>JARVGW010000564.1:24773419-24783719 GCA_031762495.1 Anablepsoides rubrolineatus | reverse complement strand
TGAAGCACTTTGGTCGATGCAAGGCATTGTTGGAAGGTGCTATATAAATAAAGTTTATTATTATTATTATTATTATACAGTTACACTACACGTTGTGTTATTGATGATTTTTAAGAGCTTTTAAAAATTGTTGTACTTTTACCATCTTACAATACTCTCATAAAGTGGATGGAATGCTCACAAAGAGCTGTTGATTGAGTTGATCTTCAAATGTGCAAGTGTGTAGAGTCAGTGTTGTAATATGGCTGGAGAGCAGAAAAGATGTGTTTGTGTCTAATGTGTGTGTGCATGTATGTGTGCTTCAGGGAGTAATTGATTAGCTTTAATTGGTCTTTATAAAATCTTTAAAAGAATTAGGTTTCCTGGTGTCCTGGCTACTTTGGAGGATTTCTTTCTCTACCCAGTGTCAAAGCAGTTTCACCATTTTTTCATTATCTCACTGTGTCTGGTTTGTCACATTACTTGTTTTTATTGTGAGTTACAGTAGAGTTTTGTATAGCAATAAAATGAGAGATCAATTGTTTGAATCCTTTCTCTGTACTTCCCTATCACCACAGTTGGCTGAGCACTCACCACTGCTCCGCTAATCGCAGAGGGCCACTTTAAAGGCTCCAGCAAGCAGTCTGGCCTGGTCCTGACTCTCATTTGTCACGGAGAACACATTGTGGCACATGAGTTAGGATTTTGTGGTGGCCACACAATTACAGGGACAACAGAAGGCAGCAAAGCCAAGCAGATCCAACGGCAACGACAACTCCTCCGTGGCGGCACTGAACTAAACATTCTGTTACTGTCATGTTTTGATGGACGGCCTGAGGCAGGAGGAGGCACATTATATGGGGACGACAGAGTCACTTGGTGTCTTTTGTGTGGATAAGAGTTGAAACATACAGTACAAGTGCAGCACTGTTTTTAGGTCATTCTCAAAGAGTTTAGAAGTCTGGACTGTTTTAATGCACTTCTGCACAAATTCTTTTTAGAGAGAGTCATTGCTCAATGACAGCAGCATACAGTATGTATATATGACTGCATTTACAGTACAAACCTCCTTATAAACATACAGCTGTGAGATGTACATGTGCTTTTATGCTTCTGCGGGGCCTCCCCATCAGTCACCATGTGTGTCAGACACTATAAATGCAGTGGGAGAGCGACGAAACTGACCTTAGCCATTGAGGCTATAATAGGTCATTGCACACCAGCGTCCAAGTGGTGAGGCCACATAGCAGGATGAGAAAACAGGCTCTATGCAAACCATGTGAGATAAATAAATGATAAGTATAAAACCAGCCACAGCAGGAAGGAGCCCTTGTGGAAGAAGAGACTGATCCAGGGAACAAAAGCTAAGGATAAGCCCCATGCTGCTCATTAACTTTGGGTGTGTATGGGAACGGCTGTAACATGACATTTCCACTGCATCCAGCGTAACAGCTCTGGCGTATTCTCATACTAAAAAAAAACAAGGTTCAACATTTCTTTACTATAGTTTAAAAGTAATCAGAGGAACTTAATGAAATATAGCTGGTTTAGCTACCCAATCCTTATAATGAAAGGTATCTATCCTTCCCTAAAATTGAATTTGTCACTTAATTAATGCCACAGTTTCTTAGCTGGTACTTAAATTGGGCAAGTCTCCGGGTGTGTGTCCATATTTTCTTGTGTAATTATCGACTAGGGAAACTCTCATAGGAAATAAGTTTACACATTTACAGCTAGACTCTTCTAGTTGTTTATTTCTCAGAAATGGTACAGTGCTTATAAAATAATTTCAAATGGTCTTTTACTTTATTGAAGAAGTTCCCAAGAGCACACAAAATGTGTAAAAAGTATTCAGCTTCACTTAGAAACTTTTATGTTTGCTTTTTCTGGTGACTGTTGATTGATTGCAGTTTTCCACTGTCACACACTATCTTTGTGCTGGTGTACAGTTTGTTTTTTACAGCTCTGTTTGGGCTCTTTGATTGGCTGGACATGAGCCACTTGGTAATAAACTCATCAGGCACATGTCCCTGGTGTAACCTTAACAAAAAGATCCCTCCTGCCAACATGTCTTCCTTGGGTTATATTGAAAGATTGATGACACAGTGAACCATCTTTCCCTCTAAAACAGCATAATTTATACGGATCATCATGTTCCTCTGTCCAGAGTACTTCCTCTGGGTCCACAGTCATTGTAAAAGTACTGAGCTTAGCCCTGTTTTAAGTTACTGTTGTGAAAACATGAAATGTGGCTGTCATGTGCAAATACTGGATTGGACTTAGTGGAAGAAGGGTCAAACCATGTGATAACCAGAAGAAACTTGGGTTAAAGATTGCAGGTAGTATT
This sequence comes from Anablepsoides rubrolineatus, assembly GCA_031762495.1. NCBI lineage: Eukaryota > Metazoa > Chordata > Actinopteri > Cyprinodontiformes > Rivulidae > Anablepsoides > Anablepsoides rubrolineatus. Next base: position 24,781,393 of record JARVGW010000564.1, on the reverse strand, counting down.
TGTGTGTCGTCTTATGTCAGTTAAAAATGTAATTGGACTTAAGATGATAGGCAAGATAGGTTGAAACAGTCAGTTTAGATGTGGACTGGGTTTTATTTCCTTCAGTGTAGAAACCATAAAGCAACAGAAAGAGAAATGTTTGTATTATTTCATTTTATTTGTGTGAAACTAGTTGTTTTGTTTTTAACCTGAAAGGATTTCACTATTTTTTGGTAGCTCCAACTAAAGAGATTTTTCTTCTTTTTTTTGCCCCAAGGCAGCTGTGGCTGTAGCTTATCACCATCAGTGTGTGAATGTGTGTGTGAATGGGGGAATGTCTGAAGTGTAATGCGCCTTAGGGTCCAAGTGGATTTGATAAGGCGCTATATAAGTTCAAGCCATTTACCATTTGATAGTGAATAGTTTGGCTCTAAATGTGACTTGTTTTGAAGCCATACAACTGTAGGTAAAGTTTATCAAATAGATTACAGGTTTTTCCAGGCCTGAGTGTCTGGAATTTTGCCCAGCAATATTATAAAAACTGTGGAGAGCCTCTATTGTATCCAGAGTATGCAAAGAATGCCTTTTCACTTGCTCATGGACTGACAGGCTGACAGTGAAAAACTGCTCCGCTAACAAGTACCACAAACTTTAGAGCTCTTACCAAACCGTCTTCCTCCATACACCTGCTCCTGTGTTCAGAGATTGTAAGTCTTGCTGCCACGACAGCCCTCCTTTTGTTCATGAAACTCTGTTTTTGTATTTTGCCTGTGCCCTGGGTCATTCTGCTGCCAACCTCACAGCTTGAGCCTCAGTGTAAATTGGATGTTAACAGTCTTTGTGTACATGTTGGATTGAGATGAGCATCATATTGAGCTGCAGCTCTGTTTATTCACCTGACCTGTATGAGTCATAGAGCTGAGGCAAACCTTACAGCAACATGTCATATCGAGACATAGCCCAGCTCTCAGCTCACCGCTCGATTCCTCCACACTCTGCAGATTGTCATTTGTTCTTGTAGTCTTCCAGTGTTATTAACTTTCACATTCCTGATGATGGTGTCATTTAATCAAGATATTTGACTCGACTGATTCACCTCATATAAGAAATGACTTGAAATGCTGCTTCAGAATGAACTTTTGTTCACTTCAATTTGACATTATAAAAGCTTTGCATTTCTTTCAATAACTCAGATCTCACTGATCAACCCTAAACATGTTAGTATTACTGACATACAGTAATACTGACTCTTATCTAGTTTACTGCTTCACAGCCAAACCTGGGACCTCAGTTATGTAAACATTTTTTTGTTAGGACATTAGGATGACTCTTCAAAATGCCTGTGTGTGGAAGTCCAGCTTAATTTATAATGCTATATGTAATGCTTATTTTTGTCAGGATGTAGTTACCATGGCACTTTGGTTTGTGGCTTTGAGGGATAAAGAAGTATTCAATGGTCACCCCTCTTTGCTTAAAAGGATCTATATTGTTTAGTGCTGGCATTTCAATGAAAAATATACTTTCTCCAGCATAAACTAGAGATTCCTTCCGCTTACATTAGACTTTATTGATTTTGTTTAACCCATACTGGACTTTCTTAATCTGTCAGTAATGTAAACAACATTAATATCTAATGTAATAGAAGGTAATTAAACAGTGTCTCAAAAGTGTTTGTGCTATTTAATTTTTTTTAAGAAATAAAGTAAGCTACCACAACTGGATAGGAAAGATAAGTTTGCTGAAGTTGCAAAGAATAGACATAGCTTTGGTTAGGACAAGTGGTGAGTGGATAAGATTATAGTATAGTATTGGTTTTATGCTCTTGTAGATAACGGGTGTGGTGAAGGCATCCCTCTACAGTAATGTCAGGTTACAGAAAACCCAGATAGAAATGCCTGGGAGGTGGAGACATTTAATGGCCATGATTGTCCAGTTAGACCCATGTGCCAGCCTAAATCAGCCCTTCAGCTCATAATGCTGTCCTTCCTATTTTATGTATTCCCTCACACATTCAGCACAGCTCAGTCAAACACAAATGCACCCTGAGGGGAAACAACAGATATAGCACAAGGCACAGAGAAGCATGTGAACTCCTTATACTTGTCTACATCCAAATAAGAGTACCGCCTCCATAGTTTTAACCTTTACAGGGTATATCTTACAGCTTTTCATGTGCAAATGTTTGTTAGTAAAATCTATAAATCGTTTTTCCAGCAAACAGTAATTATTACTTATAATTATTATTATTTTTACTTCAATAAGTTATGACTCTGTGAAATGTTTAAGGTTAAATGTGTTTTGTGTTTCAACATTTACCCATGTGTTTGTGAATCTGTCACTTACATACTGTAAATCTTTTTGCTTTTCAGTCGGTGGTTAAAACTGGACGTTTGCTCATCAGTCATGAAGCACCAGTAACAGGAGGCTTTGCTGCTGAAATAAGCTCCACTGTTCAGGTGAGTGTCTGCAACAGTTTTTCTGCTGGAGAGTTAAAAAGATAGGATTTTATGGGACATCTTTAACTCCAAGGGGTAGGAGGTGGCCTTCAAAGGTGTACTGGGTTTAATAGACTAATAATAGACTAGGCAAAGTGGGCGGGGCTAAAGTGATATTGTCAGACTAACCCACTAAAGTGTTTATCTGGTTTCCCTAATGATGCTCACAAAATTGTGAGCAGATTGATTCATGTCTGTGTGATTAAAAGCCAATCGTGTGAAAAGTGGGTGGGACTAAAGTGATCTCATCAAACTAACAAAATAATGTGTTTAGCAGGTCTCCTTAATGGTTCACATCCAAATAATCTGTATCGTGTTGGCTTTGAAAACCCTCTATTGGGCGATCTCTAAACAAAAGAACTTGTAGCATTTTTTACTTCTTACAACATGTTTTTATTTCATTCTCTGCTGGTGTATAGCAGATTAACATAACACAGTGTTAGCACATCAACAAAGTGTTCAAAAGCACAAAAGCCTGCTGTTGGTTTTATTATGTGTATGTTTAGTGCACTGAATGAGTGTCTGAGTGATTTAAACCAACAGAATCGAACCAACAGCCTTTTCCTGCAGAGTTATGGTAAATCTCTGGCACATGGTCCAAAAAGTATCACACACATTCTAACCCAGTCCATACTTCTGTATCAGAATCAGGCCATATGGTTTCCAGTCAGTTTTATCTGAATGAAAAGAAGGCTTGACCTATGGCTTTGTGGCCCACTGTAAAAGTCCTCAACATGTCTTTCTACTCAGGTGATACACCAAGTTATTATCAAAGGCCAAAACTTTAGAATTGGATACACATCAGGAGTGCAAAGGAGGTTGACCCAGGTCAAAGGTCAGCCAGTATAGAGGGGTTTACCTACACATGTGACTGCACAAGGTTAAGGAGGGTATATGAAGGCAGGTTTTTGCAAATTTCTCTTATCAATACTGATGCATGATACCTGAACCTGTAGTCACTAATTCAAGTCCTCCTTTGCTTATCTGCTGGGATCAAAATCAAATTTCACTCATTCCAAGTCTTTGACATAGTAACATTGACATTGCTTTGCTAAAATAGCCTCGGCTTGCAGCTGTAGTGGTGACATGGAAAGATAAACTGCCCTAATGACCACATTACAGCTAAACACAGCAGAAAAACATGCAGCAAATCGACTTTCTGGACTCCTAAATGCATTGATTTTATTTGTCTATTTAGAGTTTTTGGAAACACAGTTTTATTTTCTGTATATATAATGGAGAATAGATATAATCGAGAATATATATTTAAGAATCCCCCCCCACACACACACACATTCCTGCTTTTTAGGAGGGTTAGACCAGTGGTCAGCCTTAAAAGAGAGCACCTAGATGAAGAAGCGTTAAAGGTCTTATTTAAATATTCGTTGCCACATTTAAAATAGAAACCAATGATTTAATCACAGATGCTTCAAAACTAGTTTAGAAGAAATATTAGCAGAGATCGTCACTCACAGTCTTTAGGCAATTTGCTTTCTTAAAGCCAAACATGATTAAGACATCTTAACAGATGTGTGTTTGAGTTTAAAACCTGTTTCTGCCTGTTCCCAGCTGAAATCAAGATGCATGAATATAGAATGTGATATCAGCTTTCTTCCCATCCTGTCTAATTTCAAGCTCTAACTGTGGTTGTTTCTGACAATCTCAGACTTTTGTTTTGTGTGCGAGAGCAACAAGAGACACAATATCATCACTGAGATTTTAAGCCTCCATTGGAAAGTATTTTTAAACCCTGCACCACTGCTGGACACAAACCCTATGCAACTCTCATGTTAACATATTTTTATTCTGACATTTAAGTATATTACACATAATGATGCACTTCCCAAAAGCTAAACAATGATTTGAATGAAATCTGAGTTGTGTGGCCATTCCTTGTCCAGTTTTGGTGGCAGACAGTCAGACTACTGTACTTTCCTCCCACTTCCAGTAAATTTATTTAGAGGAGATTACAGATCTCATTCAGACTAAAGCACAAACTCCATGGTGCTGTCTGACTCTCCGTCTGCATGCAGAGAATAGGTTGTGGGATTCAGATCTACATTCAGAACATGAGATGTCACAGTACCACCTCCATTGATACACTGACACAAGAGCAGATTAAAAAAAGAATGTCTTCAATAAATACAGCACATGCTTTTTTATCTATAGCCAGACAAATCATTTATATTGGCAATTTAGTACTGTAACGAAGGAAAGCTTTTCTTTTCAAGCCTTCACGCAATCAATTTATGAAAAAAATACCTTTGTGTCAAACTTGACCCAACATGATAAAATCCTCTTACAGTAAAATTTGCATCAAACCTAATCTGTTCATGTTCATTCCAGCTAGATGCTGGCAAAGATTGGAGATTTTGATATTAGGGATGAACTTCAGAACAGGTAGGAAGAGTCTGTCATATCATTACTCTTGACTTCTGACTTTTTTATCTAAAGAAGCCTGTCATTGTGTTGGCATTTGAGAGGTTTGTGAGCACAAAGAAAACAGGTACTGTATGTGTTCTGCAGCAAATGAGGTACAATACCTTCACATTTTTATTAGTATTGGCTTTTTCTCCCCATCTACTCAAATTCACTTTTGAGATCCCCACTTGAGTTTAAATACCATTCATAGACCCTAAGGCTATGGACATTTGTCAGCACAAGATATGATGTGCTTTAGCAAACTTAAAGAAAAAAATAAAGCTGCCAAGATTAGCCTTTTATATCATCCTAATCCTGTGGTTGTTGTCAGGATGTGTCGTAGCCTGTTTGAGTGAACCTGTCTCGAGTACTTGTGGATCCACATAGGAGGAAACAAAGCAGTAAAGAGCAGAGGAGGGTTTCTTGAACCAGTTGTCTAATTTTGATTAAAGCTAATCATATTTAATTAACTGGGTGGAGCAGACTGCCAGTCCTAAGGTACCGGGTCCTTAAAATGATCAAGCCCCTTAGTTTAAATTGTATGAAACTTATTCAGTCCTCACAGAACCTGTTGCTGGAAGATACACACATGGACAAAATTGTCGGTACCCCTCTTTTAATGAAAGAAAAACCCACAAAGGTCACAGAAATAACTAGAATCTGACAAAAGTATTAATGAATAAAATTTCTATGAAAATGAACAAATGAAAGTCAGACATTACTTTTCAACCATGCTTTAAAAATAATTAAATAAAACTCATGAAACAGGCCTAGACAGAAATGGTACCCCTAAAAATAATGTGACCAAAGGAACATCAAGTTGTCTCCACTAATCTTGTAATGAGTCAATCAGGGATTCCCCCAGCAAACTGGCTAAGCCCGGTGGTGGGGCCGCTTTGGCAGCCCATCGTGTTTTTGTTAAAAAATGTTAAAGTTGACAAGAAATATGAAAATATGATGTAGCGTAATTATATGTTTTTGTAAAACAATTGTTGACAATAGTTAAACACCAACTATAGCGGGGATCACCAACCTTTTTGAGGCTGACAGCTACTTCAGGGGTACAGAGTAACACAAAGGACTACTTGTTTGATACAAACATAAATTTACATGACTCACCTTTAAGTATGGAATTAATTAAATATTAAGTATTAAATATTAATTAAAAAATGTTTGTACATGTGTATATACTGCATGTCTGCCTGATTACATCTTAATGTTAAAATCTCCTCACAAAAAATGATCAATAATATGGTTGATCTTATAAATTGTTATTAAGAATAAATGATTACAACTCCTCTCTCTGCGCTGCCACCTTATCATGGTGGAGAGGTTTGAGTGTTCCAGTGACCCTAGGAGCTATGTTGTCAGGGCTTCATGCCCCTGTAGGGTCACCCAAGGCAAACAGGTCCTAGGTGAGGGATCAGACAAACTGCAGTCCAAAAACCCCTATGATGAGTGCATTAAATGGATTTAGTGTTCCCTCGCCACCATTAGTAGGCAAGGTAGGTGAAATGTCTTGCCCAAGGACACAACGACTGAAACGGCTGGACGGGGGATCGTAAACAATGTTCAAGCATTGAAAGCATTTTACCTGTAATGATAACATGTATCTTGACATTCTGTCTTTTTTTCCCTGTAGGAGGAGTGCTTCCTTAACCTGGAGGCTCCCATAAGTAGGGTCTGTGGTTACGACACCCCCTTCCCTCACATTTTTGAGCCTTTCTACATCCCAGACAAGTGGAAGTGCTTTGATGCAATCAAGAGGATGATTAACTACTGAATCCTGTCAGGTCTGTTGCTTTGTTTTGAAGTAAATTTATGACACAGCAATAAGAGATTTTTTTTAACTTAACTGTAAAATTAAAGCCTGCCAACAACTACCCTGTAATCCATATTACTTATTCTAAAGCTGTAGTTTGAGTAATGGAAAGGTGACTTAACTATGACCTGCCACCAAAACCATAAAATAAGATTTTATTCCTACTGTGATAGTTCCCAACCAATGGAAAACCCCCAGTTTTAAACATTTTAATCATAAAATCCTAATATTTAATCTGTACTTGCTCACACAACACAGTGGTGATGCATTTAGTTTCTAACACTCTTTATTTAAAACAAGGCTTGCTAATATAGGCATAAACTGATATACTTTTTTAACATTTTGCTGAACAAGTTTAAGTATTTGGGTCAATATAAATTCAAAATTGTAAATGTGTTGGAAACAGCCCTGATATCACCAGCTGTCAGTTATTTGACTTCACAGTCCCAGTTGTTAAAAACTCTGAACTGTAGGGGTGTAACGAGAAACTCGTCTCACAAAACAAGATACTGGTTTAATGAGACAAGACAGGATTTTAATTATAAAAAAAGAAAAACAGTTTTTGCCCCAACCTTAACTACCATATTTCCTGTCTGATTTCTTATTATGTCCTTTCAGACTTTAAATTGGTGCTTCAACAACTTCTATTAAAACTCTGACCATTTGAGGGGTCAAACTCCTTTTAAAAAGAGGCCAAATTTAAAAGCCCTAAAAATGTTCACTCACAGAGATTCTCCTCAGAGTTTTGATTGACTATTTTCCTCTAAACTCCAATGATTTATGACAGGTTAAAATTGTTAGCATAGTTTTTTCATTGCTATTTGTAGGTTTGCCAAAAAAAGTAATTTGCTGAGAAATGTGATGTTTTATGCCCTCCAAATACAAACCGTATTCCAAAAAAAGTTGGGACACTAAAATTGTGAATAAAAACTGGACACAATGATGTGGAGGTGCCAACATCTAATATTTTATTCAGAATAAAACACAAATCACAGATCAAAAGTTTAAACAGAGAGAATGTATCATTTTAAGGGGAAAATATGTTGTTTCAAAATTTCATGGGTCAACAAATCCCAAAAAAGCTAAGACAAGGCCACTTTTTACCACTGTGTGACATCCCCCCTTCTTCTTCCAACACTCAACAGAAAAATGCAGGGTCTTCTCTGAAAGAGATGATGTATAGATGGGAGCATATGTTGTTCTAGAACCTGAACATAGTTCTCTGCATTAATGGTGTCTTTCCAGACATGCAAGCTG
>JARVGW010000564.1:24747206-24757566 GCA_031762495.1 Anablepsoides rubrolineatus | reverse complement strand
AGCCTAAATTTAACATTATTTTAATACAACAGTCATTTCTGCATTGTTTTGGGGAGGTCACCTCCTAATAAATGTCAATACAGAAAATCTAACTGCTCATTTTAATTTTTTATTTTAAATTAAATATAAATTAATGTTTTTAACTCTTAATAGTTAAAAAATCAATGTTTGTTTTTATATTTATGTGCTTCTATTCCTAAATATGTAGGAGAACTGAACAAATAAAAACCTGGGTACTCAACACTGGGGGGGCTCACTGGGGTGGCCAGCTAAGTCTCAGGGGGGCCTCTTGGCCCCCCCTGCTGGCTCCCCGACACCTGATTTAAACACAGTAAACATAAATAACAAGAGACTTTATGAATTTGTTTAAAAAAAAAAAAACAATTTATTGAAGAAACATCTTTGACCTTTTGACCCACTGGACACACAACATTATAACAAAAACAAAACAATAAAGCCATTCCTCTGAAGCTCAATCACAGATTCAAAGCACTGCAACATCTGCAGTGTGTGACACATTTATAAAAAATAACAATCGTAAAAATATTCATATGTGACGAGGATTGTTTGCAAAGTGTATTCTGTAAAAGCCTGCATGAACAAAAACAAATACTGTGACCCACAACCTCTAACTGATCGGCACAATCACAACATGACAGACAAACTGTTAGGACTTCACTGGGTACAAATTGACATTTACGATCTATCAACACGGGCAGTCATTTAGATGAGACAGCTGATCAGATAAATACAAACATGAGGAATAGAACAAACAAGAAGTGTGTTTCAAAAGTTACCGGCTGTATTCTGGATCAAACCTGCAATTTTATGTTTAAAAATCAACATTTTTTATTCCATTTTATTCCTTTTGGGGGAAAAAAGCTGCATTATAGTTAGAGTTTAAGCTGTATTAAATGATACATCTATAAATATATATATGTGTGTGTATATATATATATATATATATACAGTTCTTCAGAATGATGGTGGAAAATGTCCTGATAAAAAAACTAAACAAAACACTGATAAGCACCAATAAAGTCACCTAACTAAAGAAACACAAGTTGCTACTTGAATTTTCTTTCAACTGGTATGTTCATGTGATTTTCTTCCATTTTCACAATTTGTATCAACATTTAAATGAAAACAAATGCTGAAAAGAAAGAAACTGTTGTATTCTTTCCAAAGAGGTACAAGCTACTGCAAGTTTTAATAAGACTGTAACAGAGACATGTTCTGAAGTAAAGCATGTTAGCTGAGTGATAAACCCCATCACCAGCTGCACCCATCTCTCCAGACTTATCGCTCTCCCCTCTGGCTTTTAAACACTTTCCTTTTTTTTTCCTTTTGTTTTCTTTACGTCATGCTTTGCCTCTGTTTTTGTTAAGATTCTACATCGAGCTAACGGGCTTAATCGAGTTTACGGCACTCGGCTGAAGCATTTTGGCCCTACGTTCTCTGAACCATCAACACGTAAGCCCATACCCAGTTAAGTTCAAGCTCTTCAGCAGCAGCTGAGGAATTTCCTGCAAGGCTGTTACAGCAAATAGTTTCTGATCATCTGAGGTGTCTCTACAAATAGCCTAGGTTTGCAGGACGAAGCACAGGAAACATGTTCCAGGTCTCTGTTGGACTCTTTGTACGAGAAAAAAGAAGCAGCACCACTGCATGACTTTAAATGTTTTACTAATGATGATGTGAAAAATCCCATCTTTTATTACCGCTACAACAGACTATCCAAATAGGACATCACTCGGAAAGAATCAATTTCTTCAATTTCCAAATATTCACAAGACAAATATAAATATAGCAAAATTCCATCAATTGCACACTTGGCTGCTACGTTACCAAAAGGTCCACACCAGTGATGGTGCTGTGTCTCATCACGATGCTAACTGTGCATGGTTTCACTCATACATTCACAAGTTAAAGGGGGGTGCTACCATTTTGTGTCTGAAGACAGAGTTGGGGGGGGGGGGTCACCTGGCCTGTTCACTGTTTTCTCTGCCTATCAGAAGGCAGGAGGCACTTTTATCAACACAGGCTTATATATTTAAACAGACAATAATTACAATAGCTTCATATGCTGTTGGTTTTTTCCTCTCCTGTTAAATTTGGGTTTTTGTTGTAAGAAGAAAAAATCTTTGGTCTGTAAACAAAGTAGTTTAATAACAACTCATCTCAGTTCAGCTGATGTCAGGCAGCGTGCTCGTTCAGGAGCTGGGCACACACCTCTGTTTGTAACCAGAATGTGTGTGAGTGTGTGTGTGTGTGTGGGCACTGAGCTGCATGTCCATAAAAGCTGTGTTGGAGTAGCTGTCAGCTTGAGGAGTCTGATGCAGCCGTTTGGTTTGCAGCAAAACCTGCTGCCTCATTAGTTTGTGACAGATTCAGTCAGTCTAGACGACAGTTCTGCTGCTCACATTCAAGGCCGACACAAATAAGTCTTTTCCAAACCCTGTTGACCCGAGTAGCATCAAGGTGAGGTTGGTGTTTTTTGTTTTTTTTTAAATTTGCCCTTAAAGTTTAGGCCAGCTGTTCTGGATGTATTCATACTCAATGTATGAACTAAAACAGAAGCTTTGATGCAAAACATTCAGCGGCTGATTTCTTTTTGTGCAGCTGCAACAGATTGATTAAAGGGCACGACTTTTGTGCCCACTCCTGTTTAAAGAAATCAGCCTCTTGCCTTTCCTCCTCTCTAAGAGGGTGAGTCAGTTGCACGGCAGCCATGTGGAGTATGTGTGCTGTTGGCAGGCGAACACTGGCTGTACCTGTGCTATGTAGTAGTTACTGAAGTTACCATCAGCCACATAAGGAGCAGGCTGGTAGTAACACGTGACATTAGCCACATTGGGAATGACGTTGTGCTCAGCGAGGACACGCACTGCCAGCATGGCTATGAGCCCTAAGGTCTGCCGCCTCTCGTGTCCCATCAGGCACACGGTGCTCTCGTTCACCACTCCATGAAGGGTCATCAGGTAGTCGTACTTGCGGTCCTCCAGGCCAACAAAGTGGTTTTGTAGGTAGGACTCCAGCTTGCGCTGCTGCTCACCGATGTCGGGGAAGTCTATGAAGAACCGGGAGCACATGTAGCGCTGCAGGGACTTCATCTCAGACTCTGATGCAGGCCGGAAGCCCCTCACCAGCAGGTGACAGTACTTCAGAAGACCCCCACCTCGAATCTCCTCTGGGTTCCTGGTGCAGATGATCTTGTGACGTAGGTGGTCCAGGGCCTGGCTGAAGTGGCCAAACACACTCTCGCCCACGATGGTGGGGTGGAAGGTCTCAGCCATGGGGTTTTCTGAGCACTCATAAAACAGCAGCAGGGAGTCCAGTTTGATCTGAAACGAGTCGACGCTGAACTCAAACTGACGCCGGAGAGAATCTACAAACTTCAGCTCCACATTTTTCCCTCGGTTGTTGGAGAGGGAGATGAGACTCCAGCGGTCCGAGTCGTTGCACACCTTTACCATCTTCTGCACGTAGGCTTCCTGTGGGTGGGTTTGATCAAGGAGGAAAAAATGGAAAGAAAATACCATCATCTTTATATATATTACAAATAATTCCCACATACAAAAATAAAGCCTGCAGCTGAAAATATGGATGGAGGAGGTTAGGGGTTAAGCTGAGGTTCTTCTTCCATGAAGCAGCTCTGTTGTTCTCCATCTATATTTTCAGCTGCAGACTGAGTGGTTTCTACCTTCTCCTCTCTGTCAGCTCTCTTTGGTTTCATTTAAAATCATCAGATATTGTCCAACATTAACCTTCAGGGTGGATATAGCTGCTAGCAGCCGCGGAAATAAAATGGCTCAGTTCGTATTAAAATATATATTTAAAAATTTACAAAACCTGAACATCCTACAGTATTTTTACAGTCTTTATTTTACAGTTAAAATAAATGTTTATCAAATAAAGTCTAAAGTTACAGCTAATCATGGATCCCTTTAAATAATCTTTGCATATTTTTAATTGTTTATTCTACTGATAATCACCTATTAGACAAGATACTATTGAGAGCCCTGATTAATTGGCTTGTGTCAATCCTCTTAAACACAATAAGGAACCAAAAGCACTTTCACTATGACCCAACTAATCTTATTGTAGCCTATTTAAAGATGAATAATAATGATTAAAGTTGAATAATAATAATCATAATAAAAAAAAACACCTGTGTAAACCTATAGGTGTACTTTAAGATGATGATTAATAATAATAAGAAGAAGAATAATGATAACAATAATAATAATAACATGACACGTGACCTGGGTGTACCTTTAACGTGAGCGGGGTTATTTTCTCTTTATTCACACAGTCAGGTAGAAAATCCAGGAGACAGTCCAACACGATGTCCTTCACGGTCTGGAACTCTCTCTCCCCCTTCATGTCTGCGCAGAAGATCAGGTCCAGGTCCTTGTAGCCCAGCCCGCTGTCCTCGTGCAGGACGTGGCTGGCAGCAGAGCCGTTTAACCTGACGTCCCGGACGCGGATCAGTTTCTCCTCCATGCGGGTCCGCACCGCCCTGACGATCTGCCGCGGCTGCATTTCCAGCGTGGGGAAGTTTCCTCGGCCGTGGATCGGGATGGTCTCCGTCAGGATGGAGTCCAGTCGCTGCACTTGTTCCCAGCTGAGCACGCTGCTGCTGCTGCTGATGTGTGTGTCTGTGCCGCCGGCCACACAGCTGGGCATGGAGCCGCTGTCCTTAACTGACATGCTGGAGAAAAAAGTCCTCTGCGCTTTGAGGGAAAAATTCAGTTTTCTCTGTAAAGACGGAAGATTTATGCGCTTTTACGCACAAACTTTGGATAATTAGGTGGCGGTAACTTCATCTGGACTCAAAGGAATGGAATAGTTCCCAAGTCAGATCAAACAAATAAATAATAAAAAATATTAATAAAGTTTAAAAGTTGTCTGCAGTGGAGTAAGCCTTAAATCTGCTCTCTAACAGAGCAGAGGAGTCGCTGGAGACAAAAGTTCAGGAACTATAAGAGCTCTCAACTTTTTCCTTTCCTCTCCTTTAACCTAACCTCCTGCTGGATCCGTTATCCGTGTGCGCGCTGCTCATCACACTCTTTGAAGGTCGGCGAGGATCCAGGAGGGGGGGTTTGCTGTTCCGGCTGTGACTCACTGTGATCACCCAGAGGCACGCCTAGAATTTCACAATTTGCATAAAGCTGCTCCCCAGATTGGCACGGTCCTCCACTGGAAACTAAGCCCTGCAGATGAGTTATTATGGAGATGGTTTGGTTTTTACGCACAGTTTTGATCCTCTCCGTTCCTTCACGCCTTCGTATGCTTTATCTTTTTTAAACTCCCTGTGTTCCTGAAGCCTCATACAGTGTAGCAGAGAGTTTCTCCCCCAACCTGAATAAAAGTTAACTGTCCACTTGGCGCGCAGAGGCGCTCTGTGAGTGCTGCTCTGTAGTCTGAGGAGGAGGTCAGCTGGTTTCAGACCCCCCCTATCTATCTATCTATCTATCTATCTATCTATACACACACACACACAGTCAGACCTGCAGGAACCACAGTCCCACACAGGATAGATTATTATTATATAGTAACATTTATTGTAAAAAAAATAAAAAATAAAAGTGTGTGTGTGTGTGTGTGTGCACGCGCCCCCTTGTTTTTGCTACTTAGTAGGGACAATTTTTCAGGAAAATGCAGCCTTGTGGGGACCGGATGCTCCTTGTGGGGACCAAAGAACTGTGCCATCTCCCTGATTAACAATTCCAAACACTAGATCTCTTAACTAATGCCTGCAGAAACTGTCCATCTAACCAAGTTTTAAAGTCTTATATTCAGCCAAAATGTCTTTTTCATGTTGTTTTGAGACTGATTTACTAAAGAACTGATTGTGTCAGAATAATAATCTTGTTTTCAGAATGTGTCAGATTATTTGTCTTGTCAGCCTGAAAATTTGACTCAAATTAACTCAAAAATTTACTTGGTAAGATTCTTGAAATAAGAAAGTATTTCAAGAATTTTACCAAGTAAAATTGTTGTATGTTATAATGTAAAGTTGTTGAAACGCACAGAAACACATGTTCAAAGCTTCACAACAAGTATTAGTTTTTCAGATGCTGCAAAACTTTCAGAATTTTATTCTGCTTTACTGTTTTTTTTTCCACGTTAATGTGTCGCCCCCTGTGGACGGGTTTTGGTACTGACACAACAGGAAGATAATGTTGAAGGGAAAACAGAATTTTTACACCAACTTTAAATTTTAAAATAAAACTAAGTAACCTAAAGTTTTGTTAATAATTTCACACTGACTGTCTGCATGTCTTCCAGTCAAGCAGATTTGGCTTAATTGGCTCAAATGGACAGAAGCCCTGTCATGTTTGGGGATAAATCTTAACCTAAACTTATTTAACTCTCTCCAGAGTTGAGACAACACTGATAAAATCAACTCAATGAATTAACACAAACTCTGGATGTCAGTTAATTATTAATTTTTGAAAAAAACACTTTGGGAGTTGAAATCAACTGAAAAATTGAACACTAAAATGTTAACACTTTGTTGTGCAGTATGGAGGAAATTAAAAGATTACTGAACTTCATGAGTGCAGAATTGACTAAATGAGCATCACAGCAAGAACTTCTGATCAGTTTGAAGCTGCTGAAAGTGAAAAGAGAAGTGAACTGGAACAAAAACAAAAAACAGATTATCTGGAACAATATACAAGACAAGATGATTTGGTAATTACTGGACTTAAAGTTAAAGACTGAACCTACACAAAAGTAGCAGCCAATAAAAACACCACAGAAGACGCTCCACAAGAAGAGCTGCTGACTTTGGAGCAACAAGTAGTGACTTTTTTACTTAACAAAAACACTGACATGAAACATGAGGACGTTTCCATCCATCACACCTCGTCTACTAAATCAGATCAATTCAAACCATCCAAAGTGATCAGGTTCATCAGTAGGAAGTCAAGAAATCATTTAATATGCAAGCAAAGAAACTTTCACAATATTTTGTTATGGATGGCGGTCAAATCTATCAGAATGAAATAGTTTTATTTATTATATTATTTTGTAAATGGATAATATATAAATACAAGATGTTTCTAACTCTACATTTTTCAGATGTTGAGCTATATTTTGGTGTAGCTGTTGAATTTCATCTCCAACACAAACTCTGAGCACAAACAGATCATGCAAGACATTCGTTCAAAGCTTCTTGCAGACAGGCCAACTCAGAATTTTACAGTAAAAGTTTCCAGAAGAATGTTGGCTCAGGCGTCCTGTTGAAGGGTCAGGGGTCAGATGAAAGTGAGAGCCAGGGTCTCAGGAGGATCAGTTCAAAGAGCAGCAGAGCTTTCATTCCTACCTACCTTCTCCTTTTTACTGCACAGCACCAACTTCAGTCCCAGACAAAACAAAGTCTCCCTGCAGGACGGGATTCACACCATTAACCCTATTCTTTCCAGAAACACAACACAGATTTTATGTGAACACAGATCAGATGGGAAAAGTTTCTCAAATAAGGAGAAATGAGACATGAAAACATACTGTTCTAGTTTGAAGTGCTTACACTCCTTTCATTACCTGTAATCTGGGTTTGTTTTTGTGCTGTGCCTTCATGTGTCAGACAGGTTAAAAACAGGTCTCTGAAACCCAACCCCACATCTGGAAATGTACATGGAACTATTAGTCATTTACAATAGACCCAAAGCAGCCTTGTCAATGGGTTTCCCAGGTGTGTAGACATAGTTGCTAAGGATTGGACCCAGTCCCACACAGAGCTCAGCACAAAGCCAAATAAAAGCCACTGTCAAAGACAAACAGCAGGTAGGGAGCACCAAGTCCTACTGATGACATGTTTGGAGTAAATAGAACTTGTCACCTCATTATTCATCGTAAAATGTGTCGTACCTTTCAGATTACTGAAAGAAAAGAATGAGATAATGTCAGAGATTTTTTTTCTGGTAATGCTGATACATTTCCCTATTATATGAATCTGGAAATAAAATGGAGATAAAGTTCCCTTAGAACAGCTCTGATGTTTGTAGAAGACTCGTCTTATTCTTCATGGTGTATTATTTCTATTCACACAGGGAATTTTGACTGCTAGAAGTTTTTAAAAATGAGTCAAATAAAGTAAATAAAGAGCTGTCTTTGTTTTCTGGTATCATTTATATGACTTAGTTGCATTTATTTGTCAGAAAGTGGAAGATTACAGGTGTTTTTCAACCTTTTTCCTTAAAGTTTTGTGTTGGAAATGACATCATTCACTTATCTGTGGTTAATAGGTCTATAGGAGAATCCCAGACATCCCTCTTCTCAGTGACACTTTCCGTCTCCTCCTGGTGCATCCCAAGGAGTCCCCAGGCCAGAGGGAATAAATCATTTTATTTCTGGGTTTGCCCCAGTGCTTCCTTCCAGATGGACATTCTGATCAGAGGACTGAACCAGCTCAGCTGACTTCTTTTGATATGGAGAAGCAAAAACTCAACTCTGAGCTCCTCACAGTAGACTACCTCTAAAAGCTCAGCCCAACTATCCTACAAAGGAAGACCATTTCAGCCATGATCATATTTTATGAGCACAGGTGAGCGTTGGAACATAGATGGACCAGTGAACTTAGACCTTTAACTTTCAATTAAACAAAAGCACCTAACCCTAACCTGCAGACAAAGCCCTGATCTATCGCCCACTTTGTCCCAACAAAACTCAGAAACTTCAGCTCCACTTGAGTCAAAGGCTAACCCTCATACCTGCAAGAACAGTTCTTTAAAGGGATCCAGATCTTGGAAAGCCATTTGGTTCATAGAGCTGTTTAATTTTGAATGAGTGATGTCATCACATAGGGAGATATATCATCACAAATGACGTGCACAATGACGTCATTGCACCACATGGGTGAAACCATGTTGTCAAGCAGAACCCCTTTTCCCCTCTTTCCATCTGCCTGTTTTCCATGATAAAGCAGAGGAGGAGCGGTTGGTTAAGGAGAAAACAACGAAGAGAACTATAAATAGATCTTTACTCTCTGCAACTCACTCCCTGTTTGTTGAAAAATGATGTCAAAGGACACATCTTTAAATTGGTAAGTAACTGTTGGGTGCCAGGTCACATCCCATTTCTTTTGAATAGATCATCATATAGCACTTGGTTCATGCTACATTAGTAAAAATCTTACAGTAGGTTCAAAAACCCAGAAACATTAAGGTCACAGTATTCATTTATATTCCTTTTTAGTCATGTCGAAATCTATTTTTTTCATCACTCCTGGATTCTGTTTGATCTGAATGAATCAAACAGTCAGCAGTTTGATCAGATTTAATTCAGATTTCAAATTAAATGGCACAAAGCGCATTTATTTCTTGCCAAACAGGAAAAATAAAAAAACTTCGGTGACAAGATTACTATTTCCAAACAGTTCAGGATCTAAGCTGCCAAAGTTTACTTTAGTTTTATTGTAAAGTTTTTACATGTAAAGTACAAAAAAACAATTGTTTTTAATGGCAGAGCAGGACAAAATGCTGACAGTTCTACAGCTTGTTCAAAGCACATTTAATCATTTATTATGAAGGAAAAGGAAATTTGGGAAAAAAGGTAATAAATCAAATTATTCTTTGAAATTACCAGGGGAAGAAGGAACACGCAAAAAAACATTTTATTAATTCAGACTTTGGTCAACTTTGTGTGTTTCAAATTATTTATGTATTGATGTGTTTTCAAACTGACAGAAGTGAGATGCCAGTCTTTCCCAGTTTTGGTACAATTTCTGGATCATTGGCTGTAATTCTTAAATCAAGCCTTAATCATTTACTTCATCTACAGCCAAGGAGCAAAGAACAGACATGTTATTCCAACTGAGGGGAAAAAATGTCAAAGAAAGCAAAGCTAAAAAAAAAAATTAAATCTAGGCAGCAACAAACTCAAGATGTGCATAAAAGTTTTTACAGCAATAAATGTATCAAATACGGAGTCAACCAATAAATATTTCATTTTGTCTGCAGACATTAAATTGTTTCTTTTTCAGATTTAAACACACACACACACACCTGGGCCTCTGATTCAGAGGGAAACACCTGCAGCTGGATGATGGCCTCACATGTTGGCTCTCTTCACTAATAAATATATGTTCCTGATATTCAGTTTACCTCAGCTGTCAGAGAGATTCCCTCAGTTAAAGCTTTGATTATAGTTCAAAACCACAATGACAGAAATAAAGTTTTAAAATGTTTTATTTACAATGAGAGAATGAATGATTTCAGTCCAGAGTGGTCCTGCTGAGGCAAGAGATCAGGAACACTGGAGGAAAAGTGCTCTGTGTGTGTGTGTGTGTGTGTGTGTGTGTGTGTGTGTGTATTCCAAGTGGTTGAGTCCGTGAGCCAGGGGACAGTGA
>JARVGW010000564.1:24648131-24660105 GCA_031762495.1 Anablepsoides rubrolineatus | reverse complement strand
ACCGCAATTTCGAAACTGTGTTTTTTCGACATTAACAAAATATCGGCAAAGTTTTGTGCACATTTGCAATGGAAACGGAGCTTGTGAAACTGCAGCAGTTCATAAAATAATAATTTATAAAATAGTTTATCATGCGTTCAAATTTGATGAGAAAACTCAAGTAAAAGTCATAGAAGTGTTGACAAAAATTGGGAAAGTAAAAGTAAAAGTACAAATATTATAACACACACTCTAAGAAATAAACTGTTGAATTTACTGAACCAAACTGGTTCCACTAAGCCAGGTTGAGTAAATTGAGCAATATATGTATATTCTTTGTTCAGTTTACTCGACTAGGCTTACAGCTGACATGACTTTGTTGAGTAAATTCAACACTTTATTTTTTAATGTGCAGAAACATCTTCTTTCATGGTGAGTTCAGACAGTAAAGAAGTAAAAGTATCATTTTTAGCTTTAAAATATTAAGCAATAAAAGTAACTATTTAAAAATAACTGGTAAAATTACAAATCCTCAAAAAAAATTACTTAAATGTATTAGTTATTATAAACCTCTGATAATACACTATAATAGTATAGTACATACTGTAATATGCAGTAGTATTTGTTTTGTGGAAGTTTTTTAAAGTAAATCATCTCACATTTTATCCTTGAATGTTCTGGTTATTTTCTCATGAAACACACCCATCCCCTGACCTCCTGTTCTGTCTCTCCTCAGACCTGATCCAGGCCACCCAGGACACCAACGTGAACATCCCCCAGATGGCTGACACGCTGCTGGAGAGGGTGGGCAACGCCAGCTGGGTGGTGGTCTTCAAAGCGCTGATCACCACACACCATCTGATGGTGCAAGGCAATGAGGTGAGGCCACGATGTAGACCGGAACCAAGACCTGCATAGATTGATCATGGTCTCAGCTGAAAATAAGGATGAGGATTAGGGCCTCTTTCTCTCAGAATCCATCCATCCATTATCTGTACCCACTTCTTCCTGTCAGGGTCATGGGGGTCACTGGTGTCCATATCCAGCCGTCACAGTGTGAGGGGCGGGGTACACCCTGGACAGGTCAAAAGTCCATCACAGGGCCTCTCAGAATGACTGAGTTTAATCTCAGAATTCTAAAATCACAGTTGTAATTCGGAAATTAATCTTAGTTAGTTTTGAGTTCAAAGTTGGAATTCTGACTTTAGTATCAGAATTCTTAACTTTTAAGATTAAAGTCAGTAGTTGTTAAATTTGATTTGTGTGCAGACGTTTCTGTCATGATGTGTGAGTTGTCAGTCTGTCCTGTTTGTCAGCAGTGAAGGAGTTTAAAATTCTAATAGAAGACAAGATATTTTCAGTGTGTGTGTGTGTGTGTGTGTGTGTGTGTGTGTGTGTGTGTGTGTGTGTGTGTGTGTGACACTTCAGCTGTCACTAAAGCAAGTGTTGGCCTGTTTGTTGATAATGTGATGAATGTGACTGGCATTAACAACCAACACTTTGTCTCATGTTTTCTTTCAAATCTCATCAACCTGCTCAATCCTGAAGCATCTGTGATCTGCTGCTCCAGCATTAAAATATCAACTAACAAAATCAAACAAAATATTCACAAGAGTTTCCTGCAGACAATGAATGATTGTGTCTTCCTTTGAAAATACAGCTTGCTTTGGCTCCTGGAGGCTCTTAGTGTTACTGCTGCAGCTCAACATGTTGCTGAGCAGCAGAGTTATCAAGTATTTATAGATGTCCTCAAACTCTTCTTCAACATTCTTTATTTGGACTGACTGTTAGTCTAGACTATCAGAAGTCTGTGATCTGGTTAGTTTTGGACAAGTTGATCTGCAGCTAATCCTTTACCTGACTCCAGCACCTCTCTCTGCAGACTTACATCATCAGCAAACTTCAGAACTGACCCGGTTAGCAGAGTTTGGTTTGATGACATGTGTATGTAAAGCCAGCCCATTCACACTCCCAACTCGTCAACATATTGACGTTTGGTCAGGTAGCTGTCTGCGTCGGGTACCCACCTGGCGTCAGTTCGACGAGCACGTTGTCATTTGAAAAGAGTTGGAAATGCGCAAAACTAACCATCCCAGACCCTAAATTTAACTTCTATTAGTCATATACAGCCTATCACTGACCTCAGTACCTAAAATTAACCATTAACCTTGATCTCTCATAATAACAATTTTTGAAAAAGTAAAGAATGCGCAAGAACTAACCGTCCCAGACCCTAAATTTAACTTCTATTAGTCATATACAGCCTATCCCCGACCTCAGTACCTAAATTTAACCATTAATCCTGATCCCTCATATTAACCTCAGACCCCCAACCCAAAGACCTCTAAGTGGTGTAACCCGGAAAAGCCGCTGGTGGCAAGGACTGACGCGAGGGGCGTGCCCGACATGTCAAAACTGTCCCTGACCAACCGTCATGTGTTGACAAGTTGTGAGTGAGAACATGTTGGTAAAGCTGCACCATCCAGACAGGTTCTGTCAGTCTCAGTCAGGATGTTCTTAAAATGACTTCAAATGAGTTGAAGGGGGGTTCTGTGGAAAATGCTGTGGATAGTTCAAAGTGGATTGTTGTCATCTTAAAACAAATCCATTCTAAATTATTGATATCAGTTTATCTAAAGGTTATTATAGAATTCTTTACACAACATCAGTTATTATATGGCATCAGAAATGTTGATATTTCAGCTGAAATTGACCCCAGATACTTTAACCAGTGATAAGATCAACATGTCTACTTTACTGTACATGTGTCTCCCTTTAGCAGGATAAGAATAATTGTTTACATTCCAGTATACCAGTGCTGATGTGAGGGGTACTGCTCCCTGTGGTGTGACCAGGGTATTTTTTAAGGAATGAGTTTGACAGACAGTTTTTATTTTATGAATCAGACGTCACAAGTTCCTGTTGAAGACAGTCAACAAGAAAATGCACATCAGCTGGTAGCCAATCAATCTGGAGGTCAACCAGAATTAATTGACACAAAGAGTCCAACTCGTTCTCACTCCCAACTCGTCACATATTGACGCTTGTCCAAGGTTCCTTCTTGCGTCCGGTTTTGACGCATCGGGTACCCCCGTCGCGTCAGTTTGGGGCGGAATCTGTTTTCATACTTTCCGAAATTGTAGAAAATGCAGAAATCTTACCGTCTCAAAGCCAAAAATTATGTTTATTCGCTCTAGACATCCTTTCCCTGATCCTAGTACCTAAAATTAACCATTAACCCTGATTCCTAAAATTAACCATTTTTAGGAAGTGTAGGAAATTGCCTGACCCCACCACGGACCCCAAACTCAAACCGAGACGCAGAGAGAACCCAGAAATGCCTGGTGCGTCAATAACCGACGAAAAGGGGTTATCCGATGCGTCAAAATAAGACGCAGAGGGAACCTTGGAAAAAGCTTCAATTTTGGGAGTGAGATAATGTTGAAGAGTCAGAAAAACACTCAGAGTGTGTATTGTGTATTGAGTCACACCAGAAAGACAGCGGTGTCTTTGCTCTGTCATTGACCTGACAGAGGTCTTAAGGTGGTGCTAGGTCTAACAGGTCTAACAGGGTCTACAGGTCTAACAGGTCTAACAGGTCAAACAGGTCTAACAGGTCTAACAGGTCTAACAGGTCTACAGGTCTAACAGGTCTACAGGTCTAACAGGTCTAACAGGTCTAACACGGGCTCTTGACCAATTTAGGGCACACCATTTGTTTTTCTGCAGTCTACTTTCTTAAGCCAAATTTCACAGAGTTGTATACGGTTGTGTGGTACATGGTTGTTAGTTCCAAACCTTTCCATTGCTTTATTTTGTATTTCATGGGCCTTATGTTTATTGGTTAACATGTGGATGTTAAAAACCTTTTTAAACATGTCAGGGCATATAGTGGGTGCCCAGGATCGTTTTCCTGTTTGCTTTTTTCAGTTTTATTGATTGTCTTTCTTTGTATTGCAAGTGGAGCAATACCAGGGAGCCTGTATATGTAGCAGCAAGGAGTGTCTGTTATGATGCTGCAGGCTTTGTTGAGCTTGGGATCTATCTATTTAGCATGAATGACTCTGCACTGAACAGAACAGTAGTTTGGATAGAAGTGATAATCGAGAGGTTATTTTTGTGCTTCTATACTGGGCGGTGTGTTGGATACGACTCAGCTAATACCAAATCAAATTATAGCTCAGCATCTCTGAAACTAACTGAGTTATAGCTAAATGTGTGTTGGTTTAAGTCATTTAGCTGTAGCACCCATCTTGAATTGGATTGACTCCAAACGTTAGTCAGTTGTTGATTTTCATCCAAAAATCCCTTTCTGAAGGTTTTATTTCAAATCTGTTGAGTGGTTTGTAAGATATTTTGCTAACAGACAAGCCGGTTTGAAGTTGCACAATGTGTCTCAATCAGAGTTTGTGTTGGTGATGACTACCAGCTACTGTCCCACTAAACTTTAGCCCAGTGGTGTCAAATTCATTTATAACGGCTACATGAGTGTTAGGGTGGTCCTCAAAGGGCCAGTTGTGATTAACTTCAACATTTCTTGTTTAACTCTGACTAAGGATGAAACGTCACGCTCCTCATCTTATTGCTACGACTGAGCATTGCTAACAAACAATAACTGAGCTCTACAATATATATATACAGAAATATTAAGTAAAATAAGAGTGTTTTCCTCACTGCTGAGTTGTGGTAAGTCTTGAAATCTGAACTCTCCCACATTGACAGATAATTCTCATGCATAATCTACATACATGATGGGAGATGTAGTTTATGATTGATGCAGGTTTTAAAGCAGCTTAATAACAGACTTAAATACAGGGCTATTCAACTAAATTAATCAGAGAGCCACAGTTATTCAGCTCATGGGCAGGACAAGTATTATTATCCTTCACTTTTTAAATTTGTTTATTTTGTTGCATAGAATCATAAATTTAAAGTTTTGCCTTTGATATATTTTTAGATTTAGCAGGCCACATGGAAGTCACCCATGGGCCTTTTGACACATAACTACAATAACTACAACATTAGCTGAGTTGTAGCCAGGGGCCACGGGGGCAGGGAATAATCCTGCAGAAAAAGTATTTTAACTGACAACGATGGCTGAATTTTCTCACATGTTGTGTGTTTTATTTATGTACAGTAAAAATGCATGTAAAGTTGATAAGGAGAATGTACTGTGACTGATTAAATTTATACACTTTACAAAAACTGGGGATTTTTGTGGAAGCATGTTGAACAAATACTTGGCCCCTCTATGAATACTGTGGCCCCTTGATGGGGGCTGAAAAATGCTGAAAAATCCTAGATCCACCACTGGTTGTAGCCATTTCTCTGTTTGTTAATAATCAGTTGTAGATGTATTTCTGTAATTACTTTGAGAATTTAATTAATATCTGTCCAGTGATATTTTACCACTACAGACAAGCACACATTTGGTTTTATCACTGTTTTGAGTCTGGAGTTGTTTTAAGATAGCAGTAATCCTCTTTAGTCTTTGCTGTACTTGGACAAGCATGTTACCTTCTCACAGCATCCCACTTCAGAAAATCTGAACTATCCCTTTAAAACCAGACAAACCGTGGACATTTTTAGTCTATTTGTATCTAACAGGTTTAATACACAGAATGCTTCAGTGTCCGCTTCTCTTGTTTCTACAGAACACTTAAGAATTCTTTAGACACTAGTTTGCTTTAATGTCACACAACTTTCTAAATGTGGTCAAATTTCAGTTTTAATCTACAATCTGTCAAGAATCTGTCTTTAATCTGTCATTTCCAGGTGCAAAAGAACATCTTTCTTTTCAAAAGAACATATGATGAACTGCCTGTTTTTTTATGGAATGACAGAAAGACATGAGTTTTACAACATTTTAAATAATAATGCAGCCTTGGGAGGTGTCAGGTTCAGCATCAATATGTGCTCAAAGAATGAGGTCAGCTGACTACCTGAATATACTGAATGACCAGGTTATTCCATCAATTTTGTTTCTTCCCTGATGGCACGACCATAAAATATTTGATTTTGATTGCATGTTTTTTTTGCTCTTTGTTGTGTATATATTTGTTACAGATAAAATGAATACATTTCTAAATCAATAAAAATAAATAATAATTCCAAGATAACAATGCCAGGATTCATGGGGATCTTATTGTGAAAGAGTGGTTCAGGGAGCATGGATTGGCTCCACAGAGTCCATTGAGAATCTTTGGGATGTGCTGGAGAAGGTCAGACTCTACCATCATCAAGGCAAGATCTTGATGGAAAAATAATGCAACACTGGATGGAAATAAATCTTGTGACATTGCAGAAGCTTATCCAAACAATGCTACAGAGAATGTGTGCTGTAATCAAAGCTAAAGGTGGTCTAACAAAGTATTAGCATGTGTGACCTTTTTTTTTTTTTTTGCCAGACAGTGTATTTTAGGAAGTGAGTTGGTCTGATGTGCAGCTCATTCCAGAAAACATTCACTCACCTCTAAATAGGATGTATTTAACCCAAAACTTCTAATTAAACTGGATATTATGACAAGTACATTAGTTAGCTGAGGTCTTTAGGTGAAAATGGCTTTTTAAAAATTGTTTATTTTAGATTGAACTTAACAGCAATCATGGGTTTAGCTGAAGAGACAGGTTGAGTCCTGACCCGTCCCGTTTATGTCCCCTTTGTGTCCCCTCTGTGTCCCCTCTGTGTTCCAGTTGTTGGAGAGAAGACTTTACATGAGTAACAAAGGATGACACGATGGGATGTAAAGCTGCTCTTTTATGGCCCAAGTTGGTTTTAAACTGCAGATATGAAAGAATAAAAGGATAATAAAGCAATAATTCATAGAACAAATGTGGAGAACATCTAATAATCAGTAACTTTTACCTTCTGACAGTGCTGAACAAGTAGATTTCTCTTCCTAGCTCAATGATGTAAACAGATGAGGCAATTTATATATTCAGTAATCTGTGTGACAGCTCACAGTAAATACCAGCAGAGGTTATTGTGTCTGTTTTAATGTCAGTCAAATGACAGCAGCCTGTTTGTCTTTACAACATAATGTCGTGTTGCCTTTATGTGCCCAGTTTATCTTCCCAGCCTCTCATTAAAGTGGCAGCATTGTAATGTTTTATATTTGTCTTTTTTTTGTTTCCTGCAGAGATTCCTCCAGTTCCTGGCATCTAGGAACACCCTGTTTAACCTCAGCAACTTCCTGGACAAAACTGGCTCTCATGGTGCGTGATGCTTACATTCAACAGAAAAGCCTTGTAATTCTTTATACTTCACCAGTTTTTAAGCTAAGAAAAGTCATAACAAACTTGGAAAAAACAAAGAGTTTCATATAAAATATGAGCCATCACATCAAAAAAAGGATTAATTCAAATTTGGTCAAAGTTACCTCAGTATGTTTCCAGATTCCTGTAATTTAAGCTACATTTTCATACCTGGATTATCCTAATATGACCAGAGATGTGACTTTGTCGTCCTAATCAGGACAACTTATTGAACTGAATCCTATTTGTAGGTTATTCTAATGAAGAATTGTTGACATCATTTTAAAAAGGAAACCTCAATCAGTATTTTTGGATATTCAGACTTACGAGCTGGAAAGAGAAAAAGCTTTTCTATCTTGCAGGGGAAATGTAAAAAAATGTAAAACTTTTCTGCTCAAAATGAGGTTTTTGGTTGGTACGGCCCAAAAAGTGCTTCAAATTTTTGTTTTATGATTATATTTCAGACAGTTCATTCAAATGATACATTGATAAGACATTTATTCATTATGTTTTTGACAAAATGCAATTTTTGCAAACTTTTAATCAAAACACTGTATTTGCCTATTTCTCCATATCCCACTTTTGGACTTAATCCTCATTTCGATGGGACGGGTCACATATAATGGTGCAGCATGTAAGCTGTACCATTATAGCCAATAGAAAAATTCACCTGCAGTAACCACCATTCAACCCATAGAGGGCACTACTTAGCACCAAATTTATGCAGAGTTAAACAAATTTACAAAAAAATGTCCAAATTTCCACAGAAACATAAAGATATTATCCTTAAGGCCCAATTCTAGACAGTTTATCTGCAAAAAATTGTTTTGGGGTTTATTACGCTTTAAGGTATTTTACTAGCAGAGAAGAAGATAGCATGCTATTGATTTATTATTATTATTATTTTTTTACTTTATTTTATCATTTGCCTATGTAAAAAAAGAAGATATTAGTTTTACAGTCCCCAAACAAATCAACTGTTTCATGATAACCTATCCTAATTTAACTCTCCTAACAGGGCCTGAGTATATAAAAGTAAATATGGATGCTATATGTATGTCTGCATCAAATGCTTTTGAACTTGTTCTGCAGTCCGAGCCGATTCAATTATCCTCCGTTCACTTTTAAAAACATCAGAAAAGCATCTGATTAAAGACCCACATAGACCTACAAAAACTGGGTTTTTGATACAGGTTATATATGAGCAAATAAAAAATCCCATTTGGGCCACTTTTGCCTGCAGTGTGAATGTTGTCCTCAGCGTGTGTAAAGGTGATGTTCTGTCTGAATAAAGACTGTTTCCTCTTCAGGCTATGACATGTCCACATTTATCAGACGCTACAGCCGCTATCTCAACGAGAAGGCCTTCGCCTACAGACAGATGTCTTTCGACTTTAACCGAGTCAAAAAAGGGTAATGTTTCTATTTTCTTATCCCATTGCCTTGCTGTGTAAATACTTCAGCATTATTGCTATTTTTTTTATCACGTTACAGGTTATTAGTTGTAGTAAAGACCTCCTTTTTATACTTGTTTGCCTCCAGATTGATCTGAACAGCGAGTCCCTCAGGGGTTGTGTCGAGTTGTTAATGTCATGTCCATGCTGGTGTGAAGTCTTTACGATGAGATGCAGAGTGAATGCATGCAGTTTTGCTGGCAGACACGAAGCCTCTCAGCTGCCATAAACTGTCCCTGACAGAAAACAACTACAGAACAATAAAATAAACAGAATAGGGATCAGACACAGTGTGTGACCAGTGCATAGAAGAAAATAAGATGCATCACTTTGTTGGCAGAGCAAGTATGAGGCGCCAAGTGTAAAATGAAATGTTGGAAAAATTCAATAACATATTTTTCATAATTTAGCTCACTTTTTGAGTGTTAAAATTAAATTAATATTATTATTTAGCTCACTGTTCTTACATTTAGATATTTTTTTTACTAAATGTTAAATTTAAATGTTAGAAAATATATTTAAATATTAAATCCTAAATCTAAATGTAAAAGCTAAACCTTAAACGTTAACAATTAGGTATTTTAGAATGTCATCATCCTGAGACAATAGCAACCACATATTGTTGTTTATTAACACATTTTAATTTAAATTTTAAATATTATCTTCAGCAGCATTAGCAGCAGCTAGCAGTGGCTAATGCTTAACCTTTACATTTATATTTAAACATTTATATTTAGGATTTAATATTGAAATATATTTTTTAACATTTAAATCTAACATTTAGTAAAAACTGGCTAAATGTAAGAACAGTGAGCTAAATAAATAAAATGTTAGTGTTAGGGCTGCCACAAATGATTATTTTTATAGTCGACTAATCACCGATTATTATTTTTTTGATTAGTCGACTAATCGGATCATATGTTAATTGAATATAAAACATACAGCTGATCGCTCTAGAATGCAGCTTTTATTATATAATCATGGTTAAATTTTAGCTATATGCTAACTAAAAATAATTGCCGTGGAAGACAAGTTCTGCTTTGCAGATATTGCATTGTACAGGTTTCTCTTTTATTTTCTTAAAATGATCCCACACTTTTGAGCCATGTTGCCAGGTAGCCATGATACCAGAGTCTGTCTGTATAATGACCTGTGACGTTCACAGCCTACACCTGTTACCACTACTGCACATGTGTGTCAAAGACAAAGGCAGATGCAGCAGTGGAAGGTGTCAAAGCAGTTTGGAGAGAAAAACAAAGTAAAAAAAAAAAACGACTAATCGACTATTAAATTAGTTGTAGACTATTTTATTAGTTGTAGACTATTTTATTAGTCGATTAGTCGTCGACTAGTCGATTAATCGACTGTTAAATTAGTCGTAGACTATTTTATTAGTCGATTAGTCGTCGATTAGTCAATTAATCGACTGTTAAATTAGTCGTAGACTATTTTATTAATCGATTAGTCATCGACTAGTCGACTAATCGACTATTAAATTAGTCGTAGACTATTTTATTAGTCGATTAGTTGTCAAATAGTCAATTAATCAACTATTAGTCGTCGAATAGTCGACTAATCGTGGCAGCCCTAGTTAGTGGAAAAATCTTAACACTCAAAAAGTGAGCTAAATGTAAAATGTGTTAGTGACATTTCATTTTACACTTGGCACCCCACAAGCTGTTCCCATTCTCAGTAACTCTAAATATTTTCAAGTATATTCTCATGTGTCATATTTCTTTCTATTTTTCTCTGTGTCAGAGCTGAAGGAGCTATGAGGACCATGTCAGTGGAGAAGCTGTTGAAAGGAATGCCCACCCTGCAGAGCCAGATCGATGCGCTGCTGGATTTTGATGTGAGTGATGCTCGCTAATAAGCAACGTCATGTTGTGTGTTTGCTGATGGGAACTTGCAGGCCAGTGCAGGCTCACTGGGTTTTCAGGATGTGATGAATGAAGGTGAGAGTGTGAAATGATGTGTGTATAACCCCTGACATCTCTTATCTCTAATATACACAAGAAGCAGTTCCACTCCAGTAGGACCTCTACAGTAAATACACAACCATTATAATCAATGTGAGTATTTACACTGGCTCCCCAGAGCGGTGCAGGGCAGTGGTGAGAGGACTGCGATCCACCAAAATTAGATTACGTTCTATTTTTGCTGAACTCCAGAGCTGATCTGGAGTCAATCTACAAAGATCACAACACACCAACAGGAAAAGGAACAAGCACAACATCCATATTTTCAAATTAAGTCAACAAAATTCAGACTAATTTAGTCAAAATCTCAGCTATATTAATCAATATATGGACAAATGCTGTCAAAATGTATTGTTCTGTTTGGGAAGCAGATGGCAACATGTGACATAAAGTATATATGTACACATGATACACATGGATTTTATTTTGAAATCAGAATATTTAAAAAGACAACATTGATCCAGTTTCAACAGTGTTTGGAGTTTATCTTCCACAGAATTAGATATTTTGCTCTGACTTCCACATTTATCACTGCATTTCCTGCACTTGCTTCTCAGACCTCCTCTGTGTTTCACACCGGAGCAGACCTGAGCGAATGAATGCAAACTGCTAGTGTATCTAGTGTAAATTAGGGGTCACACTTCACTGCACATAGTAAAATTCTTCAAATAAAAAGAAACTGTCTTTTGGGGTTACAGTTTTTTTGTAATAAACATAATTATTAAACATATATCTGACTATTAGACCTGATCTATCACATCTGGTTTCAATAGGGCAAATACCTTTAGGTAACTATTAAGAGAACAAAATTGTCCAGAACTATCAGTCTTTTGTGATACAAACAGTGGATACTTGTCACCTGTAGCTCTGTACCTGAGGGTCGCAGGTTATCATTTACATGGTTTAAACTGCACAGAATACTGGACAACACAAAAACTTGGTTTTTAGTATAAACAACCATAGACAGTTATAGTAAAAAATAATCATATGCTATGTTATGATGTCATAAATGTTATTAAATTGGAAGGTTTTTAGTTCAAAGTTGTTTTAAAGCAATAAAAGTCTGATTCAGATCTAGTTCCACTCAATTTCCCTGAGAGGAATTTCTGCCTGATATTACAAACCGATAACGTTCAGTGAAGTCTATTGCAGGTAAGATACTGACTACTGAAAACAACTTCACAGACCACTTAAATAAGTACTTCTTTAAACTAGTCATTAGATCAATCTGACTAAGTCATTATTCTAAGATGACACTTTTTTTAGATGTATTTTTCTTCACTTATGTCCTCAGGTTCATCAACAGGA
>JARVGW010000564.1:24569060-24579199 GCA_031762495.1 Anablepsoides rubrolineatus | reverse complement strand
TTCTTTCGGTCACGACCCAAAGCTCGTGACCATAGATGAGGGTAGGAACGTAGACTGACTGGTAAATCGAGAGCTTCTCCTTCTGGCTCAGCTCTCGCTTCACCACGACAGACCGGTACAGCGCCTGCATCACTGCAGACGCAGCACCAATCTGCCTGTTGATCTCCCGATTCATTCTTCCCTCATTCGTGAACAAGACCCAGAGATACTTAAACTCCTCCACTTGGGGCAGGACCTCCTCTTCGACCCGGAGGAGGCACAGTACCTTTAAAATCTTATAAACAAGACAAAGGTCACTAAACATTTGGTCATTTTTAAAATTGGGGGTGTGGGGGCTTCACCTCCATTATAAAGATATTTTATTGAAAACTCCAGAATAAACACCAGATATCAAATTAGAGGGGACTGTCTGATAGAAAACAAAAAAAGAACATAATTTGGGCTAAACGTGGTGCCAGATTCAAAGGTGTCATTTCAAAAACTGTGACAATTTAGCAACTTTTGTTTAGAAAAATGATTAGCAAAAAAATAAAAATAAATAAATCTGTCAAACAAATGCCCATTTCAACTGTGTAACTTATAAAGTGTGGCATTTATTGTGTATCTTTTATGGATTGTTATGGTCAGTTTCTGTTTCTATTATTTGTGCACAGTCCTTTTTTAAATAAATAAATTAAACCCTTTTCCAGCTTTGCTTTCTAAGCTCTTTCACCTTCTTTTCTGCAGATGCATGACGTTATCAGTGACCCTTTACACTCTGTATGTTTCAAAACCTTCAACATGAAACCTGACTTCAGTTGTGCAACATCCAGAGTCCAGTCTCTCCTGTTTATCCACAGATTCCCACGCTGTTAGACAGACCAGCTTGTCTGCATTAGGAAATCTGTGGGACTCTTCACAAATTGGTCCAAACTTTGCTGACTGACTGATAAAAACAGGAAATAAGAGTCACCTCATCATCATGAGACATGATGGTTCCTGGCTCTCCCAGTTTAGATATCAAATGTTACAACACCAGCTTATTCTGTAACCATATGAAGGTTGTTCTTGATTTTAGCTACATTTCTCCTTTCACAGATGAGATTTACTCTACACAGATTTTGTTATCAAGTGTTACAAAAAATTAAAAAACAAGCAGTAGGCATACTGTTTGTAAAAAAAAAAAATGTCATAAATAAAAAGAATAGTTAAAACCTGCTGAAGTGACATGGTAATTGTCCTCCAGCCTAATTTGTATAATTTGCTTTGGATTTAACAACCACATTATCTTAATTTTATTATTTTAATTATTTAAGTTTTTGTCAAGCTGCATTAATCCAGTATTTTAAGTTTTGAAGCTTTTAAAGATTGTGTTGTGGTTTGTGTGTTCCTGTTCCTGGTGGGACACAGACTCTGCACGTCCCTGACCTTCTGAACGAAGTTACAGTGAATCAGCTTTTCTGATAAGGAACCTACTTAAACCAGACAGCGCGAGCTCCGCGTCTAGACCTGGACCTGAACCTGGACCTGGACCTGTCCTGCGCATCCACTTGTTGAGTTCATCACAGTTCGCTCTATTTAAAGAGGCACAGCTGCAGCAACATGGCTCGCGGGCTTGTCAGGCGGGAGTCGGTGGAAACGGAGATGCACAAATCCGAGGACAAAGGGACAACTTTCCTTTTCACCAAGAAGAGGGGCTACGATGTTACCCGGACCCCCCACCTGAACAAGGTTGGGTGCACGCGGGACGTTAGTGTCAATTTTCAATGTTTGTTTTACTGAACAGCGTTTTAGCAAGTCAGGTGCGTTCAGGTACCATCGGAAAGAACGAAAATTCAAAACCACTCATTTAGAAAAACTCTAAATAAATGCGAACATCTGGCTGCATTTTGTAATACTTTAGCTCAATGTTTAGTCGACTTTCTGAGCGTGTTAAAGCCCAACAGTGATGAGTTAAAAACTGATATAAACAGTTTAAAACTAACTACAATGCTTACAACAACTGCTACATGTGTTTTGGTTGTGTTCATCTATTTATCCACGATGGAACAAGTGTTTTTAATGTTTGTTTGGTCTTGTTTTTCTGTCTGAGTCAAAGAGCAACAAGTGAGTGTAACATTAGCCAGGATATCAGCTTTAGATGGTTATATTTAGATTTAAAGTGTCCAAACATTGCTGCTTCACTCAGATTGTGGGGGGCTTCTGTTTACATCTCAATGCAGAGACATGCCATGAGTGTTGCAATGATTAAAATACATGTGACACTATAACACAATTCAACAAACTGTAACAGTAACTATGTAAATATAAGTAAAATCAGTTCAAAGTTGCAGTGGCATCCAGAAAATAAAGCTGAGGAAGTTTCTTGCAGATCATAAGAAACTGGATGACCTTTCCTGTCAAAAGAGGGTCAGTGTTTGCATTCTGACTCCAGTGGTGGATCTGTTACAGCTGCCTCTGCCAGGTGCATCTGAAACAATGACGAGTCTGACTGCTTTTCAGCTTTCTAGTCTGTTTTTTGTTTTGTTTTTGTTTCAGGGGTGGGATAGGGCCCCAGAGGTCAAGCTGTGGCCACAGGCTCTCTGTCCATGGTGCTGGCTGACCCTTAAATCAGCTGGCATTGTGCAGATTTAACTCTGTGCCAAGTCAAACACCAAGTGCTGCTATTTTTAATCACTGCCCCCGGCTCAGTTTAAACTCTTGTACTGGTTTATTTTTAGCCTCGGATGTTTCTCAGTCTCTGTTTGGTTTCCCAGTTGAGCAATGTTAGGGACTTTGTAATGTAATGTAATGTAATGTAATGTTCAGGTTTATTTGGGAATGTATTGTCAGTTATATCAAAAATACACACCCAGGTTATGTTCAGACTATAGTTCACCATGAAAGCTGTTGTCAGCTGATAAAGGTTGCAGTCACTCCTGTGTGAGCTGATAGGTGTGATAGTGGAGCTGAAACAGGTCACTTTCTGTGTGGTGATATGCTGGTTTCACACAGACTTTTTTGTTCATGACGGCTTAGAAAAACTCTAAAGAACCTGTATATCAGCCCTGTGTGCTTGTTTTTTCTGTGTATAAGTGTGTGTAGTAGTAAACTGTTAAATTTTAAATATGTTTGCATATCAGAGATTCATTCAGGCAGAAACAGACATTAGGTTTTGTTGTGTAAAGGTTCGAAAAAAAGCTAGAACTAAGGAATGACTGAAACAAACCTAACTCCTGGTGTTTTTACATCATTTTATATGCTTTATGTTTAGATAGATGATCATTTAACTAGGCTGGAGCACTGACACGATCCGTCTTTTCTTGCAATTTAAATGTAGCAACATCCTGCTGCTGATGATCCAAACTGTGTCCAAATACTTCCTCTTTAGTACTTTCAGTAATAAATTGTTTTTTTGTTTAGTCAGCGGGTAAATTATCTTCTCTTCTGGTTTGTTTGCTCTTGAATTCACAGTTGATATCTAAAAAACTTGATTTATCCAACAGTGATATGTGTTTTTTTGGCTTCCAGTTTGTTTCATTAGGAACTGCAAAATGTAGCAATTCTGTGTTTTTCCGTTCACTTACAAAAATACTTTGTTTCTGAACACAACTGACTGTTTTCTGTGGTATCGTTGCTAAAAATCTTCTGATAATGACATTATTTCGCAAACCGATCATTTGACCTGGATTGGGTTCGAGTTGTTTCAACACTTTCAATGCTTTAAAGGTTTTAATCGTCACATCAGTCCTGGCAGTGTTAAAGAAGTTTAGTTAAGTGATACAAATGTTAACACAGGGAGAGCTGGAAGTGCTTGACCAAAATGTAATTTCTTTGTGACCTCTTTCAACTTTTGCACTTTGTATATGAAAGAGCAATTGTTTGATTTGCTAAGAGATGAACTTGCAGAAGTTACCATGGTCTATGATGTCCAGAAACACTGCGTTCTGCAGTGAGCAGGTGGAAGAGAGCCTAAAGAGGCGAATCTATGGTCTGGAGGGGTGGAATGAAAATTAGTAGGAGTAAAACAGAAATAATGTGTCTGAATGAGATTTACAGGTGAAACAGTGAAGCCACAAGGTGTGGAGGTGTTGAAGGTCAACAGGTTTACGTACCAGGAGTCAACCTTCTAAAGAGACCGGTGAAGCAATTGAGGTGTGAAAGAGAAAGCGTAGGCAGGGTGGAGTGGGTGGAGACATGAATCGGGTGATTTGTGACACAAGGAGAGCTGTAGGATTGAAAGGGATAAGGTTCATGAGGTTCATGAGATGGTAGTGAGATAAATAGATAAGAGGTAGGGCTGCAAGGGACAAAGATAAAAATGTTAAAAGGGACGTATGCTTTTAAATCCTTCCTTTTCAAATTGAAATCATTCAGGTGGGGTTTATATAAAGTTGAACTGTAATGCTTTGGTCTGAATTCCACCTTATTGTAGCTCCACAAGCCCCTCTTTCACCCCGTTTCTGAGGTGTGTCTGAGAGCAACTTGTTTTGGTGCTGTCTCTTTAAATGCAAATGGTCTTACTAGACCTGTCCAAACAAATCTTACTGGACGGTAAATTGTCTCAGAAAATATTGTGATAAACCATAATATTGTTGGAGATAGGGCTGCCATGATTAGTCGAGCTGGTCGATGACTAATTGACTATTAAAATAGTCGACGACTAATTTATTAGTCTATTAGTTTTTTTTCTTTTTCTTTTTTTACTTTGTTTTTCTCTCCAAACTGCTTTGAC
Source organism: Anablepsoides rubrolineatus (assembly GCA_031762495.1). Classification (NCBI taxonomy): domain Eukaryota; kingdom Metazoa; phylum Chordata; class Actinopteri; order Cyprinodontiformes; family Rivulidae; genus Anablepsoides; species Anablepsoides rubrolineatus. The sequence goes on along the minus strand of JARVGW010000564.1, from coordinate 24,574,506 downwards.
ACCTTCTACTGCCAGATCTGCCTTTCTGTCCTTGACACACATGTGCAGTAGTGGTAACAGGGGTAGGCCGTGGACGTCACAATACATTATACAGACAGGCTCTGGTATCATGGCTACAAGGCAACAGAGCTCTAAACTGTGGGATCATTTTAAGAAAATAAAAGGGAAACCTGTACAATGCAATATCTGCAAGTTGTATGTTTTATATTCCATTAACATATGATCCAATTAATCGACTAATCAAAAAAAAGAATCGGTGATTAGTCGACTATAAAAATAAGTGTGTTTAAATGCCTGTTCTTGGGCTCTTAAGCTACAGAGGTTAGAGGCCAAACACCTGGTAAATACCTGACACCAGAGTTCACTTCTCTCTATGCTAAGAAGTGAGAAGAGGGAGACACACACAAAAAAAGCATGCAAATGAAAATTATTGTCTTCATTTTAATTTATCTTCCTCAAATGAATTTATCATACGATTATTTGATTTATTGTTTATTGCGACAGGCCTAATGATCGATCATTAAAGTGTTAATCCTCACAATTAGCCCAGATGCTGTAACCAACAGTTTATACCCCTCACAGACGGCTGTGTATACAAGTGTTTGTCTGTTTTTAACAAACATATATTGGAAGCTGTAGCTCAGACATTAAACTCTTGTAAACTGAAGCATTGTGAAAGACAAAAACTTTTACATTTTCTCACAGACACTTTTTTCTTCATCTTTTATTTTTGGGTGGTGTAAAGAGTGAATGTTACAAGAACCACTGTCTTTTGTTCTTCAGTTTACGAGGGTGGCTTTTCGTCTGACTTTAGAGCTGGTAGTTTTAAATGAACTCAAAGTCTGTCTTGTTACGTTGTTTCAGGGGAGGAAAAAAGTGTTGATGATGCAAATACACAATACTTAATTCAAAAACAGAATTGAAGCCTCGTCTTGTTTTCACTTTACACAAATTGTTCTGTTTGGTCAGTAAAAAAAGAAGAAGAAAACAAAAGAATCACTGTGACCAGAATGAATGTTTATGTGGTTTGAGGAGATACCAAGACACAAATTATGGCTTTTGGTTGCACCCAGTGAACTTTTTTGTGCTTTCAACAGGCTAAAATGACCCCAAACACTGGTTTTCTCAAACACACACAGGTGAGAGTAAAAAAGGTTACTTATGCAGCCAGGTGAAGCCTCCACTGTCAGAGCCACATGTGAACCAGAGGCAAGGAAATTGGAGGAGAAGGTAGGAAATGACTGCTAAAGCATGTTAGGGCCTCGACACAGGCAGGTTATTGTGGCTCAGGCAGTGGCCCACTGTTGGCCTCCTCCTGATCCAGCCAGCCCTGGGGATGAGGTGTGTTTACCTCTCTTAGCCCGTCCACTTCACCTCTACCAGGGGCCAGTCACAACACAACCTGCTAATTGATGCTGAGGGATGCAGCGCTGAAAGCCGCCTGTCCTCACATCGACAGGCTTCGATTTTTCCTCTAATCTCTCCGCACACGCACACATGCCCACGCCGCAGATGTTTGGATACCTTCCTCCATCCCTTGAGATGCAACCGGATATTATAGGTTTGTTTTGTGTGCGCTTGTCGTGCGATAAAGAGGTGAAGTGGGCTGTAGAAAGGGGTCCCTGTGTTGGTGAGTGGAGTGCTGGCCTCGCTCCACAGAAGTCCTCTGTCTCTCTGCTTGATTGCACCTTAATGAGGCATCTATGTGCATCTCGCCTCTCGGTACGTCTGGTTCCGCCTGCTGCTGCCCTGAAAAACAACAATAACAACAAAGTTTTTTTTAACAGCTAATCAGGGATGCAGTTTGACTTCAGGCAGTGACAGTGTTGGTGGGGCCAAACAGAGGGTCATTCATGTGGATCTGTAGAAGTTTGACTGCAGCAAGTGGAGCCAGTGAAAAAGACTGAGCAGAATATAAACTGCAGTTTGTTGACCCTTGTTACCTTTAGCATTTCACAGCTGTTATCTCTGAATGGGTTTTATCTGTTTGCACAACACAGAAAACTTTTACTGGTCAACAGAAAACTAACAAAGGTTTGATTTGAAACAAAACAGTGCCTTAATTATGTGAAAGCATTCACACTATTGAGATGATTCGTGTTTCATTACTCTTTTCAACACGTATCGTTCCTCAATTTTTATGCTTTTACAACAATTCATAAATCAAAAATGTTCAGCTCATTATTGCCATGGGTTCTATGACCTTTGGTATTTCAGCTACTTAGACTTTATCAGCTTTTTCAGCTTTTTTGACCACTTTTATCTCATTGAAAACGAAGCTACTTCCTTCAAAATGTTTATAAATCTTTACTGCTTTTTTACCTTTTGCTCAGTTTGAGCTTTTTTGTGCGAATTTCAGCCTTCTTCGGCTTCTTTTTGCAAATTTTTTTTTTTGCTATTTTAACTATCTTTCTGTTCCCTTATTCTTCTGCTAATTAAAATATTTTGTGCTTTTTTCATTTTTTATGCTAATTTTAGCCATGTTTAAGCTTAGTTTATTAGTTAATTTCAGCTAATTTAAGTGTTTTTTTTTCCTACTCACCTTATGGCAATAGATTCAGCTTCTTACTGCTTAATTCAGCAAGCTAATGCTCTTTCTGCTTCTTTGTGCTAATTTCACCTGTTCAGCTACTTTTAGCTCATTTAAGCTTTTTAAGCAAATTTTTCCACAAATTAAAACTTTTTTTGTAGAGCCTACTTCTTTTTTGATTTTCTAATGTGAGCTTTAATGTTTTTTTTACCATCTGTCTGCTAAATCTAGCTTGTTTCTAATACTTTTTGCTACTCTTATCTGATTTTTTTCCTACTGATTTTTTCCTATACTTTCAGCAAACATCACCCATTTAAATTGAACTTACATTAACAGTGGAATTAAACATTTTCAGCATCTTCAGAAGCTTTTAGCAAAAAAAAAATATTTGTAATAAGCATTTACACTGAATTTCTGCAGGAAATTCATATTCTCTAGTTTATCCTTCCTGATGGTGCTAAATCTCAAAAAAATCCTTTTGATAAAAAAAACATTTTATAATTGTTGCAGTTGGTAAAAATTACAAATGTTTGCATCATTCAGCCTGTGAATTCTGAATAAAAGAGTGTTCAACTCTGAATCTGGCTTGGTACCGAGGATGTGTTGGAATGCTTAATGGTTATTGTCCTGATAACCCTCTGCAACAACTGGATGTTATTAAACCCTCAAATTAAGTTTATTTTGGTTTGGCAGCTTTCAGACATATTTGGTCCAAGAAGGAGAGGGAAAAAAAGGGTAAGAATTGTCCTACAGCTGAGACTGACACATTAGGCAACTAACAAATATAAAACAGTTTGTTTTTCTAGTTTTGATTTACAAATATTAATGTTTGGGATGTTTCTTTGGATGAAGTGCCGTGGTGGCAGTGCAATGGTTAGCGCTGTTGCTTCACAGTAAGCAGGTTGCTGGTTCTCTTGTCCTTTTTTAAATGGCGTTTACATGTTCTCCGTCAGCTCGAGTGGGTTTCCTCCCACAGACATGCATGTTAGGTTAACTCAGTGGTTCCCAAAGTGGGGGGCGCGCCCCCCCTAGGGGGTGCGGTGCTATTACAGGTGGGGCGCAGCTTGACTGAAGGAGGGGAAAAAAAAAAAAAAAAGCTGACGTTTGACTGGTTATTTCTTGCAATCTGTATTTTTTTCAGTGTTCTTTGAGTTCAAATGGTAAAAAAAACATTTTGTGTTGAGAAATAAATTGAAATAGAGTTTAAAAACAAAATATTTGTGTGTCTGGTTGGAGATTGTAGTAGTAAAATTTTTATTCATTTCATTTAAAAACAAATACTATGCATGCAATAAATAATACAAATCACAAACAAAATGAAAGGTGGCAGAAAGAAGAAAAAATCTTATTAACATCTGCCCCTTTTTTCCAAAATTTAAGAAAATAAAAATAAAAAATAAAAATAAATGTAAAAAATAAAATATATAAATTGAAAAAAAATCTAGTTTATAATAAGAAAAAACAAAAAACTTCAACTGCTTCCTGAACAGTTCTTATGAATGCACATTATACAAATTCATATTTCTTCACAATCTAACTTTTATCATTTTTTAAACAAATTTATTGAGCTAGCATTTTTATAATCACTTTCCAGATTATTCCTTGTACTGAAGTACATCAGTCCTTCAAATTTGTTCGAATTTTAGGCTTTACAAACATCTCAAGTCCCTTAAGATTATAATTACTTACTCTCAAATCACTCAAAAAATATCAGTAATTTCAACTGACAAAACAATATATTTGATGGGTGACTGTAATGTTTTCTGGTGATAATTCTTTCGGCTCTTTTCTGCAAAATAAAAATGGGATTTGTAATTGTTTCACATGCTTTACCCCAGGACCTGGATTTATTTTTATAAACCCAAGGGGGGCCCAGCAGAAAAAGTTTGGGAACCACTGGGTTAACTGGTAACTCTAAAGTGTCTCTATGCGTCCCTGTGATGGACGTTTGGCCTGTCCAGGGTGTCTCTTGTCTCTTGCACACTACTGCAGACAGACATAAAATGCCCTGCAACCCTGAAAGGAGTAAAGAAAATGGATATATGTGTCTATTAAATAGTCTATTTTGATTATTTTACACTTACTAAACTTTTTCAGGAATAACTCAATCAGCCAGTTGAGGTCTTTAGTGCCACATGTACCTGAAATGCGGTACTCAGTACTTATTATCTGTTGCTGATAAATTCTAGTAATTGATTACACAATCTGGAGATTTGATTCTTTTTATCTCCCGGCACGAAAGTATTGTCAAAGCCTTTTTTTCTGCACAGTCATTAGTTCTGAAAGCTGACCCTGTTGGAGAAAGCATTGCAGCAATAAGTTGTGTGTGAACTAAGAGCCAAAGTTCTCAGACTGTTTTAGTTTTTTTTTTTAGGTTTTTCCTTTATCTCCCCTTTAAGCCTCCTGGCTCGTAACACGTGATGCTTTTGTAGTTTGCATCATATCTGCTTAATGTGTAAAAAACACTTTCCAAAAAACTACCATGTCCTATAACACATAAACCATCTCACACTCACACACACACACACAGGTTAGTTTTTATATCCCCATGGGGACCATGGATTGACTTCCATTCATTTTCTGGTAATTTTATAGCCTAACCCTGACCATTTACCCAATTAAAACCTACCTGACCCTAAAACTAACCTAAACTCAATTCACACCTTGGTCCTAAAACAAACCCCTCACCCAAAATTAGCATCCACCCACGATGCCCATTCAGTCCCCACAAGGCAGCATTTTTCTGCAAATTGGTTCCAATGATGTAGCAAAAATGTGCCCACACACACATATTCCACATACACATACACACACAGTAAACAAAGAGAACGGCATAAAATCAATGGGCCTCATGCAAGAACATGTTCGTATTCTTCTCCTAAATTTCTCTTACTTTTGTTCGTATGAAGGGTTCGT
>JARVGW010000564.1:24548225-24568961 GCA_031762495.1 Anablepsoides rubrolineatus | reverse complement strand
GAGCTTTATGCACGTGTGTATCATTGTTCTGTAGGTGGACCACGGAGCTTTATGCACGTGTGTATCATTGTTCTGTAGGTGGACCACGGAGCTTTATGCACGTGTGTATCATTGTTCTGTAGGTGTATCAGGGCTTCACCAGGTGTTTCAGGTCGACTGCACACATTCAGACATTCCTCTGACAGACTGGAGTGGATCGACCAGACATGGAGAGAATTCACTTGTTCCCCTTCAGTGGACAACCTGCTAACCTGAGCTGTACCCCCCCCCCCCCCAACACACACACACACAGACACATACACACACAGTCATGCATGTTTTGTTAAGCTGCAGTCCTGTACAAGCTTTTTACAATGTTTCCTTGAGAGGTGGCTCAAATAAACACAGTGTAATTTGATCAGGCTTTCAGTTGAAACTTCAGATCACTTTTTCATGAAATTGGTTTTCATTCATGTGAAAACAAATAGAGAAGCCATTAGCTTGTACCAGTCTGAAAGAGGAAGACTGTCTGAACTTCATCACCTGTCCTTGGAGTTCATCTCACCTCTTTCAGGTTGTCATCATCGCCCCCCACAACACAATGCTGCTTTTGTGTTACAGTGGTGGAGATCTTGTCATGTATAAACCTCAGGTAGAATTTAAAAGAATGATAAATGGTAAATGGACTGTACTTATATAGTGTCTTTCTATCCAACCAGGATACTCGAAGCGCTTTTCAATCTGTTCTCATTTACCCGTTCACACATATTCATTCAGCACTCTAGATCTCTGCAAAGCTAACATGTACAAATCATCTATGGAGACTAATCAGTGCCAATCACATTCATACACTGATGGGACACACATCAGAGGCATTAGGGTTTTTTTCCCAGGGACACTTCGACATTTGTGACTAAATCAGAGTTGGCAGTTCGATTCCTCGCTATTCAGAGGACGACTCCATTAACCACCCAGCCACAGCTGCTTCTGAGCAGAACTACTTTGTTTTTGTAATCTCCCCTGTGGAGGCACAAGGTTTACAGTACAAATGTATTTTGTAGACAGGAGATAAGATTATGACTATTTGTGATCAAAATCACAGCACAGCAGGGATTTTCAGATTTGTTGATCAATAGAAAAAGCATAAAGTGCACTCCAGCTCCAGATGTGGACAAAGAACTTTAATTAGTCAATGTTTTGGTTATTTAAATAACTCTTTAAAAATCTTTTCTTGTTTGGTTGTATGTTGGTGGTTCTGAATGGTTAAGTTGAGGAAAATGTTCCAGGATGTTGCCAGCCTTTTGCCTTCAGTGGTCTTGAATAATAATGACTTAATTAAATCATCTTTACCTGCTGGAGTCCATGTTGGATCCCCAATGAACTTTTTCTCAAGAGCCTCTTCAGAATAGGGCTTAAGACACATGTCAGTGGAATCCTAACATTAACTTGTCACTTTCACATTTGTGTAATAATGATACTGTAAAAACTTCCCTGAAGCCCTGACAGGATTCATTTTACCCAGGGACCACATGTTATTTGTAATAATTACAGAGATTGAGTTGTTAATGCAAAGCGACCATGTCAGTAATTTGCAAGGTAAAAATTCCCCCGCAAATTATTTACTATATTTTGCTATATACTATATATCTGCATCCTCTCCAGTGGTGAAGGCGTTTATACTTGTCGCTTACGTTGTTGTAGTATTCCCCAAAAGGACATGTGGCAGTACACTTTATAACTTGTTGTAAATAAAAGAGCAAAACTTGACAAACAAACTGTTTGAATGGTGCACGACATGCAGGCTTTGCAGAGTTAAATTCGGAGACCCGACCACGTGGCAGGACACTGCAAGGGTGGGGGACGTGGACAGCACGATTGCGTGACTTTTAGCGTCATGTTAAACACGTCAACTAACCAGGCTTCAGTATCATATTCAGGAGATGTCACTAAATTTCAGTAAAATCTTGGGCTTCGGTTATCCCATGCAAATGAATCAGGGAGTAATTTATTTATTACGTAAAGATAATGCTTATCCTGTGCGAATAGGGCTTTTGACATAAAACGCTGGTTTAAGGATTTTATTTTTGAACCAGTAGAGTGCATAAAGCATGTCTTTGCAAACATTTTTAATTTACAGTTAATTTTATTGATAATTTTAGATTTCCATTCAAAAAATGTTTTCTCTGTGCATACCGCAAAGTTTTACGTCTGTCTTATATTTTGTATTTTTGTTTTATTTTGAACAATAATATTTGTATTGAATTGATTTTGCAGTTTAAAAGTATCAGGCAGATAAGTTTGTAGAGTCAGGTATGGCTGACCTGACCCCATACCGACACTTTGACATGGCATGCTAATGCTGAAGCTGCACTAAAACCAAACGTTCATATGTGGATCCAGGGGTTGTTGATTGCCTTGGACATTTTCCCAGCAGCACTCGGGCTCCTGAGGGACCTGAACTGTGCAGCATGAAAAGGGCTGCCTCAAGGGAAGGATCCACGGCCTCCACCCACTTCAATGCTGCCCTCCCTGAGTCAACAGCAGCTCCATTTTCAAAGCTGTTTGACCAACAAGCACGTCTGTGCATTCACAACTTGACACCTCTTGATTTAAGGAGCCCTTCGTTGGCGTATTTGCCTCAGACGAGGTATTTAAGAAGATCCATTGGTTAGCTTTGGAAGTCAGTGTTGCTAGGTGGAGGTCATGACTCTTTGAGAGAGAAGTGAATGGAGGCAGGGTTCGCCTGGTCACTAAAGGCACCTTTTTAAATAAAGTAGATCCAAAGTCAGCTTTGAAAGCTTTGTAAAAGATACTCATGATCCCGAACTTCAACACAATTTCATAGTCAATTTCAACCCATTTTCTGCCTCATATTTGAACACAAAATATTAATATTATATTTTATATTTTAAAAAGAGGGCAAACTTCAGAAATAATACATTAATGAGGGAATTTTGTGAGAAAAACTTTCAAATTAAAACCCCAAAAGGAGCTCCTTTGTAAGCACTTATTTTAGGTTTAGAATGTAATGTTGTAGTTGAGAAAAACAAAAAAACTTGAAGTCGTGAAAATTTTTAAATTAAAATGTAAATGCATAAATAATTTCTCTTAAAATGTAATTTTAAACTCTTAATAAATTAGTATGATTTGTTCTTTAAATGACCATATTATAATGGCTAGTATATTAAATAAACAATTTCATTCATTCATTCATTCAAACAAAAAAGAAAATCTATTTACAATAAAAACAAAAAATGTCAAAAATGAAATGAAAGGAAGCAGAAAAGATTGATCTGATCATTAATTTGACTTCAACAACTCAACATCCTAGACAATCAGCCAAACAACTACAGTTTAAATAAGTTATTATATCCATTCACTGGTTCTGCTTTTACCATCTTCTGGTTAAAGTACAACCAGATAATAAATCAGTCCTAACATAAGAAACATCTTAAGACGTTTTTATTCAGACAGGCTTTTAGTTAATTGCTTTTTATCATGTTTTAATTGTGGCTTTTATATTTGTGATCTGTTTTATTGTTTTTGTTGTTTTTAGTTGTGTTTTATTGTTTTTTTTAGTTATTTTGCTCTCTGTTGAGCACTTTGTGATGTTTGTGTCTGTGAAAGGTGCTATAGAAATAAAGTTTACTTACTTATAATATCCATGTATCAGTCTCAGAGATGATTAGATCTGAAGATATGTGCCACTGATCTTTGGTTACAGTTAGGTTGTAACTAAAACTCAGAAATATCTCCTAACCTTCAGTTCTTTATCGCAGCATAAAAATGGTTTTAGAGGAATTCTGTATTAATTTGATAATCATCAAAGTAAAGTTCTACGTACACAAACTTACGTAAAACCTTTGTCAGCAGTTATAAAATTCACACAATTCATTTGTCTAATAATCAAAAGATACAGAAACCTTTGCTACAGTATTTTTCTTGTTTACTTGAATGTGGTCTTTTTATTTGTCCTTATGTGTATAATAATAAATATTACAATAATAATAATATTTTTTAGTTTTATAATGTCACCTGAAAAGGCCTCAAAAAGGCCCATGATCCACCAGTTGATAATCACAGTTGTAAATTGTTTTGTGGCTCTGAACACATTTTATTAGTGAGACAAGGAGCACAAATTGCTCTTTTGATTGTAAACGTTGCAGACCCCTGTTCTAGAACCTTATCCTGCGGACCTCGAGGACCAGAATTGACTATCCCTGTTCTATACTAAACAGGATCTCTGAAACTCAGAGTGATAATAATGTTCTTGGTCACCTCACATAAACCTTTCTCCGTTAATTGCTTAGTGTGACCTGGCAGCCAGCCCCAGAAGGAATTCTAGTCGTGCCAAATTTCTTCCATCTTTATGGAGGCCTCTGACCTCCTGGAAACCCTCTGTGCAGCAAAAATCTTCCTACCCAGTTAAAAGAAAAGGGCAAATGTCCTATCAAAAAATTACCAGGACATTTTCCGCTAACTGGAAGGACATTTCCATCAACCAAACAGATTTCTCCCTTATAGTTTTACAGTTTATTATGTTAACTTGTACATTTCTGTTCTTTTAAAATGGATAATTCCATATTTTTACTGTACGTTTTCTGGTTATTTCACAAACACTGATGTTATTTTAAAATTTCTGTATTTTTACAGTATATTTAGTTACATTCACAAAGACCTTTTGTTAAAAAATTGTAGCCTTCCCCAAATCTGTGCCCAACAATCCTGTCCCTATCCTGGCTCTTTGAGTTTCCCTGCTGATGACCACATATTGTTTTGGGTTGAGAATACACACACAATCCTTACATGGCACATTTGTTGGAAAATATTCACTGGGAAAAGCAGAGTCAGCCTGTAAGATCCCCAAAAGAGAAGGATGAGAGCTGATGTCTGCTCTTTCTCTTCTTCCTGAGAGGAAGGGATGGATTTAAAGGGCTTTATTGCGCGGGGCAATTCTCTTGAACCATGTTATGGCTTCCATTTAAGCAGGAAACAGACGGGGCTGGGGGGGGTATCGGGCCTTTTGCTGAGAGAATCAACAGGCTTTGGACACAATAGAGAAAGCTCTTGTATGATGACCTCACACTGAAAACAAATTCAAAACTGGGAGCTTTTAAACGATCAGAATACACCCTGAAGTCATTTTAGCTTTTACTAATTAAATAATACAAATTTTCTTTAAACAAGTAGACGAAAACTCCTCATTGTAAAAAATCTATCGTTTAAAACCCAACATATTTGTGGAGCAGAAGATATTTCTCAGACTTTACACTGACACATGTATTAGACATGATTAAGAGTTTCTTTGTGTTTCGTATGAACTCCACGCCCTGAACATTCCTGCAGTTTTCCCCGTGTATTTTCATAGAAACTAAACAAACAGCAAAAGTAAAGATTAGAAACAGGTTATAAATTCTACCCTTAATGTTTTTACAGCTGAAAGGGTCACAGATGGGGAAATCCTCATACAAAAAGTGTTTGCTTCCATGTATAGGACTGATCATTTTGCTCAGAATTTAATTAATTATTTCAGTTCTCCTGTCCTTCCTATCCTCTTCTAGTATTTTACTAACATAAATTAATTTTGAGTGAAATGTTAAAATAAACAACACGTCACTTTGTGGACATTCTACCAAATGTACAGCTGTTTTTTTTAACCATTTGTTTCCTTGCCTGTCAGTAAACATATGTTAACTTTGGGTCTGTTTGAATAAACTTTTTCTATTTCTTCTTCTCCTTTTCAAGACACAAAATATGTATAAAATAATATATACACGCATGCTCACAACCGCACACAAACACAAAAAAAAAAAAAAATATATATATATATATATATATATAAAATGCAAAATGCATTTATGTGTTTGCATCTATAATTTTCAGCAAGGTTATAGTTAATTTATATATACATGTATTTTGTTGCTGTGTTCTCTGTCTTCTCCATTTTTGCAGATGTGCAGGCAGATGATGAGTGTATTGTCTTTGTGTGTGTCTGTATATGTCACATGTCTTCTGATCTCTTTTTCAATCTTTCCCATGACATTTCTCCTTTGTTTCTTTTTATTTCTTTTTCTTATTCTTTAGATTTATTTCTTATTAAAAACAAGTCTGATGATGAAGATACTAATATTGAGTTCTGTTTTCTACTGAAGTGACAGAAAAAAAAAAACGTTCTGTAATTTATCTATCATAACTCCGGTTTTACTTGGTCTGTCAACACAATTTAAAAACTAATGTATAGCCTGAAGTCTGTACTTTTGACACGATTTGGAACAGATTTTTACAGAGAGCAAATCTTTTCCTTTTAGAGTGATTTAAATTGGTCATGTGACTAGGACAAGCAGGCATCCATTAATCATCATATTAATAGATATCGATATTGCCAATATCGCCCAACCCTATATTAGAGCATAAAGTTCTGGTATCAGTGCCATCAATATTTCAGTATTGATCTGCAACAACTGGACAAAAGTAAAGTAAATGCAGTAGATGATTAATATATTTTCATTGTCTCCTGATGAAAATTAGTTTTTTGTGACTTCATAAGTAAATCTTGGTTAGAATCTGTGTGAAATATTAGACCAAGTTTATCAGCCATATTCTGTGAGGCTGAGTGGGAGGTGATGTGCAGACGCTGCAGGAGGGCTGTGTTTCAGGACAAACAGTTCTTTAGTATTACTGCGGTTTTCACTTGGCTGATTGTGATGGAATTTCTATAGTGTGGGACGTTTGCTGTGGCCATTTGAGACAATGAGTTCAGTCATCCCAGATGTACTTCCTTAGTAAGTGTGACTCTAACATAGGTTCCTAATGTGAAACTTGCAGAATCCGACTTTTTGAAACCCAAGAACATTTACAAACAGCTTTTTTTTTAAATTGTACAATTTAAATGACAGACATCAACTCTGATCCCTAGACCACCCATAGACCCATATATCCTATCTTTCAGTGGAACATGTTGACATGCTCGTTTCTGTACCTGTAGAAATGAAGACGGAGTGAAGAGGACTTATATTTATGAGGTGCTTGGAGAGAGTTTAAGGGGACGGGTCATTAGCTTCAAGATGAGGGTCAGTATTTGTGTTGGAACAGAACCAGCCGGCTCTCACCACCATTTGAGTTCATGTGCAACAGTTCAAACAGAGGGTGGAGCATGAACGCTCACTTGCACACACTAGCATGAAAGAATGCATTCATTTTACTCTTGAATCCCTCTTTTTTTTCCTGCCTCTCTTAACACTCTTCTAACACACAGCTACTTATTCTAATGTAAAATGTAGGGGAGCACATGGGAACACATGTCACTGAATGGTGCGCACAAGAAACCAGGCTATTCTGTTACTTTTAAAATCTTTAAGTGTGTGACCAGAACTTGTGTTTGAAGAAAAGGGTTGATATTTAGATTAAAACATGTCACAGTTGTAGCTCAGACAGATTATTTTATAGATGAGAGCAGGGCTGCAGTTAACTAATATATTAGTAATCAATGAGTCTATCCATTCTTCTGTCGTTTAATCGAGTAATGTGATAAAAAAAGTCATGTTTTGCAGTAATTTCTTAAGCTTATTTTGTAAGATATACAATTATTTAATATTGTGAAGGGGTAATCTCCACTTGTTGATGACCCTACTGCAATCAAAATAAAATTACTATAGTAGTTTATTTATTTAGTATTTAATTCCTGCATTTTAAGTTCCAATTGCTTGTATTGATGTGTGTGGGGTTTGAGGGTGTATTAATTAAATGCACTCTGTCATTGAATCATTTTTAACCATCACTGGAAAATCTAAATGCTGTAAATTTATATTTATGAATTGGAAAAATGGATGTGATCTTATGTTGGAAATTTAGTAAATAAAATGTTAATGTGTTGCACATTGAGTTTTGTTATTGTTAGTTGTTGTTAGTTGTAAAAGTAAATTCATATTTTTACTAAGACTGTTATTATAGGGCAGGGTTCCCATTTTAGGCCAAAAAATATTTAGTCTTGACTGGTTAGCTAAATATGACGGCAGTCATAAATGATTACGTGTTTTTGTGGAACAATATCAGCTGTTCTCCTTCTTGAGAACATCACCACAGAAGGAATTGGGAGGCAGCCTGTTTTGGGGATCACACCGCTCGAATACCAATCAGGTATTTTACTGTCGTCACTGAGCTGAGCCATGCAGCTGAACAGGACGTCTTTTTTATTCTAAAACATGTCCTCAACCCACAGGATTTTTCCTCAATATTTCATTTCATTCATCATTTTCCTGCATCTAGAAACGATTCCATTTCTCTCAGACAAGAAAATATGGGGAGAATCCCACATGCTAGAAATGGTTACATCAATTTTACATGTTCAGATGGAGGTGTGTCAGGGGGAGGAGTCTCAGGTGTGCTCAGCTTCAGGTTCATTGGGATGGATGAATGAAAACATGTGCACGCACAGTTTGATAAATCTATTTCTGTGTGTACGTACTTTTCCACTTTTATCCAAATGCCAACTTTTAGTATTAAAGCTGTGCACTCTTTGTTACATGAGGCTCCAGGTCTTAAGGTCTTAATAAGTGGGTATCAGTGTTAAGGTTTTCTACCCCAGTTCTCCCAACTTTATCTTTTCAACTGTTTTTGAACTTTTCCTTCCTTTTTTTGTTTTTCCATCTTACTCCCACACTCTCCTTTTCATCATCCATTTATTTTATCACACCCATTCCTCCTTGTATTGGGAGATACAAGGAGGCTCTGGCCAAGTGTAATAAAGGAAACAGCAGCTCTGAGCTCAGAAACACCTCTGAGGAGCTGCTGGGAAGATGAATCGTTTCTCCTGCCACCAGAGCAGTTCTGGGACATGCCAGCGCTCCAGTAAAACTCATTTTGGGCCGTTTCAGTTCACACCCAGAGCTGTTCCAGTGTAAAAGTTTTGTATATTTTCAGTAGTCTCTCTACCCCGCCCCCGACTCCCTTTTTCTTTAATTTTGATTACGAGACAAACCAGAAACTCTGAAAAACCTTCAGCTCTTTCACTAAAAGGACAACCTCTTCTTATTTTAACCCACTAAATCAAACTTTCTTACTGTTATAAATGCATTTATTGTACTTCCTACACACACTTAAACATGAAACATGGAATACAAGTAACAAAATATATTTAGATTAAATTTAACCACACATGTAGATTTGCACACTTTATAAAATCACAAAAACTCTGATTTCATCAACTTGTGAAATGCCCCATGATCTTTTGCTGCTTGAGCGTATGGCAGACTTTCTCAAAGTGCGCAGACTAAAATAAAAGCAGGCTACCGCACTGGCTGCTAGCTTGTTAAAAATAAAGGACTTTATTTAAAAAGTATTTGTATTTCATGTATTATATTACTGCACTTGGACCGCAGCCCGGGAAAGATTTTCCTTTTGGCCCTCTTAGGGGAAACGTTTGGGCACCCCTGCTCTAACCAATAGGCATTACTTAGTTCAAGGCTAATAACAGAAGAAAACATACAAATAGATACAAAAATCGAATTGATCATTTATTTTCATTGTCATATAATTACTACAGAAATAAGTTCATCTTCAAAAAAGGCAGCCATCATGAATTTTCAAATGGCCAGTCAGGCACATTGACAAATACCTTAAAGAGAAACATACCAAATTTGGTGCTTGTGTCACAATTTACACAATTTTTCCAGGGGTCTTTATGTCCTGATGGCACCTGAACATTTGCAATAAATGCTTTAGAACATGTTGGTTGTGGACCTGTCTATCATGGATTGGTGTGGTCTTTCCACAGATATTATTAGGCTGAATAAACAGCCCAAACATCAAATACAGTAAGTCCCCCTGGAGGTAGGCTTTGTTATCATTGGCCTTTAGAAATGTTCAGTAGGGTGGCACTTTTATATTAAAATATCATCATTAGTGTGCTTTGAGGAGAACATTGCATCACAAAATGAGCAGAGTTATCTAAATACAGTATACTGAATACTTTAATCTTTTATGGAACTAAATCCTCAGCTTGTGGATTTTTCTTTACTTAGTCTACGTCCACACTGCAGGTCTTAATGCTCAATTCGGATAAAAAAAAATCTATTCTTTGGCGTGAATGTTAAAATTTTAAATATGACTTCTATCTGCAGGGTTTTAGAGTGCAACCAATTTGGTCACAAATGTGACCTGGTTTTTTAACAGTAGCTATGTATACATGCGCAAAATTCTTTGATCGGATTGAAATGTATTCAGAATAAATAATCCGAACGCATCGTTTACATTGGCCCAACCCCATCATGACAAGTGTTTACATGCACCAGGCTTTTATTCAGAATAGAAGCACTGACATGCGCAGTTGTTAACTTTTCCTAAAAAAACACAGAAGTTCTTCCGTGATGAACATAAACAAATGTCTTCTGAGCGTCCAGAATGAACTTGCGTCGGGTTTTAATAACGATGGAGATTGCACTGAATCAGATCAGAATAATCCGAATCGGGTAATGTAACATTTTTACATTACTTATGCCCATGTAAATGTAGCTAGTGTGACTAGGGTTAGGTGGTATTGATCCTTTTCATACCCCGGCAAAACTTTAGAAAATACACTGCCTGGCCAAAATAAGTCACCATGAAAAAAATGGTCACACACAATATTTCATTAGACCACCTTTAGCTGTGATTACAGCACACATTCTCTGTAGCATTGTTTGGATAAGCTTCTGCAATGTCACAAGATTTGTGTTGCATTCATTTTTCGCCAAATGATGATGGTAGAGTCTGACCTTCTCCAGCACATCCCAAAGATTCTCATGTCTCCGTGGAGCCAATCCATGTGTGAAAATGATGTCTCATGCTCCCTGATTCACTCTTTCATAATAAGAGCCCCATGAATCCTGGCATTGTTATCTTGGAATATGGCCGTGCCATCAGAGAAGAAACAATCATTGATGGAATAACCTGCTCATTCAGTATATTCAGGTAATCAGCTGACCTCATTCTTTGAGTACATATTGATGTTGAACCTAGACCTGACCACCTGCAGCAACCCCACATCATAGACCTTAGTTTTAGATCCAGGTGGAGACTTTTTTAGGCCAGGCAGTGTAGAAAACGATGCACAGAGCAGCAGCAGAAGTTACAGAATGAGTTTGCCACTTATTTTGTCAAACAGATCAAAGTAATCCAACAACTTCTTTTTATGGTTTTAAGTAAAAAAAACAACTGTTTCTTACCATTATTTCTTATCAAAGCTGCATGCTTTTAATGAGGAATGGTTTTGTGGCGATAAAGTTTGTAGTAATTTTCGCTTCTGCAGTGAGGACTAATTTGTGGTCTGAAAAAATAAATAAATAAAATAAATCACAAAGTATAAATCCAAAAGGAGTCACATGCTTTGTTTGACTTAAGAAACTTGTGGCTGGTTGGTCTGTAAAGCTGTCTGTCAGCACTACAGTGCCTCATGCTTTGGGAGCCAGAGAGTAACGTGTCTGGTTGTTTTTTTTTACACCCCACTCAGAGAGGTGCCTAATGAGCTTGATGGTCAGAACATGTGTCAATAATGACATGGGGCATCTTCTGAAATGTTGGTCTCCCAGTTTTCATTGTAGGCTTGTGGAGATTTGGCGCTTCACCTCACGTGACTCATAGTCATATTTTTATATACTGTCATCATAGTATATAAATACCGCTCGAGTTTAACTGCGACTAGAAAAAACTTCCAATTGAACTGGGGGTGTGGGAGTCTCCATGTTCTGTAATAAAACACAGTGTTTCCCCTACCTCTGAACAAGCAGGGCGACCCACCCTCTCAACAGAACTGCCCACCCTCATGAAATCTGCACAGATGAAACTCAGTCACTTCAAGATGGGATGGGGTGAAAGTTGTTTCAATCTAACAGTAGTGCTCCACTCTACACCACACACACACCACTTACACACGCATGTCAAGCATAGTGAAGCCTTTAAATAACCATAGTTGTTTTTTATAAACCAGAGTCAGAAAACCATTTTTTCCCTTGTTAACAGCAGAGATTCAAAGAAAATATGGATGTATATAGTCCACCTTGCATATTTAACAATCAGGTTGTGCTCTTGGAGCGCAGCAGATCCTTTTCAGCACCATGAGGAACTCATGAGTATGGCAGGCCACTCTACACTTAATTGGCTTCTTTGCTTCCAAGCATTGATATTTTCTACATTCTTTTAACCCGTCACCAGAACAACAATGGCTGCAGCAACCGTTCCTTTTTTTCTTCTTCATCCATCTATCTTCTCCCATTCTTCACTACACCTTTTTTCCTCCCCTCATCTTTGTATCCTCTAATCCGGGTCCTCATAACTTCAGGATAAGTCTGTCATTCCACTGACATATCCTCCCTCTCAACACCAGCTGTTTTTACTGTGTCTAGACACGCATGCCGTTATTGATATAACAAGAGGTCTGTACGGTATGCTGCAGGACAATGAGGATATCATGGAGTGTGGTTTTTCTCTCGCTGCAGGATTTTTCCTCTGAATTGGGGTTTAGAGCTGCTTTGTGTGTACCGTGTGTGCTCACGAGGCATCGGTGTGTACCTGAGAGTACACTGTCTGCATGAATATGCACATGACTGCGTGCTTTTATGAAGACTTGGCAGTAAGATCCCTGTGTTTGTAGTGTGTGTTTGTGAAAAGTGCAGCAGTGACAGACGCTCAGAGGTCGATGACTCAGTCTTTCCTCCAGCTGTTAGCCAAAGCCTCTCCCGGTGCGGGTCAGTACAGTGAACTCATCAGAAGTTTTCTTGCGATAGCAAGTTTCTAATTCTGATTCTGTTGACTCAGTATTAAACAGTCTCCTGCAAAGGTTGTGGTTTCCAAATGAACTCTGTTTGCTTGTCTGAGACATATCACATTCAGGGTTAAGAACAGGGAGGTTTGCATGAACTTGTCTAAATCCTCAAGGAAGCAAAAATGTTCCTTTGCTTTCAAGCCAAGTCCAAATCCCCGTCTATGTGTTTGTATCTTTTCCTCAGCTTTAAATGCTATTCTGTCTAAGTGATTGTCTGGAGTAAAATGATTAACTGAGGGGCTACTGTACATCTCTGCTGCACTCCTGACTGTCACAGTCTGGAAACCCAGAGCAGTGTGGGAAGAGCACATGGCGATAATGGTGGGGTAGAGTAAATAATGCTGATGGTGGGGTTTAAAGGACGGACCTCAGCAGTCTGCCGTTATGTTGTTTGGTCAGCTGCAGAGGGGCTGCTGCTTTAAGTTGCATTGACGTCACCAGAAGAAATGAACTCAGATACACTGGTGAACACAAACGCAGATGATTTCCTCACAGTTCTGCGTGTGAAGTGTTACGTAAATCTCACTTTGTCACATGTTAATTCAAGTTTCCTCAAAAAGAACTTTCGTACAGCCAATTCTTTAGGAAGTGGGTTTTATTAAAGTCTGTGCAAAGGTTAACTGATATTTTTGCTTGAAGGTGCACGAATTCTCACTTACTCATAAATAAAAAATATATAGATCAATTTAAGGAAGAAAAATAGCCGCGTAGCAATTAAAATATGGGAACAAAATTCTTATTTTTAGGTTGCTCTGCTGTGTATCTAAAGTCTGTTTTTAAAGATAATCACCTTCATTTATTTTGGTTCAACTGGCATGCAAACAAACCTATTTTGTTGTGTCTCTTAAATTGACTGCACTTTATCTCCCACAAAGCATTGCACATGAGTGCGCTCCTGTTACACAACCTGTGCCAGGTTGCAGCTCACCTCTGAGGCCTCTACCTGCTGTCTGCAGGGTTTTCTCATCTTGTCTGATACAAAACTAAAAGACAGGGTGGTGAAAGGTTCCTGCTGTGTGTGCTGATCTGACAGCAGAGCTGCGATCGTTAAAATGTTCAATAAAACCTCACAGAGCTGCAGCTCATGTGGAGATGTTAATATTGTGACTGCAGCTCCTGGGACTAAACAACAACAAACATTTATTACTGAGGGAATATTGATGATGAGTGACACAGCAACGTTATAATTAGTTAAAAAAAAACTGTTAAGCACAAAGATATTTGCTAAAATGAGCTCATTCAATGTGGTTAGTGATTGAAGAGGGCAGCATACGTCACACAATAATGCGTTTTGGAGAAACCAAACATTAGCTCTGCAGGACAATAACAGTCTGTCATGCAGGGCATCACAAAAAGGTCAACATTTTTTGAAAAGCGTACAACAGTTGTTGTGAAAATGATGAGGAGCTTCGCTGGTCCTTTGGATGTGGGGATGGACACTGACGGTTGCTTGTGCCTATTGCTTTCCATGTACGTGGTAAACCCGTAACTAGGAAGTAGTAGTGACGCAATTTCCCAAACAACCATATGAAACTGCATTCCAGTTAGCCCACTGCTGCTAACCTAGCTACAACACTGCTAAAATATAAACAATGACAAAAAGAGAACTCTACTACGTACGTCATGCAAATAAACATTGATTTTAATACGTACAGTATTGCACAGAAAACACACTACTTGTACGAGTGATTAAACATGCACAAAAAATTAAGAAACCGTAAAAGTTACGGAGTGAACTTTCTAAAGCTGCAAGTAGCCGCCATCTTGAAATCAAAACTGGGGGCAGTTTAATTTCTTCCACTATAAGAGTGGAAAATTACCAGTGGAGAGGGTCGTTCCAGTTTAAATTTACCAGTGGGAACAGGGAAATTACCACTTCCCAGGACTATTGGAACGCAAAATATGTGTCAAATGTCAGTTTTGAGTACTCAGTCTTCTTGGAGTCTTTAGTGGGGGGTGCTGCTGCTCTCATGGCCTGACTTCAGAACAAGTGGGATATAATGACAGCCTCTAAAAAAACTGAGCATCAAAAAGGTTTTAGGTAAAACATCAACAAAAAAACAAAACAAATATAATAGAATAATGTAATAATAATAATAAAAAAAAGTTTAAAAATAATTATGTAATATAAAAGATGTTTAATGTTTTATCCTTGTGTTTTTTTTCCACTGCTTCTGATTTACAAACCAGCTTCTGAGTTTCTGCTGGTTTGTGACAGAAGGTGAAATACAGACGGTTCATTTCAGGACCAGCCAAGTATTTTTGAAAGTACCTTCCATTTTTTTAAAACATTTCCCATCAAAAAACACTTAAGAAGACTAATTTTATAATTATTCTTCTTGGTTTACTCAGCTTTATCACAGTTGTTCTCTTTCATTTTAGAAGAGATGTTGGATTGTTTTTTAATAAATATATTTTTCACATTAGGTAAAAGTTTTGACACTGTAGGGTCAACCACGGTCCACAGGGTTACATTTCTTAATGGTTTCTCCAGAACCGTTCATAAACCAGTGTGAGCTGAACTGTGTGGCCCTAATATCAGCCTGCATGACTGGTAAAAACACGCACTCATTGCACTGCAGGCTTTGCAGTATTTTTGCTTATAATTTGTTTCGTAATGAAGGAAATTCCATCAGATTCACTTCATACTTTTCACACAGAAAAATGAAAACGGAGATGATGAATCATGGGAGAAAAGCGTGGGAGACGATGGATGGAACAGTGTTTTTACTGTGATAAGAAGCTCGCCCCTCCAGTGGCATTAAGGAATTTCTGTAAAAAAGGGAGCGGCCCCACTAAGAGCTTGCTGTTAGACCGAGCTCTGTGGAACTGCGGTTATGGAAAATTAAAAGGTTAAAGTAACAGAATGATTAAGTTTCTAAATCTTGACACTCAAACATTACTGAAAAGCCAGTCTTTGAACTCCCTGGGAAGAACAGAAAGGCTTTTTATCAGTTTCAAGGAGTGAGTACTTTCATCTGTCTTCCGTAACCATCTGGTGAACTAATTAGCTGTTTCCTCAGTGTGCTTAGTGTTTTGGGGTGGGCATGGCAGCGGTCCGAGGCTGAAGGGTGGCACTGCCCAGTGGGGAGATTACAGGTTTAGATTGTTGCTCTGAATTTAGGAACATGAAGCTGCTGGCATCCAAAGTGTTGGCACTTCAGATGTGGTCAGGATCATGTGAAAACTCTCTAAGGTTTCTCTTATTCAGACAATTTTCCAGCCCCCAGTGGGAGAAAGCAGGCGGTGCTGCAGTTAAACATTCAGAAATCTGGATTCTGACAAACAAACTTAGGATGTTTATGTGAGTACATGTGTCCATTTTTCTTGGGGTTTTGGTTTTAAGTGTGGTGGAGGCATTTGTGTCACAAGTCTGTTGTTGAACAAAAACTAAATACAGTAAAATAAATTCATGTCGCTGACATTTCTGATGACTTTGAGCTCTGACCTCCCACTTCTATCTCTCTTTAATCAAAATAACAAGCTGTCAGAGCTACATTCAGTGAGTGTGAAGGTTTACTTTAATTTTGTGAAAGTGTACCCGCTACAATTCAGTTCTTAGACATTTAGTTTTTCATTGTTTCACTTTTAAACAATAAACTGTAAGAAGTGTGCTCATGTTCAAAGTAGTCCAGTCAGATGAAACGTAAGAACTTTTTTTTGAAGTGGTCTGATAATGGAAACCAGATTTTTAAAATGAAATTAAAGGTGCAACAGAACTCTGCAGGTCATTAGGAAACACAGGCATCTCTTTGGGATGTTTCATTTCCACCAAACTCAGCGTCTAACTTTATTAAACCTGAAGGCTCTACGGCTTCAGTCTTGAGGTGGTTTTGAACCTGTAACTCATTTCTTTAGGGGATAACCTTTTAGAGCTGTTGTGGGACACAAGCTGTAGCAACAGTTTTATTTTTAAAAAGCCAGAGACCAAAAACATTATCATTGTTTTGTACAAACTAATGACTGGGATGTTTGTGTTAACAAGCATGAACAAAACCTGGTTCTGCTTTTGAAAAGTTCTCCATTGAGAGTACATTCGAGTTTTTTTCTGTTATTATTCTTGTCTAAACTTACCAAGCATACATGCAAAAATATCTTTGCTAATGAAAGAGTAGTGCGAGTCTGTGTGAGAAAGGGCTCTCGGTTCAGATCTCCAAATTCAGCTCACTTTGTTTCATGTATTTTCAGTCCTTCATCCCTCATGGTCAACAGCTGAGGACAGTAGAGCAGTGCTGGGCCAGCTGCTGTTCCGCACGCATGGCTCTGAAGTGAACAGATGGCTCTCTGGAAAATAGAAAATCTTTTTTTTGATAATTTGGGAAGGTTGTAATTCAGAGCTGCTTCTATGTATTTGAGGTCCGTTAACTACAGACTGTATCAGGCCTCGTGTAACATCGGACCCATCAAGACTTGGGTTGGAGTTTCTCAAATAACCGGTGTACTTTTTTACAGATCCAGCCCTGAGACTGCTTATGTGGACGGTCACAAACAGTGTAGTGTTAGATTTTGTGGTTGCATACAATTATGGCCAACTGGTTTGGCTCTAATATAAATGTTAACAGTTTAGATCTTTTTAACATTTATGTAGTTAACTGAAGAACATAAAAAACATAGGTTTCTAAGGTTTGTATTAAAGGGAACTCTGACTAGTTGTATCATTAGACATTATTTCATCATCACCAAACACTGACTGAACTGTTGAAAACACCAGCTTGTTGCTCACAACAAAACCTCAAGCTACAAAGTTAGCAAAACACAGCATTTGTGTTTGCTCATTCCTGCTTGTTCTGCAGACAGTTATAAAAGCACAAAATCTAATTATTACAAATGTGCAGCCAAAAGGGAAATTGCCTGTTTTTGTTTCTTTTACCTCTTTGTCTCAAAAAAGAAATTAGATTTAATCTTAAATCAACATTGTGAAGAAGTCTTATTAATTGGAGATTTTCTGTGTTCGTTTGTTCAACATTATGGTTGTTAATTTTAATTAGTATTTTTTTTCTGCCTGTTGCATTTTTTTATTTTTTTTTTAAAGGAAATCTTATTTAGGAATGAGCAGCTGTTTAAATTGTATCTCAATTGGTGTAGAGTAGAAGAGTTATAGTAGGAATGTTTGTTATTTTAATTAATAAGATTTCATTTTAAAGCAGGTGCCAAATTAAAAATCACCAAACATTTCTCTGCCACCACATTTTGATATCACTGTTAGATGCGTTACCTGTCTGTCAGTCGATCACTGTCTCCTATTTGACTTGAAATCACAGGTCAAAGTTCAAACTGATAGAGGTGACACCCTCAGGTGTCTGTTTGTCAGGATTTCACCACAGGTGTCAAAGGTGAGCAAGACGACAGCTAAGGTGGAGGTCAGAGTGCATTAGTCTGAGCTTTCTTCTGTGGATTTTGGGATGATGGGGGTCTGAAAGTGCATTTTGCACCAAACGGTGAGCAAGAGGCAGCTGCTGGGAACACAAACTGACTGCAGAACTTCTCAGATGGTCAACAATGCGACCGATCTGAACAAATGTTGGACTCCTGCTTCAACCAACTCATAGAAATGTTTGAATAGAAAATAACTTTTTTCCAGTTCAAATTGAGAAATAATGTTTGTTGCTCCTGTGTTGTCATTAATATATGGTGACACATAAGAGAAACACAGCTGCATTAGTTTATAGCAATACTGACAAAATTTCAGCAAT
This sequence comes from Anablepsoides rubrolineatus, assembly GCA_031762495.1. Classification (NCBI taxonomy): domain Eukaryota; kingdom Metazoa; phylum Chordata; class Actinopteri; order Cyprinodontiformes; family Rivulidae; genus Anablepsoides; species Anablepsoides rubrolineatus. Next base: position 24,550,493 of record JARVGW010000564.1, on the reverse strand, counting down.
ATCTCTTTCTATTTGATTTATTATTTATTTAATATTAAGGTTTAGGTTACAAAACCATTATGATCACGACCAGCCCTAGCAAATGTTGCATCTTAGGCAAGAGTTCAGTTTTCTAAATCTCACTGCCAATTTCCATATATTCACATACAAAATGAAATAGTTCTGTCTTTGATATTATTTTTCATCTTTAGAAACCAAGTTGTCCAATTAAAATGGTTAACAATATCATTAATTTTAAACAAAATTCCACAAGTTTACCTCATACCTGCCAAGAGAGTAACCAACAGAACAATTTACCTTTATAAACGTGAAGAACCAGTGATCATTCACTCAACTATACTTTGGGGTGGCTGTGGCAGCGTGGTTATAGGATTCTTTCTGTAACTGGTGGGTTTCTGGTTTCATCCATTCCTAAAATGCTCAAGTCCAAAAACTATAACCTCTGTCTTGTCTGAGTTTAGAAGCAGAAGGTACAAAGCACATGCAGTCCTACTTTGGACATTCTCTGTATTTATCACAGTGGTGGAAGACAAAGGTTGAAGGTGCTCCATGTGTCTGCTTGCAGGGTTTGGCTTTCTCCTTGGAGGAGCGTCTCCAGCTGGGAATCCACGGCCTTCTGCCTCCATGCTTTATCAGTCAAGATGTCCAGCTGCTCCGCGTGCTCAAAAACTACGACATGACGAGAGATGACCTGGACAGGTGAGGTGTTTTTTTACAAACCAAACGAGTTTATGGTGTGTTTATGACCTAATGTCCCATCCTTCACAAGAGTTAAATTTCCACTGATTCTCATGTGCAACGAGATCCTTGACTTGGAACATTTTAAAACACAGGAGGCAGATAAGATATCAGCCCTCTGAGATCATCTGTCTCCAAACACTGTGGGATTTACTTCATAAATCTGCTGACTCTTCTCTTTTTTTTTTAGCAGTTTTCCCATTTACTCCCTACTCTTTTTGTTTTTCCATCGTCCTCAGTGGTCAAATAAAAACTTCACTTTATTTAAATTGCATGTTTCATCACTACTTAGAGTCTCATTCATTGTACAACAAATGCACTGCATGCTAACCTTTCAGTTTGGCCTCTTCAGCCTCTGATGAAGTCAGCATTTCTCCAGCTTTCATCTCTGTCATTTGAGACACAAGCTGTCAGTCAGAATGTGAAAGATGAGTGAAAACTCACTGATGCAAAATGGGATTTAGAGTAAATAAAGAATCATACTGCATCTTAATAAATAGAAGTGACACAAAGTCTCCATCAAAACCAGTAGTTCCCATGTTTTATCAGTGTATGACTCATAAATTGTCTCTTTGGGACTTTTGACTGTCGTCACTCAAGCCTTTTCTGTTTCCTAATACTCAATCCTTGTTTGGTAAAGACTGCTGGATTCTTTCCTTATTCTTTATATTACCCTTTAACTTATTGTTTTCTAAGATTATTTTATAGTTATTTCTTTATTTCAGCATTGTTAAAGTTGGAACTTTTCTCATAGTGATGAAGAAATCCACACAGCAAGCAGATTTATGATCTAAGTTGATGTGGTGACTTCAGTGCCCGCTGTGACCCTTCTATTAACAGAGAAAGTAGATTTCCAGAGACTTTGCCAACTCAAATATTGGAGTTTATAAAGTGGTGCAGCTAAAGGGGAAAATTCCCATTCAGTGAGGTTGTTAACCAACAGAAACAGGCCTTTAAGCTAACCTGAGAGGTAGGCTATTTTTTAGTCTCAGATTAATTTAGAAAAAGATACATCTTGTTCCACAAATACATTTTTTAAAATTAATGCATTTGATATATACAGCCTGAGAGCACTGGGCCATTACAGGATTCAAATCTGTTTATTTATATAGTGCTAAGTCACAACATAAGTTGTCTCAGGGCACTGTACACAAAAAAAAAACAATCTAAAGAAGCCAGCAGATGAATACATCTGCTTTGAATTACTTCATCACAGTATTCTATCCTGAGCAGCACATTGGTGACAGTGGAGAGGAAAAACTCCCTTTTAGCGGGAAGAAACCTTCAGCAGAACCAGAACCAGGCTCAGAACAGGCGGCCATCTGCCTCGACCGGCTGGGTTTGGAGGACATGAAAGAGATGCAGAAGGACTGGTCCAGGTGTATTTTCCTCTGGAAGAGAGACAAAGAAAACACCTTACTAGGTGCGTTTCCATTGACCATGAAAATGCGCGAGTTAGAATTTCGAAAATAAATTTGCTCAATGGAAACACGTCAATTTCGAAAAAACTTACGTTTTTCGACAAAATGT
>JARVGW010000564.1:24534839-24548125 GCA_031762495.1 Anablepsoides rubrolineatus | reverse complement strand
ATTGTAGTGTAAAGAGCTTTGAGTGTCCTGGATGGATAGAAAAGCGCTATATAAGTACAGTCCATTTACCATTTACCTTTTTATCCAGCAAATCCACTGTTGTACAAATAAATACAGTAAAAAATGTGTAAAAGTGATTTGGTAGGGTCCGCCAAGGGTCAGATCACTGAAGTAATCAGTTCAGTGCAATTATTACTCCTTTTCTGCACAGAGCTACATGTTTGATATGTTACAAAATGTCTGTAGAAAAAACTGTAAAGAATGTAAATGTTTTTTAAGAACAGCTCTGACTCTGTTTCACTTTCTTACTGTCATTGTAGATAATTTGATTACAAGATCAAAGTTGTTGGCTATCATATAGCAAATCCATCCACCATCCAGTCTGTCATTTACAGGAATCAGGTTTATCTCAGATTTTCTTTTATTCTTTTTTTATTACACAAGACCTAAGGCTTGTTCTATACAACAGGATTAGTGGCTTGGTGAGGCACCTTCAGGATCAGTTTTTCATCTTCTGTCTGGGTTATTTTTAAATAAATCTTAGGATTTGTACAGTTTTACTAAAGAGTACTTTATTTTTGCAAAAAGGACCATACAGTAAGTGCATACACAGCTCAAATGATCCTAATTCCTCCTTTATGGCAGTCATTTACAAAATGTTACATAATAAGTTCTGGTCATCTGGTTATCTTACATCCTGTCCTTAGTTCTCTTCTTCATGGGGTTTCCTCTGCATTATGAGCAATTCATTATAAACCAGGGAAGGAGGATGCATTGGCCTCAAACCAGCCTCTTTTCCAGTGGTTTAAAGTGAAATCAACACGGATTTGCCAAATAATCATAAAAACCTTAAATTCTTGTCACATCCATTTTACACAGTTGGTATAATTCTACACTTAAATTGAAAATAATATGAGAAAATATTTCCTCAAACAACTTCTTAGCTGAGTCTGTCACCAGGAGAACTTAAGTTAGAAACCTTATTTACTTCGGAACAGATTTGATTTATGTCAGTTTACCACTGACACAGCACTGACACACTGGTACAGCACTTCTCATTGATTCAGCCACGGCCAAATGTGTCTCCATTTCCAGTTCCTGTGTGGTTTTTCGATTCACTCCAGCCGTGGTTTGCGAGTGATTTTAACATCCGTAGACTGCTACTCGTGGATTGACTGAGCCAAGGTGCAACCTGCAAACTCTTCCTGGAGCGAGTTGTAAACGTTTTTTACAAGACAAGCACATCCAGCTTGACAGAGCAGTTCAGAAAAGAGCAGGTTTACTGGGAGGTTTTGAAACAAACTGGCCTCCCACAGTTACAGGCGCACTTATAAACAGTGTCATGACAGATTTTTTAAAAATGAAGTCCAACCTCTGGACGATAACAGAAGCCAAACCCTCCCACTAATGATTCTCTCATATGAGGGACACACCCACGCTTAAGTAGAACCGAACAGACATGAACCAATTAGAGATTTGACAACAGAGAAGCGACTTTACAGAGTTGATAACCAGTTTTATGGTACCACTGAGTAACAGCTCCATTGTTAATGTTTGTTAATCCAGATCAGTTACAGAAACTTGGGATATTTTAAACTTGCTTCATAGTTTAGTCTCCTGATCTCTTTTTTCTAAACTAAACCTTTTCTTTGATTTAGAGCTCCACATCCCATCAGTCAGAGGGTTATATAGTTCTAAAGGCTTTAGACTTCTTTCTTTTCAAGCCTTAACCTTAATAACACTGTCAGGTTATAAAGCACATGAACTCTCCCCTTCAGTTGAGTTCAGGGCTGTTTGACTCTTATGTATCAGTGTAAATGTATATGTCTGGTGTTCAACTTAAAGCTTGCTTAAATGTTATAAAGAGCATAAATCCATTTAAAACAAGTTTAACATTTACCAACTATTTATTGGTATTTTATTTAACTTCTTACTTACTTATATAATGCATGAATTGTTTCCACAACTGTAAATTAGGCAGAACTGGATATTCTGAAGGCACTTTTCCATCTGTTAGATGGTAGACTTTAGCAGCTATCATAGTCATGCTGCCATCTTGGATAGTCTGAATAGCAAATCAACATTTTACCTTTTATTTTTGTGGAATTTAATGAGCAATGACTCAGCACTGGTTTTACAACAATTATTTTGTCTCCTGTAGGCAATGAGAAGTATGCTAGTTTTATATAACTTTAGCATATGATGCTTTATCATCTATTTTTGCTAATATCAGCAAACAAAACTACCATTTGAGCAGTGTTTGCTCAGTTTTTGGCTGAGGTATGATTAGTTTCCTCTCTGTGACATTGCATCCCACACGGAACGTCACTGGCATGCCTGAAAAGTCAGGAAGTGTGTGAAAAGGCAAATGAATGGAAAAGCTGGTTGCAGAGGGCTAAAATGCATCTGTTAACCAGCTGGGATCATCAGGTCTGAGTCTCTGATTCTTTTAGCAGGACTTCTGTGCTGAAACAGACCTTTTCCTGCTGTTCCTCGCCCACAGAAGTAAAATACTCGAAGAGAAACTGAGAACCAACCTCAGTCGTCTAGACTCTTCACCTAGCTGTCACAATAGATGATAGGATGTAAAATTATTTCATTTTTTCTTGTTATTTTAAAGTTGCAAATTGAACTTTAAGCTTTCAGAAATTCCATGTCTGTATGTTTCACCTCAGCATGTTCCTCAAAATGAAAGAAGGCCAATCATATTGGGTCAAATATGTTCACTTTGGCTTTGAATTCTCCAGTTACCCACTTCCCCAAGTCTGGAAAAACTTCATAGAAAATTAGCTTTCATGTGGATGTCTTCAGTGGGCTGCAGTGGAATGAGGTGGGGGCTGCTTTATGGTTTTCTGCAGTCAAGGACTGGAGCTACTTCTTGCTTGTGTAACAAAAAGGGCAATTCAGGCGATTTGTGGAATACTCATCATTGAAGAGAAAATCCTGGTTGAAAAAGACAAAGAAGAGCTCATTGTTTTTGTCTTTAGAGTGTAGGAGGGTGTGTAACGGAAAGAAAAATAAAGGAACTGGTACAGAAATTCCTGCTGGTCATGCTTCATTTTCACTGTCGAACTGAAATTGTGTTTTCTTACTGCTCTGAAAAATTCTTAGAAAAAAAGTACAGCTAACACTCCCCTCGAGCATCAAACTTTCTTTCCTAATTGAACAATAATAGGTGGCTTATGTGTGCTTAGGCAGAGGTGGAGCGACGGTTTATGGGCTGAATAATCGTGTTGAGCTGATGCAAGACTCCCATTCTGTCTGGAACTCCTGCTTATTTCTGTTGGTTTGATTCATTTTATGTTTACAGAGGGCTTCTGTCTCTTCTCATAGCTTTGTTCCAAATTTAATTTAATTTGTGATCTTTTCCATTACAATATGTTTCACTTTTAATCAGGTTGTGTCTCCTCATGCTGCAGCAAAAGCATGAATATTGACCCACACTACCAGACGTTGTGCTTACAGAGTTTTCTTGTGCTGATTTTTTGACTGAAGTTAAAAATACGTGAGAATTGAATCATTATAAACAAAAAATAAAAGAACAACTCTAAAGTCAAAAGTTCAAGTTGCTCCCCTGGTTGTATATTTTAATAGAAAATACAGTAATTGTCTTCTATTTCCACAAAAAAACCCATTAACCTATAAAACATTTTGCAGTAAAGGAAGCAAGTTGAAACCAACACTCTGATTATTTAAATATTGTCCTGTCAGTTCTTTTCTACAACTTGTGGTCAGATCCCACATCCGGTCATAGAACTCACTCTGTCTCCTGCTGAATCCTCTGTATGTCTGCGTGGACTGTAGGGGAAACTACATTTATAGAGAAGGATGAGAAACAGACAGATTTATTCTATAGACGCACATGAGTTTCTGTCAGATGAATTGACCAAAAAATACTAAAAGAATACTTCAGATTAAATGAATTGTAATCAAAACCATGGCTGGTATGTTGTGTTTATCCTGTGACCATAAAGAAGCTGAGGTCTGAGATTATTTTATGTTTTGTTTATCTTCTACTTGTGAAATCTGATTTAATTTCCATTAGTGAACTTGTTGCTTAATTTTAGTAGAGTAACCTGCATTTATTAACCTTTATTCAACCATAAAGCAGCAAATATCCCTGGTAAATACCCCATCTCTAATTCAGAACTAGATATATTTTGATGTTTTCGCTGTTTGATCAGGATTGTTCCAACATCACTCAAGGTAGAAGCAGAAGTTTTTTAGACTCAGCTTTCAAAGTTATATTGTGTATTCATGTAGGACTTCAAGTAAAATTTGAGGTTAAAAGACCAAATTTAACAGGCTAATGCACACAAAGACATAAAATGATATAAAGCATATTATTATTGCAATAAGTTTAAGGAGTTAATGACATTAGCATCCCTACTGTATAGTCTTCTTTTCTAACATTAGGATCAGCTGTCATTATTAATTCTTTTGAATGTTTTTTTATATTTTATATTTTTCTCAAACACACACACACATATATGTATGTGTTTGAGTAATTAATAGTTTTTTCACATACATGTACGTATTTGGTCCAATCTTTGAAGGTATAATTAGTCTTTGATTTAATTTAAATATTGTTTTGACAGCATGTAAAATGTGAGCTACAGCTTCCATTTTCAACAACTAAATGAACACAGTCAAGATGACATGACTGATGCTTTCTTTCAAACCTGAAACATGAGTGAAAAAAATCACACATAGAAATTATTCTTTTAATTTGTTGATAATTAAAGTGTTCCTTTGATCTGAGCCACAGAACAAGATGTTGGTATAATTTTGCTCTAATTAGGCAAATGTTGGAAACAAAAAAACAATAATCCTGTTTCAAAAGACTTGATAACCATTAAACTTGTCTGTCCCTTCAAATTAAAAGCCTTATTAGTTTGAGAAATGTATTGCGTGACTGTGACCTTTATCACTTGTCTGACCCTCTTCAGTGATTTGTGTTCATGGGAGCTGAACCTGATGTGGCTTCTGGCTCACAGAGAGCACACAGGATTAAAGTTCTGTAGTCGGGGTGAAGAACTGTCAGCTGGTGATTTTAGTGGGCACGGGTCAGTGATGGGAGGCTGACTTCAGGTCATCTGGTTGTTTTTCTTTACACTCCAGTTTCTCATCAGGCTCTTACAAGGGCCAGAAGTGGCTTGAGTTTTTGTTGCCTTCTGTTCATTGTGGTCATTTTATCTGAAGCAGTCAGACACAAACATACGTTCAACTCAAAGCATCACTGAAGAGAGATAATTATGGCTACATTGATCTGTAGAAATGACTTGCTGTTCAAAAATGACATGTTTGAATAATAGCAGGACCCACTGGATTTCTTCTCAATTCTTTATTCTTATTTCTGACTCCAGTTTCACAGCATTACAGCAGTCAGGCCTCAGCGTAAGGCCTTGAGCTAAAACCTAAACAAAAGCAGCCCAGGCTGGATCTAAACAGACTCTGCAAAACACTTCCAAACTTCTCTAATGATGAATTGACCTTATAACCTCTTCAGGCCCTTCTGGTTACATCCCTGAAAGTGGTAACTTTTACGTCAGACATCAGAAAGTAACTAATTTTTGTTTAGGCTAGAGAGAGAACACATGATAACACACCAACTCTCATTGTCTGCTTTAAACAATAAAGACTGCAATGATCAGGAAGTGAAAATAATAAAACATATATGCATTATCATTATAATATTGCAGCAGCATCTTGTCTTAGCTTTGTGCTGTACAATTAAAGGTATTGTTCATTCAGTCCATGTGGTGAACATAATAAACATTGATGTATTTGAAGGCACTGATCAATACCTGATTAAAGATAAACAGTACAAGTATTAGCTAAAAGGAAAAATGAACATATTTACTTGGTTTATCTGTGTATGGTTCATTCTTTGTTCTGTTTTTTTCATTTCAAAATTAAAATGAGAAAAATGAATAATTAGGCATTTTTTTGTTGTTGTTTTTTAACTAAATTGAAAAAATGAAAAAAGCAAAATTGAAAAAAGGCTCTTTTTTTCATTTTCATGATTAAAGTTCAGAAAAAGGTTCGAGTGCAGCCGCTGTCTATCTTTAGGAATGATTTGTGTTTTTAAGCACTCTTCTTCCATAAACTCTTATTCTTTGACCTCTGTCCTTTCCTGTATCGCTACATATTAAAACAACCCTATACTTTATATAAAGCAAAGCATCTTTATGTTTAGGTTTGGAAAACGGAAAAACTAAGAAAAAAAAAAACTGGGGTTTTTTGTGATTATATTTTTTAACTAAAAACCAAAGTAAAGGGATAAAGGGATTCACCTAAATATATCCCAGCTTAAGGTAATTTTTGAAAAAGCTATGGGTAAACTAAAATTAAAGTTGTATTCATCACTCAGTCTGTGAGAACAAAGAATGATTTATTAAATTTTATCAATTTTTTTCTTTAAAAAAATTTACAAAGCAGAAATAACACTGATCACTTAGTTCATTTTTATGTTTGAGTCAAACATTTCAGGTCCTCCACAGCTCCAGTAATGCTGCTGTCAGCTGGCTTTTATCCAAACATTGTTTTAATTTTGTTCAGAAAAGATCTTACTTCATAAACTGTGATGATAAATTCAAAGCAGCATGGCTCCGCACATCATGTCTTCAGATTAGTTCCTCACTGGTTTGAATGCTGTCCTCCTCCTAAAGTTCTAAGGGTTTCCCTCGAGTCAAAGGTCAGGAGGTCCACCACTGCCCTGAACATAGTGACAGAAAGTCAAACATGGGGGAGGTGAGGACCAAACTGAAAGGTGAACACAAAATGTTTTTGGTGACATGGATTAGGACTTACTGCCAGTTTGCCTGTCTCTTTTCATCCATCATAGGAAGTTGTTTCCTAACATTCATTTTGTGGGGTCAAACTGTTACCTTTAAAGCTTCTGATGTGCTGCAGCTGGCAGCGGTTTGTTTGATTGTCTACAGATAAACTAGCCGGCATGTTCCAAGGCTTGTCTACTGTAGCACTCTGAATGTTAGAATCTCCCTGTTCTTAATCAAACACCTTCGACTTGTTCAAAACATATAACGAACACTCCCAGACGTGAGCACATCTCCCTGATTTTATTCTCCATCCTCAGGCTTCCAGTCTGTTTTAGAATGGATTTAAAATTTTAAAAATTGGACGGACCTCTAGGGGTCTTGCGTTGCGTCAGGTCCGTTTTGAGGGGCGCGCAAGGAATGCGGAAGGTGCAGCAGAGCATTTTCTGTGCGTGCAGTGCGGTGAAAGCAGCCGACGCCAGAGTTCAAAAATTTGAACTTTTGCCGCTCGAAAGACAACTTGTCAGACAACCAATCAGAGACAAATTTTTCCACGTGACAGTTTCCTGAATGTTGCCCACTTAAACAGACTGACAGAAGTTCTTTAGCTGAAATCGACCATCTGTATTTGGTGTTCTGGCTGGAGATATCAGCACCGATGTGAGCAACTCGTTAAACTGACCGCGGTGCTCGGCACAAAAAATAGTCCGTCAGCTTACAGCTCCTGGAGTGACAAAACTAACCAAACAAACTGCCTCTAAATCATCTGGGGAATTAATTATCTGCTGTGCGCAACGTTAGCTTGGTCTAAAGTTAATAAAGCAAAGCCATTTTCTTTATTTTATCTTTTTCATCTGCCGTTGAGACAGACCGGAAAAAAATCAGTGCCAATCACATTCATACACTGATGGGACACACATCAGAGGCAGTGGGGGTTCAGTAAGGGTTCCCAAAGACACAACAACTGAGACAGCTGGAACAGGGGATCGAACCTGCAACCTACCAGTTCCAGAACGACTCCCCTAACTACTCCAGCCACCTCACATTGCTTATAAATCTGTAATCTCCCCTTGGGATCAATAAAGATTCATTCATTCATTCATTCATTCTCATTCATTCATTGCTTGCAGTTTTAATTGGCTTTTATAATGTATGTGAATGTTTTTGCACAGTGCCCTGACACAACATTCATTGTAACAATGCACTGCGCAGTATAAATATATTGAATTGACTTAATAATTCAGAAATTAGGGAACCTTCTTGGTAGTTGACAAACTTAAAGTACTAAAGCACTACTACCAGCATCAGTAGTAAGATTTTCCACTTGTTTCTAAGCTTTGTTGCACAGTAATGCACCAAACAGAAACAGACACATTTAGAAGTTTTCCAAAGAGGAGTCCTCTGCTTTGTGTCTAAAGACAAATAAAAGATTCCAGTCATCTCAACAAAAGCCCTTCAGTCCTGTCTAATCAATTAGAGGAAAAACACAGTTTAATTTAGTGAGTAAACATAACCAACCCTGGAGCCACTGTTGTTGTGTGACCTCCTCTGTAACTGGAGCCATGTGGCTGTAACACCGACTGAACAGCTGGACAGTTTGCTTTCACTCTGTCACACACACCCCCACACAAACACACATGTTTGTTCTTGAACCCCATGGGGACCTTACATTGACTTCCATTCATTTTTCTAGACTTTATAGCCTAACCCTGACCATTTACCCTAAAATTAACCTCACAGGTGAGGTAACCCTAACCCTAACACACCTGACCCTAAAACTAACCTAAACCTTGGTCTTAAACCTAACCCCACACCCATAATTTGCATTTGGACTTGTGGGGACCTGGCATTGGTCCCCACGATTCACTTCGATCCCCACGAGGCTGTTTTTTTTGGGAAATTGTCCCCACGTTGTAGGAAAAACCTGTCCACACACACTCACACACTCCTCATTTATTGTTGATATTTCTAAATAAATACCTTGAAAGAAGTTCAGTCATTTTGAATTAATTAAAATAAAGCTAAAGGTTTTAAAAGTCTGAGCCTTGTTTAGATTCCAGTAACTATTGCCTTCAGGCAGTGTTTCTGTATTGTTTGCTTTCCATTTGAGAGTTTTAGGAAGGAAAGATTTCCACTGGGAGTTACTTGTGGGAAATGGAAACCTGTGTTGTGTGCCTGCCCATCTTTAAATGACCCATCTTATGTATGTTTTTTTTCCTCAAACTGGATCTTGATCAGATGTTCAGGAACATCTTCAGTCCTGTGACTGCGTTTTATTTCTACCAACAATGAACTGACATAGAGTTTAAGAGCTGATTCATAAACATTGTAATTTATTTACCATCACTGGCACATGGAGGCTGTTTTCCCTAAATAACTTGACCAAGTTGTAGCATGTGATAGGAATATCTGGACCTCACACTATCCTGTGATCCTGAGCTGTGGGATCAACACTACAGTAGCAGCTAGGTGTATCAGCATTTAATATTTGGTCAGAAGAAAAAGACTGGAAAAAAGAGTTTCAAAGTGGTTTTACTTTGAAAAGAATATATTGATGTGCTGTTAATATTACAGTGATATTCACAACACATTCAAACCTGAAGAGTGAGAAAGGATACTAGATCATGTCTGGTCTACTTTTATCATCTAAAATATAAAAATTGTTTTTGTTTTAGGGGACTCTTCATCACTATCCACGACAGAGGCCACATATCTTCAATCCTCCAAAACTGGCCGGAAAAAGACATCAAGGTATACAACCTATATATTAAAGTTGTTTTTTTTTTTCTGTCATACTTGTGTTGGTTTTAGAGTAAAGCGTAAACTATCAACATGTTTGGAGCCTACAGAAAATGATCTAGATCAGATTAAATCTACTGGATAACTGATTCTACAGATGTGGAAAATTAAACAAATCAAAAGTACCAACCTATAAAACTGCAGATAAACAGATAGATGGTACAAAACCTGCAGAAATGACACTGATTTGATGGTAAAAAAAATAAAAAGGGGGTGACAAATAAAATATTAAAGGTCTAACAATCACCTAACAGTTAGTTTGAGAAATGATTGACTTACTGTTCATCAAAAAGCAGATCAATTTCCATAAAGTCGTCTGAATTGGAGCCATTTTGTCTTTGCTAAGATTGATTAGCTTTGTCAGCCAAACTATTTTAATTTAATTTTAATCTAAATTAAACAAAATGTCACAAAAAGTAGTAAAATGTTTTTAACCCAATTGTTACCTCAATTCCAATGAGGTTGGGATGTTGTGTAAAATATAAATAAAAACAGAATACGATGATTTGCAAATCCTTTTCAACCCATTTTTACACAATGTCCCAACTTCATTGGAATTGGGATTATTTGAAAAATAGATTTTCTTATATTGATTTCCTAATAAACTGACCTGTTTCTTTAGCCGTGTTCAAACATACAGGTCAGATTTAGGATGACGACACCGGCAGGTATTCCTGGCATGTCAAATATACCTGCAGCCTCAGCCACCTGTTCCCAGCTGTCAACAGCAGGACATTTACTGCGCCTCAGCTCTGCTTATTCTCAGGGGCTCTTATCATAACCTCACCTTACTTTCTGCAGATCAGAAGGGAAAGGGCAACCGAGAGCCAGGCAGTCCTCAACTGATAAGCCTTATCAGCTTCTGTAACATATTAACAAGTGACAGGCTAAAAAAAAAGAAAAGAAAAGAAAATCAAGTAGAAAACTTAATTAAAGACATTCTAAACTTGTCAGATTATGGAAGGAACATGGATGAGAAAGATCTGAGTTAGAGGCATCTGCATCACAACAAAGATAAAAAAATAAAATACCGTCTCTAAATGTAGGGATAATTGTATTTCTACTCTTCCACTGCTGATATTAACTGATTTGGTTTATATGATGGAATCAATCCAGTGGAGAAAATTCTCATTTACTAAGTTTGGCAACTAGAAAGTGGAAAACCAGGAGGGTGTAGGACAGCCTGGCATCTGCTGAGGGAAAATGCACAATCAGTGTTACCAGAACGAGCTTAAAGAGCAGTTAAACTGAGAAAGTGTTATTTTCTAAATTATGTAGTGATATTCCCATTATCCAAAAACTAAAATACAAATATATTTCTATACCTGTGATCTCTTCTAAGCAACACTTGGTGAAACAGATTTCCAGATATGTTTTCTGACAGTGAAACTGATTGACAGGCAGTGTGTGTGACGGATGGAGAGAGGATCCTTGGACTGGGGGATCTGGGCTGCAATGGCATGGGTATCCCTGTTGGAAAGCTGGCTCTGTACACAGCCTGCGGAGGCATGTCGCCACAGCAGTGCCTGCCTGTCATGCTGGATGTCGGCACAGATAATGAGGTAAGAGCTGACATCCAAATATAAGAGTATTTGCAGACTATTTACAGAAAAATAAGCAGTCCATGCTTTCTGGTTTTACATTACAGCTGTCAGAAATGCTGTTTGTCCTTTGACCTCGTGATATGAATGATGTTAGAAATAATTAACAAAATAAAAACATATAACTTTTTATTATTTGGTCAATCTTGAGTCAAGTCTTGTTTCATTTTCATGGTTTGCATGAACCAACTCTGTTGGTCAAACTTTAAAATGCTCTGTAGTTTTAATCACTCAAGTATTTCAAAACATCAAAGCAACTGAAAGTTAATTATTTCCATTAGTAGTTGTAAAATGTAATTAATGCAGAAGTAGCTTTTCATAATCTAATCTACATCTTACTGTATTCGTAATGTTGTTAATGACCCATGTTTTTTAACCATACGACCAAAGGTGGTTCATTTTACTCTAACATTTGGTTAAAATTATTCAAATCTGTCATGTTTTTTTTTCCTGGCAAAATCTGCAGTAAAGTGAATAATCCAACGCACCCTTTTGGTTTAATTCAGAGGTCGGCCAAGAAATGCGAAGTTATTTCAGCCTTACAAACAGGAAACACCCGTCACATTAGTGATGTAAGCAACTCCACTGATGGATGCCAGTTGGGAAAGCACCTTTTCCCTCTGCCAATCTGTGAGAACAGCAGCTAATAGAGCTGGACTTCAGCTTATTGCGCCCTCTCTGGAAGAGGATCCAGACTCTGGGCAGAGCCGGGTTTGTGTCTTTAGCTCCAAACAGTCTAAGAATAGACTGAGTGCTTCCATACACACACAGCTCCCAGCCTGTGCAGCGACTGTCAGGGGCTGTCCCCTACACCTGAGACCACTCTAATGACTCACCTTCATTCCTATCCGTGGATATGAATGAAGATAATGAAGTGGTTAGATGGATTTACATGTTACGTAACAGAAAAAGGAGGTGCTGGTACTGAAGTGTGTCTTTTTGGTGAAGTGATTTTGAAGTTAAAAGACTGTATGAGATCCAGACACTTTGGTTTCCAATTATGGGGATCAAAGTGATCCCAAGAAAAGAAACATGTTAAAAACAACTTCAGAATTGTTACATTTATATATTTTGACATCAATCTGTTTTACTGACTCATTAGCCTCATTCATGTGTGTTCTGTCCTCCTCCGAGCATTCAGAAAAAACACGAAGGAGGAAAATTGAGTAAAGTGAGCCCACCTCTGATGCCCCTCTGAGCCCCAAGTGAGGTAGTATCAGAGCTTGGCCTGAGCCGGGCTGATCGACTTGTGAAAAAGCAACCTGTGGTTCTGCGGCTCAGAAAATGATAAAGAGCTGATAACGTCAGTGAGCAACTGCAGGATTAATCAACAAACTGAGGGAATATTAAAGATGACATGAAACAACTTTGTAGTTAGTTCTAAAAATATTGAACTAGAGGATTGCTGAAATGAGTTAATTCAGTTTTTCTTTCACACAAGGAAGCGACATCAAACCAGCAACCTCTGGTTTCAGGACGACTCCCCCTCACCACTCTGCCACAGCTGCCATGAAAAGACTTTACTGCAGTTTGCTTGCTGCAGTACATTTTTCCACATTCTTCAAAAGAGTTGACATCTAAATAAGATGTAATTGGGTAAATGGAGCGGTTTTGAGTGTGTACATGCGTTTTTCTTCTCAACCAGCTTCTTGTGGGAGTTTGGTTTGTCTGCCTGCCCACCGCCTCATTTTGCAGCTCTGACTCCAGAAGAGAGAAGGCAGTAGAGCAGGTGGGAGGATGTGTGGTAGTGGTAGCTCTGCTAATTATTAAAAATGACTGTAATTATGGGATTATTGATGTCCTTGAGTTTGTGTAAGGGTAAAGAGAGAGGCAGACATACTTTGTAAAGATAAGCAGGTAGTTCCTGTAATCCAAACCTTTTAGTTTTTTTTAGCTGAATATTTCAAACAATTCAACATTTTGAGTCATTGGCTTATTTGAAATTACTTGTATGAGTTAAACAAATGATGGCAACATCTCTCATTTCAGCATATTTTCTATTCTCGTTCTGAGCTAACATTGTCTGGAGCTTTACTTAAAGGGGCTATATCATGTAAAATCCACTTTTTGGAGCTTTATACCATGTTATAATGTTATCCTCTCATCA
>JARVGW010000564.1:24521198-24532289 GCA_031762495.1 Anablepsoides rubrolineatus | reverse complement strand
TTTGACATAGTTACTTTATTTTAGTATAAATTTGGAATATAGGCTTGGAAAGCACATAACATCGCCCCTTTAAACATCAAAGAGATGAGCTCAGTCTAAATACAGTACATACTGGATACATACTGGACATATTTTCAACACACATTCATACTGAACCATGCAGTCTAAAGAAAAATATGTTATTATAAGTAATATATGTCACTCTCATAGAGGAATATGCTTTTTAAAGCACTGTTCAAATATTTTCTTTTAGTTTGTGAGCTTGTGAGGTTTTATGTATTTCTCTAATTTTAATAATTAGAAATAATAATTTAATAATTTTAATATTCTTATTGAAAAGCACATTGGGTTGCTGGGCCTGAAATACGCTATTCAAGTAAAGCTAGTTTGATTAAAACTCGTTTTTCTTCAGTAAATACGGGACATTACTTCATTTCATTTCAAAATACTTTTGTTCATTTGGCAACAAATATTTACAAGTGTAACTTTTTTCAGAATATAAACTGTGATTTACTGTAAAATCTTAACATGTTTTTGATACTAAAATACTGCAATATCTAAGGCGTCCGTCTGTCCATCCGTTTGTTTTCTGTTTATCTGGGATCAGGTCGCGGGGGCAGCAGCCTAAGCAGGGAGACCCAGACTTCCCTCTCTCCAGCCACTTGAACCAGCTCATCTGGGAGAATCCCAAGGCATTCCCAGGCCAGCCGAGAAACATAGTCTCTCCAGCGTGTCCTGGGTCTTCCTCTGGGCCTCCTCCCAGTGGGACGTGCACGGAACACCTCACCAGGGAGGCGTCCAGGAGGCATCCAAACCAGATGAACCACCTCAACTGGCTCCTCTCAACGTGGAGGAGATGACTGAGCTTCTCACCCTATCTCTAAGGGAGAGCCCAGACACCCTGTGAAGGAAACTCATTTTGGTCGCTTGTATCCATGATCTTGTTCAGTCGGTCACTACCCAAAGCTCGTGACCATAGATGAGGGTAGGAAGGTAGACCGACCAGTAAACCGAGAGCTTTGCCTTCTGGCTCAGCTCTCGCTTCACCACGACCACGACACCAATCCGTCTGTCGATCTCCCGCTCCATTCTTCCCTCATTTGTGAACAAGACTCCGAGATACTTAAACTCCTCCACTTGGGGCAGGGTCTCCTCCCCGACCCGGCGAAGGCAACCTACCCATTTCCGGCTCAAGACCATGGTCTCGGATTTGGAGGCACTGATCCTCATCCCACCCGCTTCACACTCTGCTGCGAACCGCTCCAGTGAGAGCCTAAGGACAAATAAGTGAATGGACAGGGGCACTTTAGGGGGCCTATGGCCCTGTAGCCTCACCCCTAGAACCACCCCTGGCTATCATTAAGCTATTTTGTTGCAGTGTTTTGAAATTTCTGCTGCTATCTCGTTCTCTGATTAAAAAAAACCAGAGTTTAGTGTCAGCAAGTTTTTAAGAGTTTATGTTTTTGACACAAAGACTGAAGTTACATTATCCAAGACTTTACTCGTTTCTGGACATCAGGTTGGAGAAGATAAAGTCAAACTGATATTGTCAAGTTCAGTGTTGTAGAAATATGTTTGTCCACAGTCTCACATGAAGACTAATCCCCTCGGAGAGAAGAGGGGCTGGACAATAAAAAAGACAACTTAATTAATTAACAAAACATAGTCTGGGACCTAAAGAGAACTCCTATCAACAGTTCATCACAGTCAATAAGGTCAGATTACTTTAAAACCACTCAGGACTTCTTCTCTTTCACTGAACTATCAGAGGTTTAGTTATTGTTTCTAAAGAAACTGATAAAATCCTAAATCTGAGAGCATCTTTATTTTTGAAGGTTGTGGTAAAATTATCACTAACATCTCCAACTGATAATAAACCTTTATTCTAGGGTAGCATAATAATGTTTTCTTGTTTTGGTTACTGTTACTGAACCACGTGACGGACCTTTATAGACCTGCCAGGAAATGAGTTGTCAGCTTCAAGTAAACATTGCTTTAAATAATTTTTGACCATTTTTTTTTTAATTTTGGTCTTGCTGACTGTTGGACATGCTGTGGAAAAGTGGCTTCTTCCTTCTCCAAAGCCTTGCTCGTCTCAGTGGCACCCTTTAATTTGATGCCTTCAGAAGTAAAGGGCAAATGCTCCAAGTGAGGATCAACGGCACTGAATCCATCACAAACATTTGGGATTGGAAATTCACTCAGAGTTGAGTTCTGGGAGTTAGTTAAAGAGTGCGTTTCAGCTGGATTATCTTTAGAAATCTATTAATAGTGCATATTTTGTGGTGCATGTGTCAAAGATCAGCTAAAGCACATTCTGTGTGACTTTAAGCAGTCTGATGTTGACAGATGGGCCTACATCCATGTTTTATTTACACTCATTTTCCTTGTTAATGCTTCCCTCTCATATAAAATCCTCTTGATTTCTGCAGATATTTTTTCACTTCAGTGTTGTGTTCTTGTTTTTGTGTTTAAACACTGATGCTTTGGAAGGACTGCTTACTCCTTGTATTTTTTACAGTAAGGCTGTACTTTTGGTATGATTACTTTTTAGGTAATCTATGTTCTTTTTGTTCTCCATCGCAGAGGGCAGAGGGGATTGGAAATACCCTCTGTACATCTGTGTCCATCCTTACATCTGTCTTGTAGGCTTGATAACTTAAAAAATAAGTGAGTTACCAAGTCCCATTTTTTGCGTGTAGCTACATACTGTAGGTGTAAGTTTGATTTTGAAAATTGAGTTGCCATATCTGAGATGGCTGCATGCTAGCAGATCATGCTATACATACATACATATATATGTATGTGTAAACTTTGTGAGCTGGATAACTGGAATATAAGCAAAGGGCCAACTTCCAATTTAACCTTTGGGTTCCTTTGAAAAAAAATTGCCTAAAGATGACTGCCTCTATATATGTCCAACCATCTTGTAAGCTGGATAACTTGGAAAATAAGTGAGTTACCCACTTCTAGCTTTAATGACAGCATGTATAAGAAAGCTCACTATTGAAAACTAGGTTGTCACAACAAAATCCAAGATGGCCACCATCATATACGTGTAAACTGGTCACTGGATCATTGAGTAACCTATGCTTTCTACTTAAAAATGCAATTTCCTAAAATGATTAGGTTGTCTGTTTGGATGTCCAAAGAATAATCTTTGGTGGATAAGATCCCCTGGCTGCGCCATTACACCTGGTGGTGAATAAAATATCCCACTCTTATATCCATTACTCTGCGTTGCCTTGGAAAAGAACAAAAAAACATTTTGCTTTTTAACCCTTTTTTGAAAGAACAAAAAAGTCTACCTGTGTTTTAGTGTGACTGTCTTGTACCCAAAATATTAAGCTTCAGTTACGTTTCCTGTTCTTTTCCAGTCCAGAAAAACACTCCTCTATAAACATTTACTATTCAAATCCTTCAAAGTTGGGGGACTTTAGTGTACTACTTGTTAAAATAAATAACATTATGAATGATTGCTCAGTATTTTCTGGAGTTGGGTAAAAGCAAACACCCGTTTTAAATTATGATCATGCTGCTTGACTACAGTATTTTCTCTACACAGGGAAGTGAGTCTGACGGGTGTGATATTTTGTGACAGAGGGTTCCCCCTCAGCACCATGTGATGACACGTGGCTCATGTTATAGTGAAAGAGAGCGACAGGTCAGAGTTTATGCAGAAAGCTCTCCCTGCTCTTGTGAGTTTTTGTAACAGAAATAATAGATGTAATCAGTCGTGCAATCAGCAAATGTTTCTGTGTTGATTACTCTGTTGAAAATTACTTTAAATTAACAAACTCATAAGTATCATTTTCTCTTTGCTCTCAGTTACAGAAAGGGTTTTGAAGCCAGCAGGATTTCCTTTTGAGTTTTAAGCTTTAAACATTTTATTTGACATTGTTTCAGTGCATTTTTTGATCAAAGACTTCTGAATACATTTTGAACTGTACCAATGCAGCTACTGCCCAAATTCCAACAGTGTCTTAAAAAGATCAATAGTAATTATGGACTAAAATTTGTAATGATAATCTGACTAAATGCCTGTTTTTTATTTATAAACTGTATCAGATGTATAAAGGGACCTGAGAATAAAAGAAATGTTAAAGCCCCTGCCAGTGGCTGATTAGAATCAGAATCAGAATACTTTATTGATCCCAGGGGGAAATTGCAATTATTACAGCTGCAACCATTCACGTAAGCATTAGAGACAAAAAAGAAAAGAGAGAAAAAATTAGAGCACACTAGGAAGAAATAAGTATAAACACTCTGGAGAACCAAATGAACACAGAACAATAAGGATACTTTGGCATCTATAGAGTGAAAATAGAAAATAAAAACTGTGATATACTCTAAAGCTAAAAACAGTTTGGCTGATGCAGAGGTCCTATCAAATATCATTAGATGATATAAGAATAAGTGGTGAACATGTTGCACATGTTAGATTAAGGTATTGTAGATAAATAAAGTGCACATGTGTAATAAAATGACAGATAACTTATGGTTTCACATGTTTTGGGTGGAGTTATAGAGTTTGATTGGCACTGGTAGGAAGGACCTCCTGTGGCGCTCAGTGGTACATTTAGGTGCAATGAGCTTTGCACTGAATGTGCTTCTGTGACTCCTAACAGTGTCGTAGAGAAGGTGATATGATTTCCTGCAGCTTTGTCAGCATCCTCCTCTCAGATACTGCAGTCAGAGAGTTCAGCTCTACTCCCACAACATCTCCTGCCTTTCGGATCAGTTTATTGAGTCTGTTGGTGTCAGCCTCCCTCAGTCTGCTGAGAAGATGGCACTCACCACCACAGACTCAGAAGATCCTGAACATCATCTGGGAGATGTTGAAGGAACTTAGATGTCTCCGAAAGTAGAGATGACTTTGGCCCTTTCTGTAGATGGTGTCTGTTTTTGACCCAGTCCAGTTTATTATCGATATGTACACCCAAACATTTGTAGTCTTCCACTATGTCCACGCTGACCCCCCTGATGGACACAGGGGTCACTGGTGCTTTGTTCCTCCTCATGTCCACCACCATTAGACTCAGCAAGGTAACCTGTGTGTCTTACCACAGTTACTGCGTAAAAAAAAGTTGACTGTTGACAAGAAGGTGGCAAAAGCATCCAATAGTCACAGATCTTTTTTTTCTTTTTGGATTTGCAGTGTTTTATGACAAAAATATGACAGTGATGTAACTTTTACTTTCAGTTTTAAAGAAGATTCTCAGTTCAATGATGATTTAGGTGTTCACAGCACAAAGGCTTCTCTAAGGGGATTTGAGAGAAAACCACAAGTCCTACAGAAATCAAAGACAGGATGAAAGAAGACAGAAATATCAACATTTTAGTGTAGATGATGTATAAAAAAATCTAATGACTGTGTGTTTGAAAAGGTTTGGAAAGTTTAGACAGCTAAAGTGTAAAGAGTATTTTACCATCTGTAAACTGAACATTTGATGACATACTCTTCACAAAACATAAAACATTAAATATTCTGGATCAAAATGTCATCTTGGGCATGAAAAGTAAAATGTTTAAACTTTAAGTTCTGTTTTTGTAAGGAGGTATACGTACACTACAGAGCTTCAAATGGGTCTGTTTTTTATTTATTTTCTAATTTTCATTTTATTAATTTTGTTTATTTATTTTTCGTTGTAGTTTTTTGAATATTTAGTTTACACCACATTAGCTACAATTAACATTAATCCCTATTGAGCTGCATGTTTTGGATAAACTTTTTGTTGGAGTAAGGATTGAAAACTTGGCACTTCAATAAATGCATTTTGCTTCCTTTTATAAAGTTCTTTTACAAACATGGCCCTGTCTTTTTAATATTTTTTCTCTTCCATATTTCTCTGACATCTGCATCCTCTGTTTTTTATCTGTCCTGTCGTTTAGGCACTGCTAAAAGATCCCCTGTACATCGGACTGAGGCACAAGAGGGTTCGAGGCCAGGCCTATGATGACCTGCTAGATGAATTTATGACGGCAGTTTCAGACAGGTATCATCATGCTGACCTTTGAGTCATCCTCTGCCCACTTCCTCTCATCGTTTATCATCATTCATCTGCTATCATCATCCCAGGCCAGAAATGGCTCCATCCTCTTAAAAGAAAAATGTTAAGCAGTTTAGCAGTTTGCATGCTAAATGTTGTGGTATTCTGAGGTCTGGAGTTAAAATCAACAATCATTTAGTTTCACCCTTTTTGAACTGCTTTGGTTGCAAGTTTTCATCCAGTCTGGAGGTGAAATCATTTAAAGCGTTAACAATAATGTAACTTATACAACACTGAGTTGAGTGCTTCATAGGAACGTTGAGGAAGTTATTATAATATTTATTAGGTCATTATACTAATGGTTTTTAGATTGTGAATGTGAGAATGTTACAGGAGGTGAGTACAAAATGAATAGGTTGTGAAATGCCCCCCATTCAAACTGCTGAAATGTTGAACTTTTTTGTAGCATTTAGTTCTTTTTACCTTCAATATAAAGACATCAAAGCATGCTTCAGTGGTTCTACAGTCACTTTACTTGGTAACACAAGTTTGATGCTCATTTTTGTCTTCTGAGCTGAAATTAGGAGCCATATTACTTCCTGTTGTGATTACCGTGGTTGCGGTCTGATTCTTGATTAAAACTTCTGTATGGTTTTGGCTTGGCGAGCTGGCCAACGTGTCTGTGCCCATGTGCCATGGAGTCATCTCCACCACACACACACACACACACACACACACACACAGCCTCATCCTAACCCAGAGAGACTGGAGTCCAGAAAGAGAAGTCTGGGTCTGGGCCCCCTCCAGCTGGCAACAGGAAGCCATGACTTTAATAACCGGGTAGCTTCCCAACTACAAGGAACAGACATGCTTTTTCTTTTTTCTTCACCGGAGCCAGATTGGCGGAAAATGAATAATTATGGGCTCAAGGATTCAATGAATGATTACAGCTCTGCCGTCTTCAAGTAATATTCATGTTTAGTTTTCTAGGAAACTAAACATGAGCTAAAATAGCTCACATTGAGTCATCATCAATAAGCTGAAGTCTGAAAGAATGTCTTTAGTTCATTACTGAAAGGTACTGTTTTCTTCAAGATTTACTATCAGTGATATAATCTGATTCAGGTTTCCTAACTTCAGATCCTATTGAACAATCTTACTACTGACTGCTGGTGGAACTGAAAACCCAGTACTGCTACAAACTTTTACGGCTGAAGGTGTGGATAGGTGAGGATTTTTAACATCTTTGGTCACGGTTGGGTACACTGCATCAGTCTCCTTAGGTTTATACATCTGAAACACCCCACATGTGAGGAAGCTGGCGTCCTGATCAGTTGCATGAAACATTTCCAGAAACCAGTTTTATTCTGAAAAAGGAAAGCTCTCCTAAAGTTCTTCACCCTGTTGCTAAGAGTACATCAGACTACAGAGAAAACCCATTTGATTTTTTAAATTATCTTTCTTTTAACTCACATTTAATGTTTTAGACCAATTGGTCGGAAAGTTTTTACAAAGAGTACCACCTTAGAATATATGTAGCTCTCTATGTACCAACAGTACATCAGACAAACGTCCGGGCTAGAAGCATTTATTCTTTTATAATCTGACATAAATGATCAAATTAGGCAGCAGAACCCAGGATGGCGAATGACTGGAGAGTGGTGAGCCTTTGTCAATTTTCCAGAGCAGCTTCCCACTTAGGAGCCGCATCCCAGAGCCTGAAACCCACCCGGAACATGCTGCTCAGAATGGCTGTTCTCCTCGTAGCGCTCATCAGCACCAGTCAAGATCATGAAATATGAGTGTGCCGTTGTGGATCTTTTTGTTCTGTTTCTGTAAATGAAATCAATCAATAAATAACTGGTCAAACCCTTAACCTTAGTTGAAAAGTGGAGCTTAAGATGTGATGATTTCATGCCTTTGTTGTTGAGGACTGCACTATATTCTATCATGGTGGGCGGATGCGGCAGAGTGGTTAGGTGAGTCGTCCTGGAACCGGAAGGTCACCGGTTCAATCCCCCGTCCAGCTGTCCCAGTTGTGTGTCCTTGGGCAAGATACTTCACCCCTAATGCCATATACTTATGTTTTGGGTACTTTTTGTTTTGAGCCAAAAATGTAATTCACTTGAATCACTTATCTTTGCATCTTTGTTTGCTTTTGTAGCTTTGCATCCCAGTTCAGCTTATGATGGTTAGTTAACTCATTAAACTTGACACCAAACAAGTATCAATGGAAGGGATTTTGAATGTAACCAGTGGTACTTGTACCACAGTTTCAGAAACATGGTTTTAGACCATAAGTTGTCTGATCAATCTTCTTCTTCTCTATGTCCAAAGTCCCCTCGCAGATGTTACATTCTGTTCCAACTCTCACTTTCATGCATGTGGTCACTTCTCGATGGAACCAACAAGACCACATCATTTGTAATGATCCAGTCTGAGATAAAAAAATACAACTCACCCTCCACTCCTGGCTGCACTTAGGAATTCTGACTATAAATATATTTTTGTTAAATTATTAACAGAAAGCAGCCTCTCCAGAATGCAACAAGTAGTTTATTTGAAAGGTTGTTGTGTTAGTCTGTGACCAGAATGAAATAGAGCATCAACACCCACACACTCGTATCTCTATACTGGTATGAATAATTTCTACAGCCTAACCCTAACCCTTACCCACATTTATTTGGTTTTCATTGTGTAGACCTAGCAATTTTCCACACGGTGACAAAATGTCCTTTCAAGCATAGCATAAAATATGTCCACACACCAATACAAAGACATGCTCACACACACAAGCTACACATGACCAGTTTTCAAAGCTAACTGGTACTGTCCTGACTTTGTGTCCATCATGAGGGGACATGTGTGTGTTGACTTGTTGGCCTACAGCAGTCTATCAAGTACATCTCATTTATTTGACTAAATATTAAACAGTTAAACCAGTGTTATTTACTAAATTTTCAGTAATTTTATTGTTGGAGCTAATTGCTGTAGTTTAATTAGAATCATTGTAACATTTGGATCTGTTCATACCACAAATGGCTGACAGAAAAGAGGTCTTGGACGTGTTCCATACAAATTTGCTTGGCATGCGAGGACTACAGGAATGCCATCAGGTATTTTAAAACTCTTGGCACTGAGAGAATGAAGTCTGAGCAGACAGTCAGGTGGAAGGGAGGAAAGGGGAAAGAATGCTGAAAGTGTCTTTTTTTTTTTTTTTTTAAACGACGGCCCAGGGATTTGAGAAATAACGTTTGCTGAGAGATGCTGGCTCTCTGGAGAGTGAGAGTGGGTTGGGGATTTATTTCAGCCTCAACCAAAAAGTCCTTCAGGGACATAGGTAATACACAGCCTCTGAGTGTGTGTACACAAACTCACTGATATGCACACAGATTCAACAGCTGTGTTTGGACAGAGCGCTCTTGTCTCTGACCTTTTGTTTTGGTCCTCTCTCTCGCTGAGGCCCTCATGAATGTGCCCCGACTAAATGAATCATTTCGTCTCACCTCATCTGTTTTTAGTCTCCTCTTCAGCACTGGAAATTTCTGCTTTAATAAAGCCAGATTGTGTTTCTTGAAAGAATGGGATTGTGTCCTCAGTGTGTTAGACAAACGCATGGAAATAAAGAGTTTTTCTCCTCATATTTTATTCCTTTAACACAAACATCAGTGATTGTTTCTTAAGCAGCTTCTAATAAATGGAGCTGATTTAGATTAAGAAACTCAACCTATAATGTTAAAGGTAAAAATGCCTGTTATGCCTATAATGTCGATTATTTTCTTTGCTTCTGCTAGGAGTATTACAGTAGTAAAACAAACCACAGTAAAATAAAAGTTGAAAGCATAAAACAGCCTTTAAGACTGGCTCAGATTGCTTCAACAGCCTCTTTACGGGAAAGATTCAACTGTGTTCTGCTTTTCAGGTTAGTATGTTAAATCAGTTGTTACAGATCAAAACAATGCCTTTTGTCCACTTTTTGTCAACACTTCTATGCATCTCTTATCAACAACTTTGTGTTGAGAATAGATGTGTGCTCCTGAATTTATTGATGGATCAGAACCTGTCTTGAATAGTTTTTCTGTGGGACAGCTTTATGTTGACCCGATGGAACTTATGAACGGATCAAAATGACATAAAGGCTAAAGGTCAAACACCTGCTGTTACACCTCTTGTAGAAGTCTCTTTTACAAAGCAATTCCACAGTTTGGCTGCAAAGATGAGCTCTTCTTCAAGTTGCCACTCATAAACAATCAGATTGACCACATCAACATGGTGCCTTGAGTGTAACTCAGTGGCTCTAACCTCTAACAGTACATAAAACATCTGTCAGACATTTCTCATTCTGAGTTGTGTGGCCAGCCAATCCCACAGACCATCTATCATCACTACATCACACCCTCTGGCTCAAGATATTGGCCTTCTCTTTCATGAAGATGAAGATGTTTCACTTCCCATCCAGGAGGCTGTCTCAACTCAAAGTGTCTGGAGTGTGTGTAGTTCTAAGCTTTAAAGACCTGCATGAGAGGCCTTGTTGGTGCTTAGTGGGCCATACTGTGAGATCCCAGGTCCAAACTGGAGATTGAACCCTGGACCTTTTTGCTATGAGGCAACAGTGCTAATCACTAGGCTGTCATGCTGCCCAATGGGGGTTCTCAATTTACTTGCGAGAGTTGAAGAATCTTGAAGCCATGTCAATGGTAACATGTTTAAAAAGTTTGTGCAGCTATTTCTTTTTACAATAGTCAGAGTTTTCACAGGCATCTCAAACCTTTCTCAATTTAATTTCTATAAATTCTACAACACTATAATTGTATTGACTCCTGCACAGGAGCTCTACTTGCCACAAAAACTGCTGAGAATATAATAAAAAATGTTGAAGTCTAAAGTGAACAACCTAGAATATAACTTTGCAAGCTGTGCACTCAAATAGCTGCTGTGATTTTTTTTAAACTGGCTCAAAATGCAGCCACACTTATTTTCACCAGTGGCAGCCCAGTGAAATATTACAATCACAGCAACTTGACTTCTGTAGGACTCTACTTAGGTAGGAGTAACTTTGCTAAAATTTAGATTATCTATGAATTGTTAATTGATCTTATCG
>JARVGW010000564.1:24496119-24511423 GCA_031762495.1 Anablepsoides rubrolineatus | reverse complement strand
TCCAGCGTGGGTTTCTAAAAGCAGAGTCATACACAGAATGATACTGAAATAAAATGGCCATGTGGGACCCTACACTTCTCTATCTGCCTTAACTCTTTCAGAAATCCAACAAAGTTGGCAAAAAGACCTCTTAGGCCTGGTCTAAAATGTTTAATGAAAGAGACCAATGATGGCGCCAGATTTGGTTTTCATCCACGTGGATCAGCTGACCAGATCCTCATCCAATACAGTGCGACTGAGGGGGTCATGGGAGTTTGATTCTCCAGTCTAAATGTGTTTTGTGAATCTGGAGAAGATTTATGACCATTATGTGGGGGTTTGATGTAGGAGTATATATGCCACTGAGCATTTTTTAAGGGTTATTTAGTCCTGGTATGACCAAGACATGAAATGTGGTCACATTTGTGGTGCACAGTTTCCAGTGCAGATTGGACTCCACCAGGTCTGCCCCTTGCCTTTGTTTTTGTTTTTTTTGTGCTGTTCATCGTTAGGTCATAAGGAGGGTGTCAGGTTTGTGGGCCTTATTGTCTTATTGCTGTCTTTATTATGTTATTAATATTATTGACCTTTTATTTAACTGCCTGAAGGCAACCTATTGTACATATTTTGGTCTGTGGGAGAAACCCAGAGAAAACCCATGCAAGCACAAGGAGAACATGCATACTCCACAGAAAGACCATGGGTCTGAACCAGGGATCAAACCCAGGACCTTCCTGTGAGGCACCAGTGCTAACCACTGAGGCATCTCTAACAATATGACCTGACGTGGTCAGAGGTTCAGTGTGTCAGTTCACAGCTGAGTGTAAAACATCAAGAGTCAGCTGTTTGAAAAATGTTTTATGTTACTCACTTAACTATTTTTACTTAGTGAAGCGTACCCCCTTGAAACATGCTAGTTAAGAGAGTATTTGTTTTGTTTTTTGTTGTGGAACTGCTGCCCTCCTTCATCGCTGCAGCACAGCAACGTGGCTTTGTGTACACCCTGATCAGATGATGGCGCTGAGGACGACGAGCACGGAGACTGGGAATATAAACATTCCTGAAAAACTCAGGAGACGAACACACAGAGGTTGCAAAGGAGGAACTAAACAGCGTTCGGCAAAAGCGAGGGCCGAATGGTATATGGTTCCTATATTCCAAGACGTTGGTATTCGCTGCATGTTCCCACTCTGTTTGGGAGCATTCACAGCATAAGAATGAGCCAATTCATGTCCTCCTTTACATATTTAAATTTGCTTTATTAAAAACAGCCGGAAGCTTCTCTGTCACCACAGAGACAGCAGCAATCTTTGCAAACATCCAATAAATTCTTAAGAACAAGTTTCATTTTACTGAAAAGCTTGGAAACTCTGTGATCTTTTTGTTGCTGATAAATCTAATTTACGAACTCATAATGGTGGGCTTTTTTTTTGGTGTTTAATGGCTGCTGTGCTGATGTATTAACTCTGTGTGATAGGTGGTCCGAAGAGTAACTCATAAAAATGGAGTGCTGCTGGTTTACGGTTTTTGCTCTGCCTCCTTTCTTTGAATTTACACATCTGTGTAATTAAGCTCTGTATTGGAAATGTAACCTCCTGCAGTCAAATTCACATAGACATCCTGTCTTAAAGTTAAAAGAGCAGGTGTTTATTTGTTAAAAAGAATAATAACATGTTGCTTTAACTGTTAAGACTAAACATTTTAGAAATAAACATTTCTCTCTATTGTGTGTAATCTGTACTTCTTTATAAACTGTATTCAGTGCAAAACGTTAATTCTGAGAACCCACCATAAACTCAGCCCTCAACGTGTCTCCTGTGTTTGTAGGTATGGAATAGATTGTCTGATTCAGTTTGAGGACTTTGCAAACGTCAACGCTTTCCGTTTGCTGAGCAAGTATCGTAACAAGTACTGCACGTTCAACGATGACATTCAAGGTAACTGAAGTTCATCAGATGTAAACACAAAATAATGTTTGAGTTTCCACAAACCTTCTTTTTGTCACCATAATTACACCTCACAGACTTCTGGAGTCATAACTGTGCAAATAGACCAAAGGACTAACTCTAATTATAATTCTCCATACGCTGCTTCTTGCAAACAGGATTTCCTAAACGGAAACTAAAGGTTTAGTCAATTTACCATGAAAACAAAGAAGAGGCCAAATGTTCAGGAGAGTGAGGACAATGACACTTCTCTGCCTACAACAGTCACTTTGTTTTCAAAAGTACAGTAATGGTTAAGAGGATAGTTTAGATTGTTTTAAAAAAGTCAGACTGACTCAGAAATTATCACGAAAAGTCCAACTAACACTCAGACTGGGACCTATAATCCAGAGTGGGTTTTTATTATCAACAAATAAAAATGTCTAAAATGTTATAACTGCTTAGGTGAATATTTTATTACAAACCTCAACATGGTGTCACTTTTCCATCACAGTTCCTTACAGAGACATCATACATTTAAGGGTCTGGATAGATGGATAGATAGTACTTTATATTTCAATTGCCACAATATATATAATAAAACATTATATGAATAAAAATAAATGTTTTTTTTATATACAAACTGATAGGCACAGCTGCAGTAGCTGTAGCTGGACTCCTGGCTGCACTCCGGATCACCAGAAGCAAAATGTGTGACCATACCATTGTGTTCCAAGGGGCAGGAGAGGTGAGTGCAGCATGAATGCACAGTATAAATAATAAGAATGTCCTTTTCTGTGTAAAACTTTATTTTTCAAAAAAAAATAAAATAGTAACCTGCTTTGGTTTTGTCACAGCGTAGTTATGAAAACCATCTAGTTCCTAATTAATCTTTCCGATCAAGATGTTTTAGTTGGTGTGAAACAACTTCTCTTCTGTCTGTCTCGCTCCCAGGCTGCGATGGGCATCGCTGAGTTGATCACCATGGCCATGGAGAAGGAGGGACTAACCAAGGAGGAGAGTTTGAAGAAGATCTGGATGGTCGATTCCAAGGGACTCATTGTTAAGGTGTCGATCTAAGCGAGGACACGTAGAGATGTAGTTTAGTTTTTATTGCCCTGAATATCTTTTACACACTATAAGAAAACCTATATGTGGTCATCCTTATGCAGATGATTGCACTATGAGTTAATTTTAGAGTCATGCTGAACAACAAGCATCACAAACTGGTGAAAACGGAGGAGGTAGTGTTTTGTTACTCCATTCGAGTTTAGGACTTGTGTTTGAGAGCAGTTTTTACATTTACTCTTTATCTTTACTTCCTTCATTTTTGTTTTGCTCTATGTTAAAATGATTTAATTTAGAATGATGCTCACTTGGTCAGGGTTTAAAAAAGATTAAGTCAGATCAGGTGTTAACACAAGTATTTTTTGTCAACATTTTTCACGTATCTTTGTCAACACTACTGTTTCTTTATCAGCCTAAAAGTTCCTGTAAGTACAAAAAGTGTCACTAGGAGGAACCTGTGTAATAAAAACCAGCACAAATGATAAAATGTAGAGTTGGAGTTGAGTGAGAACAGACTGAAGAGTTAGTAAAACACTCCACAGTGAAATCATCTACATTTATTTGGTTAAATCTTGGGTCTTGATCCTCTCGCTCTTGTTCTTCAGGGTCGAGACCACCTGACTCACGAGAAGAAAGCTTTTGCTCATGAACATCCTCAGATGAAAAGATTAGAAGACGTGGTCAGAGAGCTGAAACCCACCGCTATCATTGGTAAACCAAGTTACTCAGTTTTTGTTAGTTAATATATTTCAGGATTTTTTTAAAGTATAAGTGTAAACGTTGGACAATAATGGTCTTCTGTCTCAGGTGTGGCAGCTGTTGCCGGAGCCTTCTCTGAGCAGATCATCAGGGACATGGCTTCCTTTAATAAGCACCCGATCATCTTTGCTCTCAGCAACCCAACCAGCAAGGCTGAATGTACTGCAGAACAGTGCTACATGTACACAGAGGTGCTCACAGCTTTCCTGTTACATTTCAGTGAATGGTGTTTGTTCATCTGTAATGAATTGTTTTCATCTGAATTCCTTGGTGCTGCAGGGGCGTGCCGTTTTTGCTAGCGGCAGTCCGTTTGACCCTGTCACCCTGCCTGATGGGAGGACATTTTTCCCTGGTCAGGGCAACAATGCCTACATCTTCCCCGGTGTGGGCTTGGGTGTCACTGCTTGCACTTTACCACATATTACTGAGGACATCTTCTTGACTGCAGCAGAGGTGAGACAACCGCATGTATAACAGAGGACCCACAATAGCTAGGTTTCAGTCACATCTATTTGATGATGCACAAATTTCAATGGAGGAAACCATTGTAGTGTCCGTATTATATGGATTTAGATCAAGTTTCAAGACAAAGACACCAATAATTAGTTGACAAAACAGTCGGCTGTAACCCATAGCTCATGAAGATGAGCTTGAAGATTTACCAACAATCGAGGCTGTTGATATCACAAACTGGTCCTTAAGATCAGATGGCCAAATGAAGTTCATATTAGACTCCCAGTAACTCAGTAATGACCATTAAGTAAATGAGCATTTTTAAGAAATACAATGCTATATAAACATAGCCACAAAAAATCAAGTTAGCTGACATATCTCTGAGGAAGTGGTCGATTCTGCTCCTCCCAACCGCAGATGTAGATTTAAATCCCCTTTTTACAGCATTGTTCTGTGAGCTTTCTACATGTCTCTCCTTTGTACCTCTTTTACATAACTACACAAGACATGGGCATTTTTTCACATGGCACACCATCTGATACTTCACTTCCTGCCTCATCTGCATTTTGCACTCTGGCTGTACTGCATTGTGACGTCGCATGAAAACACTAATGTTTCGTACCAAAACATGCAAAAAATGAGTGTATGATATAGTGTAAGTTCAAATAAACATTTAAAATGAAGAAATAATGACAACAAAGATATACAAAAAGCCATGTTAATGGCAGTAGAACTCGTTGCTTGTTTTTCTAATACTGACAGAATTTTTATATGGATTCAAGTCATTTTATGAAATAAAAGTCCATATGTCCGTTTTCTGCCGCTTATCTGAGATCGGGTCGCGGGGGCAGCAGCCTAAGCAGAGAGACCCAGACTTCCCTCTCCCCAGCCACTTAAAGCAGCTCATCCGGGGGAATCCCAAGGCGTTCCCAGGACAGCCGAGAAACATAGTCCCTCCAGCGTGTCCTGGGTCTTCCTCTGGGCCTCCTACTGGGACGTTCCCAGAACACCTCACCAGGGAGGCGTCCAGGAGGCATCCTACCCAGATGCCCGAGCCACCTCAACTGGCTCCTCTCGATGTAGAGAAGCGGAGGCTCTACTCTGAGTCCCTCCCAGATGACCAAGCTGGCACCAGTTGTAAAGGGACCTAACAGCCCGTATCAACGGGCCTGGTACCCCATACTCCCGGAGTACCCCCCACAGGAGTCCCAGAGGGACACGGTCAAACGTCTTCTCCAAGTCCACAAAACACATGTAGACTGGTTGGGTGAACTCCCATGAACCCTCCAGGACCCTGCTGAGGATGTAGAGCTGGTCCCCCTGTTCCACGACCAAAACCACGCTGCTCTTCCTGAATCTGAGATTTGACTATCCAATGGACCCTCCTCTCCAGGACCCCTGAATAGACATTAGTATAAGTATTCTACCACTGACCCACAATGTATCGAGTTGAGGTCAGCAGTGCACCATCCCCACCATAAACAGTGTTGGTGGCGAACCGCTTTCCCACCCAAGACGCCGGATGGTGGACCAGAATCTCCTCGAAGCCGTGTGCAAGTCTTTTCCATGGTCTCTCCGAACTCCTCCCATGCCTGAGTTTTTGCCTCAGCGACCACCCGAGCCGCAATCAGCTTGGGCTGCCAATACCTATCGGCTGCTTCCGGAGTCCCACAGGCCAAAAAGACCCGATAGGACTCCTTCTTCAGCCTGACAGCATCTCTCACCGCCGATGTCCACCAAAGGGTTCGAGGGTTGCCGCCTTGACAGGCACCAACAACCTCACGGCCACAGCTCAGGTAAGCCGCCTTGACAATGGAGGCATGGAACATGACCCACTCGGAGCCAACTCACCACCAGGTAGTGGTCAGTTGACAACTCTGCCCCTCTCTTCACCTGAGTGTCCAAAACATGCAGCTGCAGATCAGATGAAACAACAACAAAGTTGATCATCGAACTGCGCCCTAGGGTGTCCTGGTGCCAAGAGCACATATGGACACCCTTATTATATGCCTGAACATGTTCAGGCATATAATAATAAAAGTACTTCTTCTTATGTTTTCTGTTCTGGTACTAGGCTCTAGCTCAGTTGGTGACAGAGAAAGACCTCGCAGAGGGAAGACTTTATCCTCCTCTCAGCTCCATCAAGGATGTTTCTTTTAAACTGGCCGTTAAGGTGAGTATAAAAACCATTCTGTATTATGTGTATCCAGATTTATTAAGGCTTGCCACAGCATTAAAACTGCAACGTACAACAACCTGTGATTACAGATTGTGGAGTATGCGTATGAGCACAACATGGCCACGCTTCGCCCGGAGCCATCTGACAAAGCAGCCTACGTTCACTCCATCTGCTACAGCACTGACTATGATGACTTTGGTGTTGACTCATACAGCTGGCCTGAGGACTGTGTGACTGTGCAGTCATGTAAACTTTGATCCTCCGGGCACAGAAACTACAAGAGCACTGAAATATGCAAAGTAACTACTGATGTGCAATGTTATCTGAAGACATGATGCTGGTAGGGGAGAGGGGAGCATGGCCACAGGGGGTCTGTGTAAACAATTTCCCCACTAATATATTCCTATACGTTCAAATAAATACTGACAACACAAGAAAGATCAGTTAGCAGAATCGTAAAGTATTGCACAAATGGTTTTCACATTATTTTAAAGTCAAATATCTGGGGAAGGTGTTTTTGGAGGTTAATGTTGATTGTACTGTGATAGGCATTCACCGCCTGCATGTGTCTACTAAAATCTGAAAAAAAAAAGAAAAAAAAACTCTTGCCAAATAAAGTTTTGATTAAATTTCCTAATTCTTGATTATGATATGGCTGGTTTTTAAAAACTGTTTTATTTTGTTTTTTTCTTTGGTATGTTGCTCTGAACGTTATTGTATTTTGATGCTCTGGCTCCATCTAGAGCCAGTTGTTGTCATTAGGCAGCTCATCATCAACCCTCCTGCTGAGTTCAAGTTTCACTTAGAAGTTTAGTTGATTGTTTTTAGTTTCCTTTAAAAAAAGAAGGGTTTAAGACAAAGCTTTTATCCAAATATTAATAGATTTTGTAACTTTATCCATATAACTCATCTGACCAGGCAAAATTACTTAATACAATTTGGATGTTTTATTAAAACTTTGTAGATCTGTGATGTTCCAGGTAAAAAAATGACTGAAATGAACCTGAGACAGCAGGTGTTTCCTACATCTTCAACACACATGCACATGCTTGTTCCTCTATCCTTGGGGTGGGGGAGCTTTGCATTGACTTCTATTCATTAACTGGTCATTTCTATAGCCCAACCCTGACCTTTTACCTAAAGCTAACCTCACAGGTAGATATCTGACCCTAAAACTAACCTAAACTCAATTCACACTCTAGTCCTAAACCTAAATGGAGTTCCACCATATTAGAACCAGTCTTTGGTCCACATTAGGACTACTGGTCTTGACAAGGTAGGTGTGTATACCAGAAACTGTTTTAAATAGGTAACAAAAACAAGTACACACAAAACAAATGTTCTTAATACATTTTGACAGATAGTAACATAATTTGTTTTAACTGTGAAGTCAAAAAAAAAAAAAAAATTCCATTCAAAATAGAGTTGTGTGAGTTCAGATCTTTGAAGCCTACAGATCATATAAAATATAGATTTTTTAAAATAGATTTATAGTTTGTAAAAACCTAACTTAAATAAATTAGCATTAGGTGATGTTTTACATAATAACACAGATTTATTATCAGATATATTGAGGCAAAATTAGTTACACACCCAGCAGCAGACCGCTGTCTGAAATAAACTGAGGATGAGTTTACAGTTTTAAATCAATCACTCAATAACTAGGCAGACAGTACCAGAGACCTTTGCTGGACCACTGCCCAACTGTGTCAATAAGAGACCAGTCAGTGTGGAGCGTCCCACCCTGGGCAATGTTTTCAGAGACAGTCGTTTGGTTCCCCCCATTTATTTTATTTATCCAGGTTCCAAAATTAGCCTCAGGCAGCCACTGCTCTGTCCTAATGATCAATATGTCTCAATGTCAACACCATGCAGCTGCTAGTTCAAGTGTCCAGATCCCATTCCAGCAAATAAACACTCTGCTTGCTATTGTGTTTCATAGAATTCACTTATTTAACCTGTTAAAATAATACCTAAAACATGTTGTTTATGTCTTTCTGTCAGGTTCAATTATTTACTGTACAATTTTAGTTTCATAGCTAGCTATAATGCTAATAATTTAACTTTATTCAGCTAAAAGTCATGTTTAGGCATTCAGGGCCACTATGAGTTAAGAAATCCCTGCATGGGAAGCAAAACTTCTTCATGTACAGACAAAAAGTCCAGTTGTTTTATTTTTTGTTTTTTACTTAGAATGTGTTGATGTTACAGCTGTTTAAATTTCTCAAACTTGTTACCAACTAACTCTTTATTTCCACAACCTATATACTATATATATACTATATACTATACTAACTATATATTTCCAACAGCATTTGGGCAAGTTTGTCCTGTTTCACCCAGTGTGTCTCAGTACTGAGTCCATTTGATCTGAGCTCAGCATTTTCTCTTCAGAACTGGACATGGAATATATTGAACTTGTATCATTTCATAAATGGATTTGTTTGACAACCATTCACTTCTGACTCTTAAGGTTCAGGAATTTTGTTTCATTACAAATCATTTTGCACAGTAACAGTTTGAGGTTTAACTTCTAGTCTGCATTTCTGCCTGCCTGTGTTTGTAAAAGTGCTGCCAGGAAATGAGACGTAAATGTTCTGACAAACATAAGGAACCCACGGAACACACCGGGCGTTACACTGCAAGAAATGCCTACCTAAGTCAATTTTAAAATCTTATATCTGCCAAAAAAAACATTTTGATCTTGTTTTGAAACTGATTTATTAAACAAGAGCAGAATGTGTAAGATTATTTATCTTAGTCTAGAAATTTGACTCAAATTAAGTGAAATTATCTACCAATGGCAGACAATTTCACTTGGTAAGATTCTTGGAAGAAAAAAAAATGAGTCAAATTAGGTGATTTCAAGAATCTTACAAAGTGAATAGTTTTACTCCATTGGCAGATAATTTCACTTAATTTGAGTTAAAGTTCCAGACTAACAATAATAATCTTAAATCAAAAAGATTCATTTATTTATTTTTATTTTTTGGCTGGATATAAGATTTTAAAACTTGGTTAGAAGGAGATGTTTTGCAGGGTCTGGTAGTACATGCACTGGTGGTACCTCTCAGCTCACAGCCCGGGTGACTGGCAGCTAAAACCTCATGTCCTCTTGACCTTGTTCAGTCACATGAACGTTGTTAAAAACCTTTTGATTTGTGTCGATCAGCGAGCCCCCGGGTGTATGAGTCTGTTTAACCATCTCCACTGTTCTCACCTTTTTGACATTTTCCTCTCTCATCTGAACACATACCAGATTAAACAACCACCAGCCGTCACTCCTTACTGTCTCTAAAGTTTGTCTCTCTTGTTTTCATCTCATTGTTTTGACAACAAGGAAGTCATTAAAGGAAGATTATATTGAATTGATGGTATTTAGCTGTTATCTAATGCTGCTACAATCAGTCAAAGGTGGTAAAATGTTGCTGTTTTAAAAATGGCCTGCAGAGGGCGATCTATTACATGATTTGAGCAACTTTTTATAGGAGAGCTGTCAGCTTTTCTAATTTTTCTTTAAATATATCTGCTGCAAGTTGTGTTGTTAATACATCAGACTATGAATAACATTTTTTAATGACCAGATTTCATACATAAAACATCAAAGCGAAGTCATAAATCTGTTTCTCCTGCAGGTCAGAGAAATATCTGTTCTTCAATATGTCAACATTTGAACTGTTGCTGAGGCTTACTTTTCCACAAACAATTAAATATGTCCATGTGTTGAAGAAGTTTACACTGTCACATCGTTAAGTTCTCCAGAATCTGAACATTTTTCTTTACCTGTGAGGTTTTCTTTTCATTCAGCCACTTCTTGTTGAGACAGATTTGTAGTTTAGGTGGTTTTGTGTTGCAGCTGGTCAGCACTGCTGCCTCACAGCAAGCAGGTCCTGGGTTTGCAAAGAAAAGAGAAATCTTTCTTTTGTTCAGCCTAAAAACCTTGAAGTATTTGTAAGTTCAGTGTATAAAATCGAAGGCGCACACAAATCCACAATCCTTGACAAGTTAAGAAAGTCTGAAGAATTTCAATGAAGGTCTTGAATACCTGTTTTGAATACCTGAACAGCAGCTATTTGAGTTGGAAAGCGCTACTGTTATCCGCCGGACAACAGTTTGGGCTTCAAGGATTTTCTAAGCACCTGTGCCACTCTATTTCATTTTCTTTTAATCCCAACAAGCAATTTTTATCAAAGCTGACGGTGGCCACCTAATACGTTGAAACATATTGATTGCTGCGAGCAACCAGAAAACATGAGAGGAATGCAGCCAACATGCAACTTTCTTACACTCCTTTGAGAAAAAAACCCAACTTGTTTATGGTGTGAAAGAGTCACTGCACAAAAAACTCAATTAAAAGATAAATGAATATTTCTCCTCGCTTCATTTCAGAAGTGCATCATTTATTAACCTTGGCTTTATTTGCTCCATATGTACAAAACACAACTTTGTCAACAAAACTCACTTTTGTAGGAACCATGTCTATCAGGGGAGCTGGGTGTTGTTAAAAAAAGAATCACAAGATGCTTCAACATTTTGTTCGTTTATTGTCAAAAGTCCCTCATTTTCATTTAGTTTTCAGATGTTTGGGAGGTCATTTTTCATGGTATATGTTCTGTCAAATCCATTAAGAAAACTATTGTTCCTTTTCTCTAAAACAAAGCTAGGAAAAACAAATAAAAAAACTGGTATATTTCATAAATTGAAGATGGTTTAAATTTTAAATCAAGAATGGGGAGCTTAAATGATAGAAGGGGACAATATTTTGTCAAAACCACTATAATAACATTTGAAGCAAACATTAGTGAGCTGATGCCTTGAGTTCAGACTCCTGTGTGGTTCTGGTAAAAAGTCTTTTTTATGCTTTTTTATGCAATTTCAGTCAATTTCTCCTATTTAGCTTTGTGCAACATATTGTGGCGACTTCTATATGGGAGAGGGTGTGTCTAAGCTGACTACACAGATAGTCTACCTTCCAAAATAAAAACCTTTAATTCTTTTTGTTTGATAAATGGACTGAACTTATAGAGCGTTTCTATCAAGTCCATACAGATTGGCGGGCTTGACGGAACTCCACAGTTGCCCATCACGGTTATAAATAATCAACATCTTACCTATTGCAAAAAGCTTGTTAAACTGCTTCATTTTGAAAGAACAGAATATAAATCTGAGCAGACTGGTGAGCTAACAGGTAGTTTGAGCTCGTCCAAAAAGTGTTATTTTAAAACAGAAATAGTCTTTAAAAAATTTCATATACGAAACCAGGGGTGTTGACAGACGTTTGTCTGTTAATTTGGAGTTTTAACATGTAACAGGTGTGCTGCAGAACTGCTACCAAACCTCAGTGAGTTTTTAAAAAAAAAATTGTTTAGATGTAGCTAATATAATGTAATAATAAATGAATTGAATGTAATAATGTTTTGTTTTCATGTTTACTGAGTGCAACATAGGGGATAATAAAGATTCTTCAACTTGAACCTCCACTGGATTTTAGAAAAACCCTTTAATGTGACACATGGTTTATTGTATTGTCTGATTTTTCTTTCTTCCTCATAGAAGGCTGATTTTCTTTTAGTTTCACATCTCAGCTTATGTGTTTAAACTGTGTTTAAAATGTTAAAAAATGTGTTAATCCAGCTGCTCAGTTCACATTTAGTTTAAATCTGCTTCAACCTCTTAGAAGCAAAATGAATTTAACCTCCTGCAGGAGGAAAGAAACTGAGTAAAAACAATTTCCAAGTCTGTTCAAGTCCACTCACTGTGACTCGTG
Organism: Anablepsoides rubrolineatus; assembly: GCA_031762495.1. Classification (NCBI taxonomy): domain Eukaryota; kingdom Metazoa; phylum Chordata; class Actinopteri; order Cyprinodontiformes; family Rivulidae; genus Anablepsoides; species Anablepsoides rubrolineatus. The sequence continues at coordinate 24,499,293 of JARVGW010000564.1, read as the reverse complement.
CATGAGGGAGCAGGAAAACTAAAAGCACACAGCACGCTTTGCATTGTTACGATATGAGCTTTACTATAGGATCAAATGGAACACAGAGTGACCTTCATGTTTTCAGCTCAGTCAGTGCTCTGCCTGGCTGGTAGTGGACTGGATGAAGAAGCACCTCAGCTCAGCAGCTCCCCGCCGCTCAGCCATCCTCGTGAATTATTTTCCTGTGTGTAATTCAGAGAGACGTCACTGTCTCGCAGACGGCCCGCGAAGCGTGCACGTTGCACAGGTTTTAGCCTAAGAGGCAGTGGTGGGTGCAGGTTTCCAACAGCCTGTTGTTTCTCAGGCGGGTACCATGCGCAGATACCAAGCAGCAGCGCCAACGCCTTGACAACTTTTCCATAATTAGACGAGGCCCTGCACGCAGTGCTGAGGTTCTGGCGCTGAAATCTAATGTGACATGTGTGATCACGACCCAAAGTCGCCTTTAATTAATTTGTGTTGCAACACAAAGCACACAGACATCATTCCCTGCAGATCTCATCATGGGGAAGAAATTGCACCACACTAAAATAGACCACTTTTCTGCATTTTTGTAGCTAATATTTGGTAAACTGTGCTTTCCACCTAAAAATTCAACAGGTGGGAGTTTCAATTTTTTCCTCTTCTTAGGCTAAAATCACTTTATCTCTGTATAAAATAGAGAGTATCGCACTGCAACTTGATTTAATCTACTATTGTTGAGATTTTGTATTGTTTGAGCATGCTTTTGCTGCTGCTTTGAATGAAGCACTAGCCAGACTTGTGTTTGTTATCCAGCTGTAATCTCCAGATGGATCAACACATGCTGAAATTATGACAAGCAAGACATTTGCATGTGACCTAAATCACTCATGTCTTCTCCACTGTAAAAGCAAAACTTGTACAGAGTGAATCTTTTTGGTTCGGCCATGACCAGAAGGTTTTGCTCATATCAGGGTTTGTTTTTACAAACCAAATCTGGTAGCACTTTATAATAATTACACCTTATTTAGCCTTAATTATTCATTGATAAAAGTTACTTAACCATGAATATATCATTAATTAAGGATGATTCAGACTTGATAAGCTATGAATTAACACATTTATTAATGTTTTACACATAAAGGCTAATTACTTCTAAAACCAACATACTTATTGTTTACTCATGTTTAATAACTCGTGAGTTAACTATTCTATATACTGTGTGTATATATAGCAGGTGTTAGTAGTTAGTTAAGTCTTTTTGTGAACTATTCTAAAGTGAAGACTATTTATGTTTATTTAAGTATTAGTCACCAGTTAGTACTTTTCTGTCCTCTGATATAGAAAGACTGCATTTCTTACAATTATTACCTCAATTCATCGAATCACTATATAAGTGTCTGTAGTGCAGACAGTTTTCACTCATGGTCTCGACTTTATCTTTAAATTATATTAAGATTAAACATGATAATACAAGTAACTACAGGATGTGTTTAGATTAGATTTAAGCACACAAGTAGATTTGCAAACTTTATAAAACCCAAAATACTCGTTTTTTTATCAATTTATAAAATTTCCCATGAGGCTTTGCTGCTTGAGAATATGTTTAACTTCCTGGTTAGAGCATTAATTAATGATGTTTTCAAGGTTAAGTAACTCTTTATTAATGATTAAGGCTAAATAAGGTGTAGTTATTATAAAGTGTTACTCTTACAAGGTTTGTCGCTTGTCTTTGATCCTGTTTGTGTTGCTCATGGACAGGACCTCAAGGTGCAGCGGTGATGAGGAGCAGAGGAGGAGGTCTGGGATCCATCCTCTCTGTGGACACTTTAGGAGGAGCTTGAGGGTATTTCTGTATTTATCATGTTATGCACAAGTATTAATCTGGTATAGAGACTTAAAGATGCTAGATAAAAGCAGAATCAAGACCTGACAAGCTGTTATAATCACATCTATGATTTCTGTCTCATAATGTAACATTTATATAGTAATGTTTTAGCCTTGTGATAGAATTAGTATTAATTATTTTTGGTTTAATTTTTTTCAGTGCACATGAACCTGTTCCAAAATAAACAGCACTTGTTAACAAAGAAAGGTAAGCCCACCAACACTCTCCATGCACTCATGACCAGTAAGAGAGCATTGATCTTAAGCCTGAATACACACTATGGCACACTATTGGCTGACATCACATTCAACATGCATGCGTTTTTACAATATTAACATGCATATATTTGCAGGAACAGGCCTTTGCAATTGTTCTTTTGATCTTCATTAATTCTCTAATTGTTTGCCGCCAGTGATTTACTGCCAAGTTTTGTAAACATCAAAGCTTTTCTGCCTTTTCTCTGAAACCAGACACAGCCTATTAAATTAACATGCATATTGCATCTTGAGCTCAATAAGTTGCCTAATTAATTGTGAGAGGCAACAACAGCTTCTGGTTGTTATGGGTATAGAAAGTAGTTTGTCCCTTTTTAGCTTGTGTGGTTGTGCTGGTCCTGCTGTATATGTGTGTGTGTGTGGGTGTGTGTGTGTGTGTGTGTGTGTGTGTGTGTGTGTGTGTGTGTTGCTGCAGCAGGAGATCTGAACAGTGAGGTGTGTGTGATGGTAATCCTGAGCTCTACCTGACTGTTAATGGCCAGGTCCTCTTTGATGTGGTCAGCCAGCGTTTGGTTGTCCTTTTTCTCTCTGTCAGTTGTGGCATGTAAATCTGCCTGCTGTGTTATCTCCTTAGCTGCTCAAGTGTCCACCTGAGTTCATTCACCTGACGGAGAAATCAAAGAACCTCCAAAGGCTCCGTGTTTCTTTTTGAACAAACATTAATTTTGTTAGAGCTCTTTAACATCACAGTGTGGCTGTTTAATGGTTCAGAAAGCTGAAGCCAGAATGTAGAACCAAACGTTCTTATGAGCCATAAGGCATGTTTTAATGAAGAATGTACATCTAGAACTGAATAACTTTTGTGGTCAACCTGATCCAAGATGGCTGCCACAGCCAACTAACATTAAAAACACAAAAATGTCTATTAGTCAGTTTTACAGATATTCACCTAAAATCAGGCGTAGTTACAGCTGAGACTGATCTCCAACACATATTCTGAGCACTAATAAAATAACAAAAGATGTCTTGAAAATTAACTGTTAGCAAAACACAGGACCAGTTTTACGACAGAGTATTAGTGCCACACAA
>JARVGW010000564.1:24462632-24477227 GCA_031762495.1 Anablepsoides rubrolineatus | reverse complement strand
CCTCGATAAGACGCCGACGTCTCCTCTGATGGTTGAGCGCTAATGTCGTGGTAGCAACATGCATGATTGTTTACATCTGTCGCCATGGTTGTAATGACTTATCGCGAGAACAAGCGTATTCACGCGTGACTTTGACAGCATTTCCTACCTAATGGAAACACTGCAATTTCGAAACTGTGTTTTTTCGACATTAACAAAATATCTGCAAAGTTTTGCGCACATTTGCGATGGAAACGCAGCTAGTGAGAGGTCTGCAGAGTCAGTTCAGCACCTGGACTATTCTACTTCAGAATCATGCTGTTGTTATGGATGCAGTACATTGTCTTGCTGAAATCTGTAAGGCATTCCATGAAAAACATTTTCTGGTTGGGAGCATATTGTTCTGAAACTTGTTCGTACGTGCATTGATGGTGTCTTTCCAGATGTGTAAACAGCCCAAGCCATAGGCACTAATGCACCCCCCTACCATCAGGGTTTTGAACCATTTGCTGATCACTGTCACCCTGTCTTCCTTTTGTATGGAGGAAAAAGGAATCTGTGGTTTAGAAAAAACCCTGACTTGTTTTTAATGCAGTGGTCCTCGAGGGTCTAAAGATCACAACCGTCCAGTGTTGACCTACAGACATGTCTCTTGAGCTCAGAGACTTATCCAGTTTTCTTTAAGTCTTTTGTGGAAGATGGGAAATTAAAAAAACATATATTTTGTATTGAGGAATGTTCTTTGAAATGGTTTCACTATTTTAGACAATTATTTGCAGACAAATGAATCTCTGCTCATCTTTAAATCTGAAAAAGTCAATCTCTCCTAAATGTTCTTTTTATATCATTTTTTACTGACTTTTTGCCAGTTAACCCATAAGTCACATGTTACCATGTTGCTCTCTTAAGACTTATCATTGACATTCCACTGCTGTATTTGGGTTCATATATTGTCACATATGTGACACACATATGAACAAAATGTATGACAGATTTCACCATCAGCTGTTAACATGAGCCTTGATCAATAACATTCATTGTTCTAAATTTAGCCTATAAATTTAGCAAGTGCTAATCCACTAATAAATTTTAAAATTAGCAAAAGCCCTAAAGCACTAATCAGGAAATTAGTTCTCCTATTAGTGCTTTAGGGGAACTTTGCCCACCACTAATTGAATCTGATCAAATTAATCGGACTTCCTTTAAAATGCACACATACATCAAACAAACAAAGTCTGTTTTTCAGTGAAATCCAATCAGAAAGCTAAGCTATAGGAAGAGTCTAATTATCAGTTATTAGTTTTGGTAGTTTGCCATGATTTATCTTCAAGCATCCATGTGATCATCTGAACAGCCAATTAGACGGAGGAGACACAGGTTGCAAAGCAGGTTAATGTTAGTCTGAACTGCAGAGCAAAATTCCTGCAAGGAGGGAAACAAAAGGACAAGAGAACCAATTATGATCTGAAAAATGCTTCCTCAGGAGGGCATTGGGAAATAATGACAGAGGCATATTATAACTCTTGTTCTGCTTGATTTGGTTGCTTCGGTTGAGCCAAGATGTTCACAAACTGCACTTGTAGCCTTAAGCAAACTTATTAATTCATAATAATAAAAAAAAGATGGGAGAGTGGGAGAATAAGAAATGCACGGCAGTAAGAAGGCATTTCCTTGAACATGCACTTAAATCCAGTCCAATGCGCATTTGCACAGCGAGTATGCCTGTCTGAGTTCACGAGGCGACGCTCCCTCCAGGTTGGAAAACTGCTCAGGACTCCCACAGAGCCCAGGGCGAGGCATTCATATGGCGGGGCGAGACGCATATTAGACACATATGGTGCCGAAACAGATTTAAAAAATAAGCTGTCATCAAATAATCAAATCATTCATGTTCCAGGGAGCAATGAAGGAGGTATGAGAGCAGATATGGAGTGAACCTTTTCCTAGTGGGATGTCTTTGTGTTGGTGTGCCTGCAGACAAAGACCTCTCTCCTCTCAACAATCAACCACAAAAGCTCGCAAGCTGGAAAAGATCAACAGAACTTGACATCATGTTCATGGAAATTGGATCAACTTTTTGGATGCAAACCCCTAAAATACAGAAAATACACAACCACAAAAAATAAAATCCATTATGGGTTTATCTTGTTGCTATTTAATTTTTGTTTTAATCCGATTCGTCTTTCATTGTGATGATGATTTTAAACCGGATGTTGCCAAAAAACCTTTACTTTCTCCATCTTTTGCTTTAAGTGCATTTTCACAGTGAAAAGCTTGCCAGTGTGGATTAAAAGAACATTTTTATTCCAGTCAAAAGCAGCAGCCAACACATTCCCCGCTGATAAGACGACTGCTGATCAATTTTCACTGATCCAGATAGAAGCGCTTGGATTAAATAATTAGAGCCTCAGCTGAGCAGTGGCTGGATATGATGCACACTATGCAAGCACTAGAAAAGACAAGCCGTGCTCCCTGTACCCTGTCTGCACTCATCCCGTCACTGTCAACAGACCGCGGCGTCCTCTCTGAGAAAACAAGAGGGAAACGGTAGAAGAGGGGGGGAGAGAAAAAAAGAAAAAAAAAAACATGCACCAATCCGCCCACCAAACCCCAGGCTCTGCTTTTTTTAACCCGCGCCTCAGCCTGCTACAACCCAGCCCTCCTCACCCCATCACCCCCGCCCCCCACCCTCCACTTGCATCCCAAGGCCATGCGTCCAGGCTGTGCATGACAGCTCCCAACATCCCCTGCCACAAATGTTTTTCCAAAGCATCCACTCCTATGAGCCTATCAGCAGATTCCAGCTCCCCACAAAGCTCTGATGGAGTGTGCCTCTCACTATTTTTGAACGTGTCAACAATTTCTGGCTGGCTGGCCAGACACCACGTCCTGGCGATGTCTGCTCCCTGTTCTGCTGTGTGTGTGTGTGTGTGTGTATCTGTGCATCTATGTATGGTTGTATACTTGAATATATTTACGTCTTTGAGTTTCTTGCTTTATCTGCAGGAAAGAAAAGGCCATGTCATTCTTCCACAACTTAATCAGGAGCTACACCCAGGAGAGGGGCTGCTGCAGCCCGGACCTCCCTGATCATGTTAATGAGGACCCCTGGCTATGCAGTCATTGAAGTATAATTGACTTGTTCGTCTCTTATCTTCCTAATAGACACTCTGACCCAGAGCACGTTTATTTCGCTATGAGAAATGTCAAGAAGGATTGGAAGTTTCCTCTGTGTGGCCATTAAAACTGAAGGCATGCCACCCTGTCCTCAGCCAGCCACGGCTGCCATTGGCTCCCTGCCTCATTATGCAGATGCCAAACGTAAATAAATGATTTGCAGATCACTGCTGCCCCCACCATCCTCCCCCCTGCCCTCACCCTGCTACGTTTGTCTTCCATCCTGTTACAGGACGAAAAAAAACAGAGAGAATGGAAAAGAAAAGAACAGAAAGGTGGGGAGGGAGGAGAGGAAAACACAAAAACAGCCCACGGACCACTGACAATTCATCTTGAGCAAAATAAATTATACGTAGGTAGTAATTATAATAAGATGTGGCCCTGACTTGAAAACCTGGCGAAGCGCATTGATGTTGTTACAGCTGCGTATGTCTCCTGGCTTTCAGGACCCATCAGAATCAAATGGGGCTGTGCGTAATGTGGAGGGACCGAGAGGAAAGGAAGTGGAAGCGGGCGCCAGGCGAGGGCGAACCAGTGACTGTGGTGTCACGCTTGTGGATCTGAGGGAGAACATCTGTGCAAATCAGCAGCCTCTGCATGTCCACCATGTCTTCTCCAGACAGGCAGCAAAAACTTTTGACCATTAAGCTGTTTCATTATTTATGTGCAGCATCTCAACTCTCCTGAAATTGCTTCAACTCCTCATCAGAGCTACTGTTTGTAGAAAAATAAATGATTTTAGATGTCCCTGGCACCAAATATGGGTGTCAAAGCAATTAAAATATTTTAACCCCTTAATAGTCACCCCTGAATTTTGACATTTTTTTTTTACGTCAAATTAAAGGTAAGAACCAGAGGAATCATTTAAAGGCAGAAACCAACTGTTTTTGTCCACCGGTGGAGCAAACACGGTTATGGGTTAAATGTTTTTGTCAAAAAAATATGCTTCCTCTTTTTTATTATTATTATTATTTTCACTATTCTTATTATTTCAGATTTTATTTATTTTGAACATGTTTAAACAGCCTTATAACAAAGCTTTTAAAGTAAGACAATACACACAAACTGACAAGCACAAAGTCAAAGCTTAAGATGATAATATAAAAATATTGCACACAAATTAGTAACTGAGTAAATAAAGATTTCAGTGTTTGTTTGAAAAGGAAGTCATATTAAAACTAATCTATATATTTTTACTCAAATTGTAATGTCTTATTAATAAATTGTAATGCATTGATAATATCTAAATGTGCTATCCATATAAATGTCTACATAAGGAATATGTTCATAAAAAAATAACGCCATAAAGACATAAACATGCACAGGTGGTGTCATATTTCTAGTATTACTTCAATAGCACTTTCTGACAAAATAATTTAATCATAATTATTAATAGTTATAAAAATAATTTATGATTAGACAATGCATTATATACATGAGTTATACGATTAAAGCAAATGTACAATTAAAAAGTGAAGATTTTGCTGATCAGTAAATGAGCAAAAATATAATTTAAAAAATCATATTCCAAGAAAATATACATTAAAAAGGTTTAATGCTGCTGAACATGCTGTAATAAATGAAATAAGGTTTTTTTGTATTTCCGTAGACTCAAATTTAGATTTACTCAACTGAAATATGTAAATAAAATCTCTAAATAAACTAAAACCATATGATTTACAATCATTCATAAGTTTTGTTTTATACACATTAAGTCAAAGAAAATGCAAAACGATAAAGTGTTTTGTTGCAGTAAAGGTGCATGTGATTTATTCTACTTTTTATTTTCACTTTAATTGAATGTGCTCTGAATAATTTTGTTTGTCTTAATTATTATAACTCATGTAGGAGTTCATATGACAAGTAAATGATCTGTGCAAAGCTCTAACCCATGCTGCAACATGAGCAGAAAACAAAGTCTTATTAAAACTGTTGCATCTAAAATTGTTGTAGATTTCTATTATTGGTTAATTATTTATTCTATGTTTCAAACAAAGCTTTCTGTTCTTCCTTTCAGTTTTTCAGCAGAGCATCTTCCTCCTGTTTCTTGTTATTAGCCTGCATTAATGAGAAGATTGCGGCTGCCTTGTGAGCCTTCTGGGTTTTTTTTTTTTCTTTCTTCTGATCAGCTTTTGTGTGAGCAACACTGGCTCTACCTTGACTTAGAGACATCATTATAGTAATTACAACAAGCTCTAGTAGTTGCAGGCAAATAATTCTGCCAGGCTCATTTTTAACCCCCTTCTTCTTTTTTAAGCCTCACAGAGGAAGTGAAATTACATTTTTCACCAAGCCTTTCTGTTGTGCGTATTGTGACAGCGGTCGTACTCCATCACATAGCCCCTCTATCAGTTAGGAATATCCTACAATCGGGGTAATGGTGAAAAGAAATCGAAACACAGCAAACAGCCTATTTTCTGCGCAGCCTCATATAACCTTTAGCTTGTGAATAAAAGAGCAGATTTGGTTCAATGACTACCTTTCACTTGCATTCATATCAGCGGCGCTTCGATGATCACTTTTAATTAAATGAGCTCATATTGAGGGAATCCAATTAATCTTCTTTCAGTAATGTTGCCGCCACAAGGTAATAATCTCTGTTTCAGTTTGTCATAAGAGGGCAGAGCCTGAATATTTTATCTGATGACTTTTATTTTAACAATATCAAAAGTGAAGCTGCCAAACATGTGGCTTAAAGAGCTGGTATCTATTTGCTCTGTGACCCGTGAGCTTCTTTAGAACCCAGACCTCAGGAATATGTCCTTAAAAAGTCTGAATTTTTAACTTTAAAGCATAATGTGTGTGTGTGTGTGTGTGTAAGGAGGTTGAAAAATCTATTTTATGATTAAATTCAAAACATGGATGCAGGAAAAACGGTTTGGACAAAAAGCTCAAAAGTTGCAAAGTAACATTGTCTCATTCTAAATTGAATGTTTATAGGTAAAAAAAACTTCTGAAGTCTGAAAATTTAAACTGTAATATTTAAATAAATATAAGAAAAGGACCAAATTCAGCCTTGTCAAAGCCAACTTTCTGTAACCTGTACCAACCTTCTTCCTACTGGATAGGTCTGACTTATCAAGCTCTAAGATGCTTCAGTTTCTTCGCTCGTTCTCTCAGAATCCTGTGAGAAACAAAGTTTACAAACTGTCTGGATTTCTTAGTGTGTTTCTGATTGAACAGGGTGCTGCAGAGAAAATCAAACATTTGGAAAATAAATTCAACGTAAATTAATATATTTCTTTACATCCCAGCAGGCCTAAATCAGTAAGCATGCAGTGAAGAAATGTCTTTTTCTTGTGATTTTGGAGGACGGATGGATGGATGGATGGACGGACGGACGGACGGACGGACAGAGTAAATAGAGAGGCAACATTATTGCGATCAGAGGCAGATTTATTGTACGGTGGACAGCTGGACAGTGAAGTCTGCTTGAAGAGCTGCTGTCCATCCTGTGAAGTGGAGAGGATGTCTTTGGTTGACTTCAAACTGTAGCCTGCAGCTAATAATGGAACCAGACTTCTATTCAATCTGTTGATGTTGCTGGTTCCAGTGCTGTTTCCCTAACAAGCCACAGCAAATAGATTTATGTCTATTTATATAACATAAAATACTATCACTGACGCACACAAAACACCAGAACTACAAATTTCAGAATCCACTGGAACAGCCAGCACACTACTGTAAGCTCCTCCTTCACCAACCTCACACTGAAGTTAAACTGAAAGACCCCCGTCTCGATGGAACTCAACCAGAACCTAGAGGGTGGTTTCAGGGTCTTATGCAGTGAGCTCGTCAGTACACCAGATAGAGCACGTTACTGTGGGCCACGCAGGGTTCTGAGCTGCAACAATCTCTAATAACGAGGTCATGATGGTTTATTATTGTGCTGGCAGCTTCTTTTAGTTCCAGGTGAAGGATTAAATAACTGTTTTCTACAAAAAGTCTTGAAAAAAAATGTAATTAATAATTCTGTTCAAATATTTTGACAGTGTACATCTGAAAAACGAGGCCAGTTTATGTCATTTTTCAATAAATACTTAGACCAGGTTTTTAATTTTGCCCCCTGGGAATTTGTGTTCGACACCCCTGAGTTCCATGAAATACAAACTTTACACAGACTCTAAGAGGGAGAGGTAGGTTATTAATGTTTTTCAGATGTAATTTTTAAAAGATGGCTGAATTGGCCTTTTTTTTCTATTTGTAATAAGGTATTCAAGCCGAGGCCACACTGGTCACTGTCTACATTTTCTATTCTAATTAGCCTAGGTTGAACAATTTATCTCTCGTTTTTAAATCCTAAATTTGGCCCTAATTTGCCATTTAATTACATTTTAATAAAATGATGAGTGGACCGCTACCTGGAGCTTTTTATTTCACAAGTAAAGAACATCAGGACTAATTTCCAAAGTGCTGCAGAGAATTAATTAAGTGTTCAGGGTCCACAGTGAGGTAATTTGTGATAACTACATACTGTAGCCCACAAACATTGTTTCTTTCTGCTTCCTCTTTTGTGCTGCCCTTAAACAGAGCTTGTACAGCTATAATATGGATGGGTTTTCATTACTTTTCTCACAAAACAGAAATAGAAAAAATAACTTAAAATTCGATTTTCTTGTCAAAAACTTTAACAAAGTTTCCTGAATATGATTATTTTTACTATAATCATCAAAAGGAAACTTCCACAATTTACAGTTTTTTTTTCTTTGGGTTTAATAAAACCTTTGATAATGTATACCTTCTTACTCTGATCTTTACAAGTGCTGACAAGGTAAAAAAAAATGGATGATTGGCAGCTATAAGTCATTAGAGGTCATCAAAAAACTCCTCTGTGGCGGGACGCCAGGCATGGAAGAGATTCGCCCTGATATGCTGAAGGGTCTGGATGTTGTGGGGCTGTGATGGTTGACAGCCCCACAGGCTGGAGCTGCAGAGTGCAGGCAGTTCAGCAGGCTTGCAACCCAAGCAATTGTAAATTTTAAGTTAAGTGTACTTCACACAATTGTTATTTTATAGACACTGATCCTAGTTTTTGGAAATGTGATAACTTGCATTGAATTCTACAAATGAAAATTTGAAATGGCAAATTTCACCTGTATATCTACACATAGTGGTGGGATGCCCATTATATTGTGAGTAAAATAATGGAGATGCATTATGGGAGATGTAGTTTATGGTTAATGCTGGCACATGCTTCTTTTAAGACATTAATATATCTTTGAAGCTCATGAGCCACATAAAATGCCGTGGCAGGCCACATCTGGCTTTGATTTTGACACGTTGCATAAATGAATTAAAGGAAAAATAAAAGAAGCTTGGCTGTAGCATTTCTGGGGTTCTGGGGTTAATTCTAATTTCATAATATATTTGCTGAAATACACAACATAATACAAGATCCATAAGTACATCAGTATGGTTGTATTTAAATTACGTTTCTCCAAACTGAATTTGTTCAAAGAGCTATCTTCAGCAGGTAAGATGTCAATTGTTTATAACAGAGAAACACAAATGATTGCTTGAGAAAACAGAGATAAACAAACCTTGTCATGCAGAAGTGTAAGAGTCTAATATTAGATAAAGTAGTTTTCTTTCACTGCAGTAAGACATTTCTGAGTGGTTTGAAGGCGTTAAAAAACAATATAAAACAGGTCTGCGTTTGAATTATTATTTTTTTCTCAGTACTCTCTGGTCTTCGATAAGGTTATAAAACTGATAAGGTTTCACTGTTAATAACTATTAGACAGAACATCTCTTCAAAAATGGCCAGACCATCTTTTTAAATGTAGAAATAAAAGTTTACTTGATTGTAATTTGGTGCATATCTGTAAACAGCATTAATACATTCACAAAGTGACTGTTCTTATAAGTTTGGTTTGATTAAAAAGCAATCAGAAAACCAAATCCCAACATATAAAGATTAAATGTGTCACATCTTCCTGCCTGGTTTGTGTGACTGTTTAATCAAACTTCTTTTGAAAGTGATAAAAATACAGCTTTCAGTCCTGACCCAGACTGGATGTCTTTGAGTGAGTAAAGTAAGCTGTCATTGTATCTGCTGGGGTGATGCATGTGAAACAGTGACCTCTGACCTTTTTATAGGAAATGGAAAGTATTTCCAGTAGTAATGACAGCTCGGACCTTCTGCATGAGTCTCTTTGAGAAGACTGTTTGTTTCTTGTGCGTCTGTGTGTTTTCATTTGTGTTTGAATAGATTATGACTGGGGCACTGGGATGCACATGTCCTTGAGTGTGCGTTTGTATGTGTGTGTGTGTGGGTGTGTGTGAGCGCCAGCGCGTGTTGAACATGTGCTGGCGTTCTCAGAGGAACAGCAGGGCTCTAATAAGGACTAGTCCTGGACGGCAGCTGGTAAACTCTGTCCTCAGAATAGGTGTCTTTTATTCATACACAAAGGAATGCAAATTAGTCCCAGTGCCAAGTGGACTCTGAAAACCGATCCACATGGCACGCTCCCTCACTCTATCGCACAGTGAGAGTTGCACGACAATGCAACTTTTCTCAATCAAAAGGGGAAAAAACAAGCAAGCGTTGATGACAAGGCCCACCCGCACAGCTGTTTTGTTTGTGTCGCAGTGCGTGAGTGACTGGATTTCTGAGAGTTTAAACATGTGTGGTCACCATTGGGTCATTTTTTTGCTTTGACAACAACAAAAACATCTTGTTGAAAAGTATAATAAGCACACACACACAAACAGGCTTATAATCCGAGCACTTCACCATAAAACTCTACCTGAAAGCTAAGTGCGGGGTTCCTTCTGGTGACCTCATCATTGTGTTTCATGTGTTAGTTTATATAAACCTCTCATGGTTCTTTTTTTTTAACAAAGCACTGCAAAGGCTGCAGATACATTTCTCTATTTTTATTTTTCCCCCTTTGCTCCATGCAGTCCAGCTCGAGTCCTTCAGCTCGATGCTCAAATTTAGACACATATATAATATGCATTTTTCCTATTGGGTCAAGATATGTCACATTTCAAGCTCCGTTCAAAAATTGTTTGCTGCTTGTTTGATAAACGTGTTTCTGATCTGCCTTAACAATCAGAGACCTTGAGCACAAATTCAAGTCTTCAAAGAGGATATAAATGTGTTTTATGAAAGGTGACAATTTCAGGAACAGAAGAAATTGAAATTGTTTGCATTAGCTGTCCCTTTAGAGTCATAATGGGTGTTCTTCAGTTCACAAAAAGCAATGGGATTTTCACTTTTGTAAGACCAATCGACAGAACCTGTCCAGTGACATTAAATAAAAAAACATTAGAGATAATAACACATGGCCAGGAGATAACTTGTGGCAACAACATGTCATTATTTTATAGGATAGAATGACAAACTTCATTCTTACGTTGCAGTTATAAGACACAGGTGATCACTGAAGTTATCTTTGTTGAGAAAAGTGTTTATTTTCTTTTTTTTATAGCTCAACACACAAAGCAGCCTCTCTCACTTTTAGCTGTGGAAAGAGTTGGAGTTATGTTACGTTCAGGAACACGGTAAAAAATCTGTTTCTTGACACACACTTAGGGCATTCATTGTCATCTCATAAGATTAACTGTTTAGATTAAACAACTACAACAATGTCTCTAATTTTGACAAAAAAAAGACAGGGCTGTTCAAAACTACAAGTTATTTATCTAGGAGGATAGGGTTAGGGTTCAATAAAAAGTGTTCAATGGAGCAAAAAGTCAGAGCAGTTGTATAATTTTGTTCTTTTTGTGAGAGCCATCAGATTTTAGGTGTTAGGAAGGGGCCCATGATAGCTGTTTGGAACATGGTGCCATATAGAAAAAGATTTCAGTATCCCGGGACTGGCATGAATAGGTACCCTGTCAGACAGTGACCCAGTGCCAGGCCGGTCAGACATCAAAGGATGCCAGCTGTTTTCTCAAACCGAGGGGGTTGGAGGGAACGAACAAGTAGGACTGGAGAGGAAGATTGAAGTGACACGTTGGATCTTCGGGAGTATCACTTTGTGTAATAGGTGAGTGGCGGGTATTCATGCGCTCCGGGAGAAATAGAGGGAGAATACTCCACTCGGACTTCAATGAGAATTCAGTAATTACTTATTACTGCACATATGGATGAGATGGGCCATGAGAGGACTTGAGGTGCGTCCGGCGCTCCTTCCATCTGAAAACCACCTCCGGAGTGACTTCAAGAACATCCTGTAATGCTTCAAGACAAAAGTCTCATTACAGGTAATTATGGATTGCCTATATTGCCTAACCCCCACCCATGTCGCTACCCTTCTTGCAAAGCCCACTGCCTCACCCTCACTACTTTTATCCTCTCATTCAACAGAAGAAGCAGCATGGGGAGAGGGAAACAGGGCTGGAGAGGGGGGAGGGAGTGAGGGAGGGGGCTATTACCTGGGAGCAGACACTGATCATGGCCACTGACGCTTTACTGCACTTCCATTCATGTGGAGTGGCTCACTTGTGGGCAGCAATTACCGACCGAATGATCCAAACTGGGGCTAGTGATGAAGAGGCTGGACTGACTGAGTGCAGAGCTGCACCATTCTGCTTTGCATGGCTGCAGTGCTCTGTCCTGTGCTTTAAAACAAAGCTGCAGAGTACAGGACAGATAGTTTATATTTTACCCCAACAAAAACATGATCCTAGTTATCACAGTTTAAAGTGAAAATCCAGACTTTTTGAAGTGGCGTTCTGTGGAAGAATTTTGAACAATTAATATCCTATAGATACAGCTTTAAACTACTTTCATTCAGACAGAGTGGGAGGAAGCCGGAGAACCTGGAGAAAACCCACACTGGCACAGAGAGAACATGTAGACTTGACCCAGAACTTTGAAGTTTGATTGACATTTTTTTTCTCCCAATTCAAACTGATTAACAAGAGTCTCAAACTTTATGTTTTTCTAACTGCAAAGTCAACAAATCACCACATGAAGTCAATATTATGGTCTGTTGCATTCTGTGTGACAGAGACTCTTCCTCTAAGGACGTAGCTGCAGAGGCTGCAGAACAGTAAGGGATACATGATGGATCAGTGGTTAGCACTGACACCACACAGCAAGAAGGTCCTGGGTTCAATCTCCGGGTTGGACCTGGGGTCTTTCTGTGTGGAGTTCCAATGTTCTCCTCTTGTTGTGTGGGTTTTCTCTGGGTACTCCGGTTTCCCCCACAGCACAAAAACATGTCCAATAGGTTCCCTTCAGGCCCAGGTTGCCCTTGTAAAAGAGATCTGCGATCTTAGTGGGATTTGACTGACATAGTCGGGTGACAAAAATCACATCATTTGCTCTCAGAGTAACTTTGCCCACCTTCTCAACACAAGGCCCAACTTTTCTCACATGTTTTCTGCACCAAGCATTGATTGATTGGTCAGAAGTTTGTGGGTGTGTTTGCTTGTGTGGAAAAGTGGTCAGATAGCAATGACATCATTTTGCTTCAACTACTCCTCTTCTGGAAGCATTCAAACAACATGGATAGTTTTGAGGAGCAGGCCAAGACAATCAGAAAGTCCATCTATATGACTCTTCCAGACACATATAAAGAAAGTCAAACAACCAAAAACTACCGGATGGCATTAAGGCAGATATTGTGCATGGAGGATTTTATCTGCTGTAAATGTGGTGCTTTATCTGTGACAGATTTGTGGACAAACAGCAGGTTTAAAGACATAATGGAGAACCCGGCAGACAGAAACCTGTGCTGTGATGTGCTGCAGCAAGAAGGGTTTGAAGTGTGCAAAAATGATCATCTTGCAACCACGTGACCCGAGCTTTGGATTTAGTATGAAACAGTCTTTAGTCTGATGAGATGTCATGGCACAAGATTGTGTTAAACCTCAAATTGCTCCACTTCCACTTCTTGCTAAATAAAGTTATATTCTTACTTGTTCTGTGATTTATTGTTTACAGATTACAAACAAGTCCGTAAAAATCCAAACTTTGCGTAGGGGCGGAAATAGTACCCAAAATGGGCGGAGCAAAGGGCGGATGTGGAGAATGTGTGACACACTACACACTCAAACCAATCAACAAGAACAAGGGTGGGAGTGCGAGTATTGGGACAGGGCCATACTGTATATATTTGTATGATTTAATGTCAGAAATTTCCTGATTTAGATTGTGAACAGTTACAGAGATCGTCTAGTGGACAAAAAAAAATTGTGTCTCGTGGCCAAAAAGAAATGCTTTATTTACTTTTTTGAAGCTCATTACAAAACAGGCTCCTCTCACTCTCTGTGCCTTGGCTGTATCTAGTATATACATATACATATATATAGTATGTATAGTCAGAGTTATGTTGAGTTCAGGAACACAGTAAAAAACCTGATTCCCGAGACACACCTAGGGAGTTCCTTGTTATCTCATATACAGCCTATTATAAAGATGACACCATTTATGTTACACCTAATATACACCAAATAAATAAATAAATAAATAAATAATATTAAAGGTGTAGGCTACCTCTGAACAGTTCAAAATAACAACAACATATTCAAAATCTGATTTCAACAATGTAACATGCTGCTTAAAATGATCTTGTGGCTAGAGGTGGGAATCTTTTACTCTCTCACGATTCGATACAAAATCGATTTTTCATTCAAAACTCAACGTGAGCCCTATTGTTGTGTTCCTAAAGTGCTGCATCTTCATTTTGCAAATTTTGCACACAGTAAAGTCAAATTCAGACTCATTCAGTCAAAAACAAAATGGGTCCAAATCTTTGCATTCAATAAAGACAGGGGTCAGTTGAATCTCTTTTTCCTCCAGTTTTGTAGTTTTCTCTTTGTTTTGGTGCTTTCTCTGCATGCATACATTCCAGAACTGCATGTGACGTCAGGACGTCCCAAGTGGTTACAAAATGGAGGTTGACCTTTCATTTTCTTTTTTTAAGTTTTAAAAATCAATTTTGGGACATTTTAAATCGATTCTGAATCTTTGTAAATGAGAATCACGATTCTTATGTAAAATGATTTTTTGGTGTACCCCTACGTGACCATACAATGTAATTGCGTGCTCACACAGTATTTATTACATGGCTGCAAGATAATTTTTTTAAATCCAATGTCACCAGACGGGCACCTTAGTGTTAACAAATGTTTAATTATGTGAAAATGACTCATTAGTTCATTTTGAGTAAAGTCTGATATCACTGGTGCAAGATAACCTTTCTTCCAATTTCTTCTGGATTGATTATTATTTAGATAATAAACAGGAATGGTGCCCCATTCAGTGTGCTCCAATTAATTAATATTATCTTATTGTTACCGAACAATAATAACTTTATGAATATGTATTAAAGGAATGTTTAAAATATGTCTATAAAGTTGGCTGTGCTTCTCATCTGATTTGCAGGTCAGAGCTGAAACAAGTTTTAAGATAAGGCCTTTATTGTCATCGTACAGAGCACAATGAAATTACATTTCAGAACAGCCATTCAGAAGAAGACA
>JARVGW010000564.1:24452045-24462532 GCA_031762495.1 Anablepsoides rubrolineatus | reverse complement strand
CTTCATGAAGACATCATGAAGAGGCGCTACCCTTAAAAGAAAAACTAAAAACCACACAAGGAAAGATGAGGGGAAAACAAAACATCATATTATGTCTGCAAAGTGACACACGATGGTGTTTAGGAAAATGTATTCTTTTGTTTTTCAATTATAACAAAAAGGTTTAAATTAAGAACATCAAACAACAATCATGGTTTCAGAATATTATCTGTAGTCAAACCATAAATCCCACAGTTCTCTTTCAAACCAGATCTGGTTGGTTCATATTCCTGTGCTCAGCGCTCTGCCCTCTCACCGTAACATCACCATAACATGTGGTGCTGGTCCAACAGGCAGGACTGTCATCCACAGATCACAGGCAACAATGGCTCCTTCCCCAGTCGTCTTTGAGTATGTCACTGTGGGAACAGCATAATCAACCCCATGTCACCACCAGCTGCTTCATCGGGACAACATTAGAATAAACAACAGGCAGAGAAGAAGTGAAGGTACAAAGAGAAAGAGACAAGTGGGCAGGAAAGACTGGGATGCACTTGTTCTGCCATACGCCTGTGGAAAGATGATATTGTTTTGGGTTATTTGGCCCGGTGTCAGAACTGTGCTCCATCTGTGGCCACCATCAGATGAAAAGGCAGGGAGCTAAACGAGCCAGGAGCTGAAGGGTGGGAGTGGTCTTAGAAGCCTTCTCTGTTTATTTGTGTGGTGGTTCCTGGACTTTACCAGCACAACCTGGACATACAGAATTACAGAATTTTCCAGTCAAGTTGTGTCATAGAGTATCTTCAGAAGTTAGTCGGATCTTCACTTTTTGGAATTTTGTTACGTTGCAGATTGATGCTACTTTTATTTAACTTCCTTTTTTAATCAAATTATCATCTCATAATGACAAAGTGAAAACAGAATGTTGTACAATTTTGTTACAATATTAAAAGTAAAAATAAAATAATTGCCCATTTCCATTCGTATTCTATGATAATGTATTAGTGCCATTTTGAAGATGAAAAAAGGAGTAAATCTCAGCCAAAACACTGAAATTTTCAAGAAAAGACAAAGAAATTCTCTGAGCTCCAAAATTTGCGAGAAAAATACTATTTTCTGAGATTATTTCAAAAAAATGTTTGAGAAGAGTAATTTTTCCATTAAGCACTTTGTGATGTTCATGTCTGCGAAAGGTGCTATACAAATAAAATGTAATTATTTATTGCTTCAGTCAATCTAACTCTCTCACCTCTTCAACTGACCATGCTCAATTTGTTCATAAAATGCATAAAAAGTGATACTTATACTGAAGTTTTACAAATCAAATATATGTTTCACAAATCACTCACTTGGTTTTAAATATTCTGCAATCAGTGTAGAATAATCTAATCCAGATTTAAAGTATTTATGTGTTTTAGATTTTAAACTAGAGCAAATTAAAAATGCTCAAGGTAGTGAAAACAGGTGGAATTGCCCTTTAGTTATTCCTGAATACCTCAGTTTTTTTTCTCGCAAATGTACGACTTTTCTATGTAAGAGAATTTCTTTCTTTTTTTTTTCTGAAAATCCTCTCTTCCAAGTGTACAAAGCTTGTTGCATTAAACCCAAAATGACCCAAGGCTGAAACTACTACCAATGGTGTCAGTTTTGTTTTTTTAATGAGTATACTCAGGTAAAATTCTGTTTTCATTTTGTCTGAGTATAGATTAATGTGGGAAGACCAAACTAAAGTTTTAAAAGTGAAGAGAGTCTGAGTACTTTGTGAACTTGTTGTCAGTGCTGTCCTCACAGCCTCACTACTGTTTTGTCTTAAGAAACGTGCAGACACAGTTTGGTTAATCCTGTGCCTGAGTTTTACCAGCATTTCCACAGAACAAAGAAGGGAAGAGACGACCAGATAAAAACAGAAACAGCCCATGCCCCATGGCCACAAGTACTACCATTGTTCTACATAATGAAACATTTCAGGCACAGATATGTCGGACAACAATGAGGTCATCCTTGAAATAAATTCAGGCAAAAACTGAATGATACTTTGTCAACGTTTTTGACAAAAGACCGGTTCTACCTGTACAGAGAACGCTATGCTTCTGATTTCTTCAAGGTCAAACACAAGCCATCCTCAGAACGGGTCAAAATGTAGCTGCTCTAAACGCTCCAGTCCAAACGTGTTGAGGTCATCGTCATTAAATATGGAGGGTACTGAAATGTCCCACCACCATCTCCCATATGCAGTCAATTACAATAAATATAGGTTGTGTGATGCATATACTGCTCTCTATTCATCCTGTTTTGAAGTGCCCTCTCACTAGCTGAGCTCTCGTCTCATCTCCAGTACCTGTGAATTATACAAAATGATGCGTTCGCCATTGATTTTATCAGTCCATGGTAGCCGCTAGTAATCCCATTATAACATGTCTGTTAGTACAATAGCCTGATGTGGCCTGAATAAAGGAAGCCTTTCTTTGGCTTCTCAAAGGTAGGCTGCCTTCCAAATTACTTCTTCAGAAGTTAAAAGGCCCACTGCCTAATCAGCCTATTATACCAGACTAATAGATGACCAGTAATTGCAACTAATAACTTATTACTCATCTACACAAATATTCTAATAGCTTTTATTTGGAATCCATTTTTTTTTTCAATGAACATAGTGAGAACCGGGGCGGGGGGGTTCTATTCAAGAGCCAGACAGACAGCAACACAAAGAAATACTCCCACAAAGAGAGCACAGAAAGCAACCTGTAGCATGTTTTTTCTTCTCTTAGCTGGATTAATATCCAGCCTTATTCATGGGGATGTGAAACCTCAGATTCGTCTTCATCTCTGGAGCTGTCTCGCAGCAAGGCTTTGTTTGGTGCCTAGGCCCCTTTTGAGACAGAGACAGACAGTGGAGGGAATTATAGATAATGTTCTCTGCTATCATCCCCCTGCACCGCCATTCCCTCGGCCCCCTGCTAGCCCGCTAGGCCCCAGACACACATCACAATGGGGACCAGTAAGGTGGGTACACTGTACAAACTTGATCTGATCCACAGCAGCCGATGTGACCAGACTCACCAGTGGAAACCCAATCAGTAAGCAAGATGACAGTGAGCCGCGGGAGAGAAAAATGAAGTGTGCGCAGGTCACGGTGCTCATCAGAGGTGTGGAAATGTAACAATTCGAAGATGTATTGGGATGCAGATGTGGAAGATTCTGAGCCAAAGCTGGGGTAGAATGTGACTAAGAGCTGTAGCCTATTCAAAGCTGTAAACTCGTGAGTCTTGATGAAACACTAATCTTACACAATTTCTTACAACTGCCATATTTTACTCACATTAAATAGAACAATCACAAACAGTGGTGTAATACGTGGGGTGACATATCAGAGAAAAACAGACCTCAGGAGTGAGGGATAAAAAAAAGTTTTTGGGTAAACTTCAGATTTTGTGAACTTTAAATAATGTGCTTGTGTTGAGATTTTGACTTGCAAAAAAAAATAGTTTTGGAAATACAGAGAAGGCGAGGAAATGTGTTATCCATTAGCACCTAGCTCTCACTTCTGCTAACTCAAAATCCAACATTTTTAAGTAATTTTTCTAACTCTGAAAGGAAGGAGAATCATGTCTGTGGAAACTTTCAGAGCCAGGGACAAAAAACAACAAAAGAGACGGCAATACCTGCCAATCATGCTGAAAGTAAGACCAATCAAAAGACAGAGGAAAGCTCGTGGAGTGGTCATTTCATGTGATTTATAGACTTTAGTCCTGCTGGTTGCTCTGTCCTGAGTCACGTTTGTGACATTTGCCACAGCCAAGAATGTGTCCTGTCTCAACGCTGCTATACGTGAAAATCCTCTATTTTTAGAGGTTTGCACATTTGAAACTTTTTGTATTATTGTTTTGTATAACATATTACCTATAAATGAAAAAAAAACTAATTTTAAAAACATTAAAACTAATTTACAGAAGATTGTTTTTATTGGGTTAAGAGACCAGTATAGCCTGACAGAGTATTCACATGTTTTGTTTAAAAAGGCCATGTTAAACATTTTAAAGCACAACTAATGTTTCAAATACTTTACTTAAAATATACAACTGTATGGTTTAAAAAAAATAATTGATTTAGGCTGTTTCACTGCATTCTGTCCTCTGTGAGGAAGCATCATTACCAGATCTGTATATTAACTTCAGTGCATTGAGCCTTCAATGGGCAGAGGATAATGGGGGTAGTTAAAGGGGCAGGACACACAAAAACCCACTGGGAGTGTATAGCCCCCACTGATCAATGACCTCATCCAGAGTCAGTTACTCTTTCAAAGGCGGTGAGACCAAAGAGCAGTGGGACCTTTTTCAGCGGTGCAGATAACAAACCAACACCAGACACCCAATAAAGAGACTTCCACTTCATTTAAAAGCAATTAATATTCTTGGCTGTCCGGCGTGATCCCTTTGGTGTGGCAGGTCTGTACACGCCCCCTGCACTGTAATGGAGTTGACTGGTTAACTCTGAGTCTGTGGCCGCTGTGTTGGCTACCCGGGTGAGAGCGCTGATGCGCAGTGGGACGCAGTGTTTTGATCCAAGTGAATGGACCTGTCTCACAGCCCACTGCACCCCAAAGGAGCCTTCTACTCCCAATGAACCACTCTTTCTGACTCTCCTTCTCTCTGTCTTCACCATCCTCCTCCTCTTCTTCATGTTGTCTCAGAATCTAGATTGGCTTTTTGTTGGCCTTTTCTCCTTTCCTTTTATTTAAGTTTGTCTTAGCTGGTAGGACTTTGCCTTCAATGGGAGCAAGGATTTAAATCGTCATCTTTTGTTATGTTTGGTAATGATTGTCTCCTTAAAATGTGAACAGGGAGGGATTAACATTTTGTTTTTAAAGCACATTCCCTCTTACACATATGTAAAAAGATACGCATAGTTTGTTGAGATATTTGGATTAAAGCAGATGAAGCAGAAAGAAAATACAATTATCAAAAAGCTGCTATGTGTGGATTTACAATAATGAGTTCTACAAAATAACCCTGAGATGTTTGCAGAACAAACTAAAGGCTGTGCTTTTCCAAATGTTAGTATATCAGTTGTCACCTTTCATGGCAGAACTTTAAACTTAGAACATGTTATGTTAAGAAAAGACAGTTCTGACCATTTTTGGTCAAACCTTTAAAATAACAATATGAGCAACCACATGCAATATCATGGAGTCACTCAGTAACATCAAAACCAAATTTTAGCTCAATATCATTAGGATTCTTGTGCTTTTGTTATGGTTTTATGGTTCAGTGTTTTTATGGTTTTCTGTATCTTTTGGATTTAGATTTTTTCCCCCTTTTATTTAGTTTCCTTCCCAGTCTGTGTTACTTGTATCTATCTCCTCAGTGCTCTTTGTTTTCTTTTTCTCATTAAAGTATTTTAAGTTATCATCTGAGCTCCATGTAGTCTGTATTCTGGGTCCTACCGCACCAGCCCTCCTTTCAAAAACCTGTTCAGTTGAGATTGCCTCTTGACCTGAGTCTGGATGGAGTTTGTATGTTTTCTCTGAATGCTCCTGTTTCCTCCCACAGACCAAAAACATGCATCTTAGGTTGACTGGTAACTCTAAATGGTCTCTAGGTGTGAGTGAAAGCTTGCTGGGATGGACTTGTGGACTACAGAGACTGCAGCAGAAATAAAGATTGATTGTTGAAGCTGTCAGAACAGGTTTGTGAAATAATTTGACATGTTTGCTCGTAGGTGGATCTTTCTTTGTTATAAATTACGTACTTCTGAAGATACTGGTTGGGACTTGCAAATGTGTTGAGTACAAACAGTCACCACTTTTTTTTGAATGATTTAAAACAAGTAACAAACTCGTCTCTATTTAACTTTGTTACAATTGTTCTCAACTGGTTTGGTGAATTTCTTCTTTTAGTTCAACCATTCCTTCCAACAAACTACAAATGTTTTGGACATGCATCAGTTGCTACCATACAGTTATTTGTTTTATAACATTATCGTTGCTTATGTCATATCAGTCAAAATGAACTATACGTTTAAATGCTGAATAGTCATTCTCTATAAAACTATGCTGAACTATTTATTGAAATCTATCAACCACAGGTTATGCATGTTATTATTATTTTTCCATTTAATGTCTCCCAAACTGATCACATTTTTATCAGGCGAACCTCAGCTTTTACTAGTGAGGAGTGTGTGAAGCATTAGTTGTAACTGATAAGATATTTCTCCACAGTATTTAAGGCTGGAACATGTTGATTAGAGTTTGTAAGTACTGAAAGTTATTTGGCTGTGACTGTCAATGCTAACTGTTGACCTCCTGTGCTAGATCTGGTTTCTTTGACTACCTCTGTGGACCCCTCAGTGCTGTCCCAGTGGTTCCTGCAACCCATAGACCCTTGTTCCTCTGTCCTGCATCCTGCTCCAGAAACCCTCTTCACTCCTACAACCAAACAACAGACAGTAAACCTAAAACCATCTGAAAGAGAAACAGTTCTCCAAGTTTATACAAAGACACTGGCATCTCTCCTTCTTCTGCAGATCCAGCCTTGTCTCCCTGCACTTGTAGTAGGTAGGAAATAAAGAACACTTACCATTTTGAATTGAACTAAAATCATAAACATAATGTGTACCATTTCAACAACACTGTGACACAGCATTGTGGAAACAGAAGAAAAGATCAGGGATGATATGTAGATTAAACATCTTTATGTGGAAGAATGATTTCTGTGTATGTTGTTCCAATATGTTCTGTAATATTGTTTACAGCTGTGCACAGCTCTACCCACTTTCTTGTGTTTGGTGTAAATAAGATTGTAGCTTGCTGTGTCTAATGTTGTCTTGAACATTTTACAGGTAGTGTCACCAAGTTCTGAAATTTTTACATTGAAAACCCTTAACGTGAACTGTCAACAAAAAGATGACAAAACAATTATCTTGTTCATAAACAATGACGTCAGCACTTTTCATTTGATGACACTGACACTTTCATTGACACAAATACTTGATTTTGAGGCATGAACTATCCATTTTGAGCAAATTACACACTTGCAGGTTATCACTTCAGTTTGTACTAATTGTTCTGAGAAATGCACCAAACAACTGAGAAAAACTGGAGTACTTTTTAAAGAAATGTCACTTCTACTTAAAAAAATCTGTGAAATAATGTAAAAATACCTAAAGGGAGTAAATAATTTTGCAACCAAGTGTGATTTGTTAGGTACTGTCTAATTCTTAGTTTCTAAAACATTAAGCTGTCAGGACAACCACACAGCTTGGGTATTTTGCATTTCTTAAATGTCAAATGAAACTAAACATGACATGTACACTTTAGACTTATGCAACACAGAACAACACAAAGTGAACTCAATGACGGGAAGTGTTTGCCTTCAGAGACCTTTCCCAGCCTGCTGAATTGTAATGATTTGTGCATTAGCAGTTGCCTGGTTGTTTAGTAGGCTGAGGGTAATGAGAAAATCAATGCAGCGCATTCAACAAATCTTTACAGCTTTTACACCAGTAGAATTTTCACTTTGTCTTTAAACAATAGCACTGAACTGAGCTTTAAACGCAACAAAAGGAGAAAAAAACACATCAGTTTCCTGAAAGAGTCATTTTTCTGCCATATAAACAAGAAGGAAAAAAACTGACAAGTTGTTATAAACTTATAGTCTGGAATGAACATCTGATCAATAGTAACTTGTGTATGCCTGTGGGCTTCAATTAAGTCCAACTATTTACCCACCATTTATTTGAAGAGCACTAGACCAGCCTCACACTTGTTTATTCTCCACTTCCAGGTACAGAGCAGTCTATAATGTGATGGTTTGTTTTGATTTGATGTCACTGAAAAAGCTGCAGAGTTTATAAAAAAACAAAAAAAAATTACGAGAATTAAGAAAAAAACAATCTAACCTGATTCCCACTCTGCAGCAAGTTGCCCACCCCAGCACATGTTGAAGGTAATGACTCAAAAGGCCTTTTTGTACTGCAAGGCCTGGGCCATGGCATCAAACCTGTGTTCTGCATGTTTGCATTAACCCTTATGACCCTGTTCCACCCCGATTTCTGGAATCCCAAGACCCATGGTTCAATCCAGGCCCGGCTGTTTTGATGTCAGTTACAGCTCCTCATTGATTAATAAAGATGAATAAAGATCTCAGATATTAAAAGTATTATTTTTGTTAAACTGTATTTACTGTTCAAGCTCATCATTTAGCACACTGGGCAACTTATTTGTTTGTTCTGTGTGATTATTTGATGCTGACTGGTTCACCTGGTCCAGGACTGGAAAACTACCTTTATTAAAATCTATTTTGTTGTTTACAATATGTTATAATGGATGCTCCCAATACAACAAACTTGGATACCAGCAGTGAAAATGAATGGCTTACTGAATTCAGTAACAAAGGTTTGTCAGAAAAAGCCGCGATATTCAAATGTTTTTATAAAAATTCATCAATAACTTGGATTTGAACATTTGTAAATTTGACATGACGAGACCCATCAGTTGAAAGACCTGACTGCTTGATGTGACAACCGTAAACAATAGGAATTATAGTTTTTAGAAACCTGCACAAATGGAGATTCATCCTCATTATACGACGACATCAAACGGCGCCGGGGCCGAGAGCCCGGCTCATTTGCAGTTGAATGTCGGTGGTGGTTGAGACAGTGGCCTGTTTAGCATGTGTTTGTGCTTCAGAGGTTGTGGAGGGATGGAGGAGGAGAAGGCACCAGTGGGCCACAGCTGGTGTGCCACAGTCTGAACCTTCTACCTGCTGCTGTCCTACTGACAGGGTGGTCTCCCTGACTCAACACTAAGCTCTGCCCATACACAGATTTTTATCCTCATATCTGTATTTTCCATGCTTGTTACTCCTGTTGAGTATCAGATGTACATGTCTATGTTCATCTTTCTGATTACAACTTGTGTCCTTCTCTTGTTGTTTAACTCCCTACAGCTATGTGCATTCATGCCAATGTGGATCATTTTCCCCTCATGCTCCTCAGTGCTTTTCTTTTTGTATCATCCAGTTTCATCCCTCTCCTTTGCTCTGTGAGACCAGCTGCGTGTGCTTACGCTACCTGGCTTACCTGCTCCAGGAAAGCAGGCTGTGCCGTCACATCTCATACACTTGACAACCTCCCATCCCTGCCAGAAGGATGGACCTGTCCGATGCACTGTTTACAGCCACTGAGTAAAGCTAGATTATGTGTATATGCTTGTATGCATGTTATGAAGCCATTTATTCCATCTCTTTCAAGTCAAATCTGACCAGTTGTGCATGTTGACTACCTGCGTTCATGTCATGGTCTACCTGCTTAGAAGAGCAGGCTGCCAGCCACAGAGGAGTCAGCAGACATCGGTCGGGTCAAGTTCAAACCAGAATGAGAGACTGAGACAAGCTCTCAGAGACATGTTCTGGTTTTACCAGCCATGTTTGATCTGAAAACTGAGTTAACTGCAGCAGCTGTGGAGTACTGTTTTTGTTTTGTTTTGTCTTCTCTCGTCTACAGGGGTCGCCACAGAGTTCAGACTTTTACTCATTTAAGATTTAAAACAGCTGATCCTGCTACTGTAACACACAGAAAGGAAGAGTCACTTTATGGATCTATGAAAAGTTTGATTTTGATATTCTTGTTTGTTATTTGTTCAAAAAGTATCAACTTGTATATAGTTTTGGGCATATTAGCAAAATTCATGTATCTTTGTGTTATATTTTTGTTTTTTATAGTAAGTATTGCCTCCTCTGCCTGTTATCAAAGACTGCAGTAATATGTTTTGTAGCAAATACAGGCTTTAATGCTTTTAACTGCAGCCTGTTGACAGTGAAACTAGCCCAAGCATCATGTGTTTGTGTGTTTTTATCTTGTTATAATGAATCCAGCTGGAGCCATTTGGACAAACAGAAGGTGAAGGAGGGAGAGTTGGCTGATAGCTGCATAAGGAGCCAATCCTCTAAACAAAAACATAAACATCTTTTTCTATAGACACTTGGAATGTTTTTATGTGAACCTGCCAGCTACAAACATAAACACTTAAAATTGTTCAGTGAAGGATTGCCCTGCCTATGCTTACATTGGAGGTATCACCTGCTGCCAAAGGCAAAAGGGCAATACTGTTTTTGTCTGGTCTGTGTCTGAGTGTCTGTCTGCTAAATATTTTATTAATATGGAGATGAAATTTGATGGACATCTTGCAAACGCTTTCCATTTCACATGAGTTCAAGTCATTTACAAAGTTTGAATAGTTACAACTCTGTCCAGGTTGCAGGTGATATGTATTCCCTCAGTGTTACTTTGATTGTTAATGTGTGCACTAAAGTAGACAAGACACAAATGTTGGTGTTCTTCACCCGTCAAAAAAGTTTATTTTATTTTATTTCATTTATTTGGATAAAAAAATCAGAGGTCTATAGTAACTAAGTACATTTACTTACATTTTTTACTAAGTATTTTTTAAAATCGTGACTTTTACTTTTACTTAGTTACTTTTAAAACCTAAAAATGATACTTTTACTTCTTTA
>JARVGW010000564.1:24427152-24439624 GCA_031762495.1 Anablepsoides rubrolineatus | reverse complement strand
CCTGTAAGTTTTGAGCTGCCCTGCCAGCCTTTTTGGTTTTATTAAAGCCTTTTTTGTTATCCTTTTGAGCCTGCCTGCGCCCTGGGTTTCTCCCGCACACACATCCTGACACTCAGCTCTCCAAACCACTAAAATTTACCTTCAAACTTTTAAAAATGAAGCATTAAAGAATTTTTAAAAAAGAAGCTTGTTTTCCAATAAAGATTTATATATATATATTTGTGGTGAAGATTAACTATTTGTCAATTTATTCTGTTATTTACAGACATGTAGCAATATAAGGTAAGTCTGTCTTCTGCATTGTTTGCAATTCCTTCTCCACTGCCCATAAACGTTTTACTTTGTTTATAGCTTAGTTTGTTTGTTTGTGTATGTTGTTAAGGTATGTACATTTTTTTTTTTGCTATAGCAAATTTTATAAAAATGTGTTTTCTTGAAGACTAAAGTTAAGGTATAAATGATTTAAAAAAATACCCTGCATGATGCAAATTAAGCTATTGTGATTTTGTTTTACTTTTACTCAATAAGAGGAGTCAAAATGTTTAATTGCAGTGGTCCAGAGTCTAACAAAGAACAACTTGTGCAAACAGGAGTAAAATTACAGTTATTTCCTATTTGAAAAAAATTCTCCTTAAGTATTTAAACATTTCAAGCTTTTCTTTCTTTATACTGGTTGAATAAATGACATTCTTTTTTTCCTTTCATACTTCTTAAATAAGGGGAAAGAAGTAAAGAATTACTAAATGCCCAGTCTACTGGTGAGGATCTGGTGAAGAATTTACAGTGTTTGAACTACAAAAAAGAAAAAAAGGAAAAACTAAATTAAAGTTTTTTAAGGTTGTCCTATTTTTACCAACCTTAAAACTCTCAGGGCTGAACAAAGAATCCTCTGATCCTGTGAAAAGAACTAAAATTCTTTTTTA
Source organism: Anablepsoides rubrolineatus (assembly GCA_031762495.1). NCBI lineage: Eukaryota > Metazoa > Chordata > Actinopteri > Cyprinodontiformes > Rivulidae > Anablepsoides > Anablepsoides rubrolineatus. The sequence goes on along the minus strand of JARVGW010000564.1, from coordinate 24,438,701 downwards.
TCTAAAGGAGAAAAAAACACCTCAAACATCGTTTTAAATTTAATTTATTCAAAAACCAACCACTTAATAATTACAAATCAAATATTGTCCTAGACAACATCACTTATAAACACTTATACAGCACTGAAATATGGAATATCATACTTTACATAACTGCAATCAATACATCTTCTTTCTCTGTTTAAAATTCCTTAAATAAAACTGGGGCTCAAAAACAGCTCGTTTCAAAAAGTGCAAATGTAAGTACAGAGTCTGTTTTTGGAGGCGGGGCGGGAGTGGGGGGGTAACTTTAGTCAACAGAAATGAAACACGTTGTTTTTAAAGTGCAGTTTAAAAGTGGGGAAATTATTCACAAAAACAAAAGTAAAGGAAACAACTTTTCTATAAAATGTAAATATTTGCAGGAAGAAACATGTTCGGATCAGGCGTTGTTCTCATCAATCATTTCATGGAAACAAAGATTATTTTATTTTGTGTTATTTTTTTTACACTACAAAGAGTGAAATTTACCAAGCCTCTTGTTCATGACAGTTTTTGCTTGACGAGAAAAAAATGTCAGCAACTAATCCCTTGTTTTGTGCGCAGCTGCAGTGTCTGCGTTGTAAACAACGGGTTTTGTTTGTTTGTTTGTGTCATTATGATGATTGGCATTCAAAACAAACAAAACAGGAGCAGACGTTTAGATCCACTCTTTTTTTCTGTTTTCTGTTATTTGATGAGCAGCACGTGCAGCTGGTGGTCAAATATAAAAAAAGGAATGAAAAGAAAAAAAAGTGTTTGACATTAAATTTGATCTTTTTTAATTTCCAAAAACCAACATTTCGTCTGTAAAATATTGTTGTTTTTCTTCACTTTATTTGCTGTGCAGTCTCTAGATGGCTCTGAGATCATAAAAGACAGTTTTTTGTTTTTTTCTGTATGTCTAATCTGTTGTGCGTGAGCAGAAACCAACATGTCAGTCGTTATTCTTGGCGGACTCCTGGTCGCTCTGGTCGTCAGTGAAGCACACATCCACATCACTCTCGTTGTCGCTCTTCTGCTCCGCGTCCTCGAACAGGCCGCCCGGCTTCTCGTCCAGCTTCTTCACGCTCTGTCCCGGGTGTCTGGACTTCACGTGCCTCTCCAGGTCCCTCCTCCGGACCAGCACCTTTCCGCAGAAGTCGCACCTGTAGGGCGTGTTTCCCTCCGCGTGCAGCCGGATGTGTTTGTTCAGGTTGCTCGGGTCCCCGAAGGGTCGGAAGCACACTTTGCACTTCAGGGGCTTGTAGCCCGTGTGAGTCCTCATGTGGATTTTCAGGCCGTATTTCCGCGAGTACAGCTTGCCGCAGTACAGACACAGGTGTCCCTTTTTAGGCTTGCCCGACCCGGTGCCGCCCGCGCTCCCTGTGGGTATGGGGTCCATGCGCGCCCGGTTCTTCTCCGCGGCGATCTCGGACAGCTGCTGAGTGTGCATGGCGATCTCCCGGTCTATGTTTGTGATGGAGCCCAGGTCCTGGGTGAGGGGGGGCGCCCCGAAGTAGGGCACGGAGTCCGGGTACTTGAGGAGGTTGCTGAAGTGGAATTTGAGCGGATAGTAGGGCGAGCTGTAGAGCAGCTCCCCGTTATACACGGTGAAGGGCATCAGAGGGAGGTTACAGTCTCCGCTGTAAGACTTCACTCCATCAAAGTGAGGGAGAGAAAACCTTTCAAAGTGAAGTCCGGGGGGCATCTGGGGGTAACGGGACGGGGACAGGCCGGAGTGCATCCGGCTCTCTACGTGTTTAAAAGCCGAGGTTTCCTCCACGTGTTGCAGCAACGGGAAACCCCGGATTGGGTTTGCGCACGGAACCATCGGAGATGTGGAGTCCAGAATAGCAGGTGCGCACTTTGCAGGGTGACTCCCGGCCCCGTTCAGGCCCTCTCCTAAACTGCGGATTGGTTTCATGTTCCCGACCAGTTTACTAAAGCCGAGGCCGCTCGTCTTCCCGTTGGCCTCCTCTCTGGCAGGATCCGGGACTTTGGACACGCCGGTGGGCTTGAAGGCGGAGCGCACTCCCGGATAGAAGCCCATGCTGCCAAGCACTGAAGATGTAGCGCCCAGTCCCAGGAGGTGTCCCTGGTGGTTTCTGGTTGATGTGACGCTCATATCAAGGGCCCTGTCCTGCTCCACCGAGCTGCTTTTCTTTGACAGTCCCGTTTTGTTTAGGAACGGAGAGGAGGACACCACCCTCCTGCCGGAGTCTGAAACGGACGAGTTACTGTGGCTGCTCCTGGGAGAGGTGGAGGTGTTGGGAATGTCTCCGGATTTGGGGGACCTGCTGAAGGTCTCGCTGCCTCTGGCTTGCTCGCTCGTCGCGAACCCCCGTCCGTTGCTCAGAGCGCAGTGGAAGTGGACGTGGGCCTTGAGTGTGTTCGGGTATTTGAATATTCTCCAGCAGTACCAGCAGATGTAACGCTCATCACCTATGGAAAAGCAAAACATGATATATGAGATTAATCTGGATTAGTGTTATTACTATCCAAATCCGTGCGTAAATTTGAACAGTAACCTACAGAAAATAAAACATACTCCGAAGCTATTTTATAGTTTAAACTCACTGAGACACCATAAAACCCAACCAGCTAATTTAACTGATCATTTATTAAACACATTAATGTTTAAATATTTATTTTATTAACATTTATTTATGTGCGTAAAATCCAGATCCGTGCGTAAAATTCCAAATGACGCATTATTGCATCACATTCCAACTTTCAATCATCACCCCCACCACCTCACATACGTATTCATGGCATAAAACACAAATAAATACTGATAATTTATTAAAAGCGTAGGAGTAATATTTATTTCTGGGTGTAAAATGTTTAATCTGTGCGTAATATTCGAAAAACATGTTTAACAACCTGTTGGACAAAATATAGGCTTAAAATAAAAGCAATAAAATTAAAATTATTTAAATATTAATTGCATTATTTTTTATATCTTATCAGTAGAAAAATGGTAAAATTTGTCATGGAAACCAAGTAACATCAGCCACCAAATGGTTAAGATTCTGCCTCTTAGATCTGGTGCCAAATGGGAATAGACACAGGGAGCCATCCAAATGACCCCCAGTCGAGCACTCAAAAGATAATATAGATGTAATGATTTTGTAATTCTCATACAGGCCATTGTTTATGATCTCCATCAAAAGGGCAAACGCCCAGCCCAATCTGGCGTTCCGGAGCCGGGCCATTGAGAGCGGCCCTTTCCCTCTCTGCGCGCTTTCCCGTGGAAGTGACAGCAGCTGTTGCTTGAAATCGCAAGTCTCCAGAAACAATGGCGGCGGCCCATCTGTTGACGCCTCATAAAGAGGAGGGGGTGTGGGGGTGGGGGGTATGTCCAGGAGCGCACACGGTGTGTTGGGCCGGAGAATCAGGGCAATATTCACCCCCACATAAAAGTTAGCATTCATTAGGCGACAATACCTTAACGCGCCCACCTAATTCACCGTGAAGCACTTGTTTTTGAATTATTAGCTTTTGAATACATGAATATTAATGACCGGTGACATTCGTTAACCTCCAATTCGTGGTTGAATCACCGGATTCTTCTTTTTTTTTTCTGGGCCCGCAGAGCTGCGTCACTTTCTGCTTTTTTCTTCTCGAGCAGCAGAATTATCAAACAGTTTTCCTCTTTTCATGGTCTGGACTGATTTTATATTTACTTTCGTTTGTACAAAAAAGGCCTTTTAAGCTCAGAACAATAAAAAAAATGTCACCGTCTGTTAAAGGAACTTTTATCAAGATCTCTTTGGATAATCTTTTGTCTAATAATAGGATTAGGATTATTCTCTGCTAAACTGCTGATTAAACTTTAATCCCGAAGCTCAAGCGCAGAAATTGCCATTACTGACCCAAACAAACGGATTATAACGTTAAACACAGGGGGAAATTACAGCTCATCATTTTTGTCAAATAAAATTGTAAATAAAATTCAATCGAATAATTTGCGAAAAATGTTTGAAGCATTTTTTCCACTTTATAATATATTTTTAATGTCTTTTAAAAAGTGTTTTAAGCAAGATTTATTTCCCTTAAATTTATTTTTATTAAACCAACACGACTTGAAAAGAAAAGACCAGAAATTGACGATTAGGTTTTGAAATCTAATGTCGAATGAATTTCGATTTTTTTTACCCTAGAATAAAATATTTCTTAAAAATGAGCATAACTGTGAAAACAAACCAAACTAGATATTTTCTTAGGTAATTAAAAATTCACCATTTATGTATTTTAATAAATAGATGCAAATATGGATAAGCAAAGAGACTAAAGGTCAAAAACAGTTTTTTTGTTCTTAGTAAAAAAAAAAAAATAATAATAATAATAATTATTATTATTATTATTATTATTATTATCTGTCAACGAAAAGGCCGCAGACTTCTCTTTAAGATTAATAACAGTTTTATTTACCTTTCTCGTCGTGCGTGGGGGTGGCCGTGGTGGGGATATCGTACCACTGAGCCAAGGCATTGGAGTACCACACACTGAGTTCCTCTCCTGCCGGGATTTCTCTCAGCACGCGGTAGAAAATCTAAATAATAAGAAACATTTTTTTAAAAAGTTGGATTATTGAAACGTTCGAATAAAACCAAACGAACTGAAGGTTTCCTGACTGAGCAGGTGTGAATGTGTTGGGATGAAGAGTCACCTGTCCTCCAGGTAGATCCGACACAGCCTCCAGGTTTTGCTCCTGGCTGCTCCTCGCCGCGCGGATAAATCCGATCCAGTCCGGCACGGGACAGCCGGACTCGTCCACGAACTCCCCTCTGACCAAGCGGACCTGAGGCAGGAACAAAAACGAAGGAGAACTTTATGTGGCGTCCAACATTTGACTCCTTACTCTCACATTTATCAGCACTTTTAAAAAAAAAAATCTTTCTGTTCAATTTTTTCTTTTCTATTTTTGAAGACGTTTTACGCGCAGGCTCGCCTCTGCCTGACTGTCTCACAGGAGGACGTGGAGGTGTTTGTCACCAAAGCGCACTTAATGCGTCTTTATCCGCTCTGCTGAGGATCTCCTTAAATAAAACACACACACACACACACACATACACACACACCGCCACGCGGGGCCTAATTGAGTTGATATGGGAAACGAATTTGAGGAGTGTCAGAGCGTTTCTAAACTGTTCGAGGACATTAAGGATGGAAGCGTGACATTTGACACGGAGATTGCACCTGATGATCCCCCCTGCAGCCCCCGGGGGGCACGCATTTAGACGCATCAATCACAAGCTGCTGACAGCCTCTACAATAAAAAAAATAGCGCTTAATAGTGAAAGCAAGAGTTTGATATTCTTGAAGATTTCTTTGCAATAAAGTTTTTCTGCTTTTTGAATTCCTCATGAAGCTGCAGCCGAACACTCACAGGTGATTTATTTATTTGATTTTTTTTTTCGTGGTCGCGGAATGAGGGGTTCCCCCGGAGGGGCATCTTATGTGGCTGGATTTCCTCACCATTAGGCGGCTCATAGGGGCAACAGGCCCGGCGGTCCCATACAGCGGATCCCTGCAGCCCATTAGGCCGGATAAGGAGCAGCTCCAGCTGACAGGTCGCCACTAATGGAGCTCAATTATTTCTAACCTGACAGGCCAAAGCAATTAATAAATCCAGGCCTGATGAGGTTTGACAGTTCAGGGAGAAAAGGGATCAAAATTTATTTTTCCCTCTTCTTAAAAGTGTTTAATTTTTTTTTTTATAGAAAAATCCAACAGCAGCAGGAATACATTGAAGGAGGTGTTTCAAACAGAAAATAAAAAGGATTTATAATAATAATAATAATAATAATAATAATAATAATAATAATAATAATAATAATAATAATAATAATAAAAATAGAAAAAAGTTTGTTCATTTACTTTTCTTTTCAACTTAAAGGTGTCAGACTTACTTTTTTCTTTGGTCCAGCCTCTTTCCTGTCCGACACGTACTTCCCCAGCTTGCAGAGGCCCGGCACCGGTCCGATCCGGAGCCCGGCCGGGATGCTGCAGTCCGCGAACACACTGACGGTGGTGGGCGCCCGGGTGGCTTGCATGGCGCGGGGGGAGATCAGAACCATGAAGACTGATGGAGGCGATGGGAAGAGAGAGAGGTAGCGCGCGGAGAGAGGGGGGGAAAAGGAGGAAGAGGAGGAGGATGATGATGAGAGGCCGATATCCTCCCTCAAAGTGACGCTGTGGCGTTTTGCTCTCCGGCTTTTCTAGTGATGGAGAAGGGTGAGGTGCCCCCCCACACACACACACCCACACACACCCGACCTCTCTATTTGAGGATGCAAGTGTGAGTGAAGAAGGGAGGGTGCTGGAGAGAGGTGATGCTGGTTTAAGGGGGGAGGAGGGGGAGCAGTCCTGAGTTTTGTGTGTGTGAGTGAGTGAGTGTGTGTGTGTGTGAGTGTGAGAGAGTTGGACTCTCCCAGCAGCTGTGTGCGGAGAGAAACCGGGCCGGCCCGCTCACATGGAGCCTTTCCCCAGTCCGCCGCATAAAAAATCGCTCCAGAGCGGTCAGGAGACACAAAGGGCCCCGCGACCTTCCCATCCCCGAAATCCAATTTGTCAAGGCCGGAGAAAGGAGCGCGCGGAATCAAAGGTCCGGAGCGACCATTAATCCTCAGCATGTGGCTTTGTCCCGCAGACAGGTCCGATATTTGAACTGACAAATCCACTGTATAATTCCTCCATAAATCCTCACCCCGCTCCTTTCTCTCCATTCACAGCGCCTTTTTGAGAATCGGTGGCTACTTTAAATCTACTTGGCTGCCATTCTTCCAGCTCCTCGTGCTTCAAAGGGCCCCGCTCCCCCTCCTCCGCGCGGTCCCGACTTCAACAAAAGGAGCAGCGAAGTTTAGAGGACTTGTTAACTTCTATTGACTCCCGGCGTGTGCCGGGTTGGGATCAGGCAGGTACTGAAAGGAAGCGAACCAGCAGCAGGAGGAGAGACACTCAGAGAGAAAATAGCATCAGCATCTTCACAACGCGCACACACACGAACACACACATATACACACTTGTGGTTGTTTTTTCTTTTTGCATTTTACATGAGCGGTTTGCGATTCATGCAGAATTAATTTTAAATAAATTAACAAAGAAAATGTTTTTATTACCTTGTTTTTATTTTCAAACTGACTTCAAAAATACTATTTAGATAATGAGCCACGATGAAGAACAGGCAATAAAATAAAATAAAATAAAATAAAATAAAATAAAATAAAATAAAATAAAATGGGTCAGATTTACTTTCTTTTCTGGAGTGTCTCAGTTGACAGATTAATTAGTTGATATTTCTGCGACTAATCAACCTTTTATTTCCAGAGGGCCAAATTGTGTTATTTAGAGCAAGCCAGGGACCACACAGTAAAATGAAAAAAAGAAAATTCTTTAAGACAAATTGTCTAGAAGACATTCCCAGGTTTTTTCTTGTAAAGTTAGTAAAAAAAAATAATGAATAATAAAAAAAAAAAAACATTTTTGAGAACTAGCGCTTGTGACAATATTTGTTAGCCTAAAGTATGAAAAAAGGTTATGTTATTTTAAAAATTAGTCTAGTAAATACACAGAATGACTGACCAGCCAGAAATAAATTAATGAATTAAAATGAACATTTTGTCCATTTTTCATTTAGAACTTAAATGTAAATTTTGGCTTTCTTAAGTTTCAGTGATAAACTGCAGTTTTTCATCAATTAATTTAAAAGTTGTTTTCTTTTCAATTAAATCTATTGGGTGCCAGATGGAGAATGTCCAAGGACCACTTTTGGCCCTCAGACCAGACCCAAAGGTATATGGTATATATACTGTTAAAATAATATTATGTCAGTCTTTGCAGTATTTGTAACTGCTTAATGATTTATTTATTTACTTTTCATTTAAATGACATTATTTTTCTTACAAACATCTTAATAACATGAACAACGCAAAGAATGAAGCTGTCAGTGACAAAAGCAGGTTAAATAAATAATGAAATAAAAAGCTCTAAGTTTACTCTCTTCTTGTGAGCTGATGGACCATGTGATCACGGACACCAGAAACCAGTCAAAACAACGCTCCTGCGTTAAAAAAAAGTTCTACATGATTAAAGTCTGCAGAGAGGATGGACGCAACAACAAGTTGTGGACGAGGGTTTCAAACCGTGACCGTGTTGACCTCTGATCCGTCCACTCTGCACTCTGAGTCACATGTAACATGAGAAGTGCATTCAGACAAGATTTCAATCACAAGTAATGATGTGCCAAATGTAATCCTGTCTGAACGCACTGATTCCTATTTTAAACATCCAAAGTGTACTGTCACCCCCCCCCCCCCCACCTCCACAACCCTAATCTGCCTTCTTCTCAGTCATTTCGTCACGCGTGCCAAGAGGCTGCGCGCATCCAGGGGTTGTTTATTAACGCCCCGCCATTCGCGACTGGTTCCCATCCCAGCCCTCATCCGTGCGCTTCTTTTAAACCTCACACTTCTCCTCCACCAGAGAGTTATTCCTCTATAGTGAGGGGAGGGGGGCATTCTGATGGGTGAACAGCAAACAGGAGCCAAAACTTAAATCCTCTTGTTTTATTAGAACTCAGAAATTTAAAAGACATTAATTCATTACTTAGATCTTTAGTCTTGAGCAAAATGAAGTCAAATTTATTAATTTTTATAAAGGAAAAAATGTCATAAAAAATAATCTGCACAATTTTTGTTCTCATATTCATAGTTAATGTCTTCTTAATTAAAAAAATATAATCAAAATATATAACTAAAGGTCAACGATTATGACATCATGGAGCCATATTATGGAGTTTTGATTTGTTGATATTTATACTTCAGATTTTATAGTTTCACCCAGTTACATTTACTTCAGTAACATTTTGGGGAAATATGTGCTTTTAGGAGTATTTTTACTACAATGTCCTTTTTTTACTACAATGTACTTTTACTTGAGTAATTTTATTATAAAGTACTGCTACTCTTACTTTTACAAATATTTGCATATTGTGTAACTTCACTGAATGAAGAACAAGGTTGTTTTCATCAGAAATTCACCAGACACCTGCAGCTGTTGTTAGTTTCATATTGAATTTTATTTGGAAAATTGTTTCTTTTGCCTGAATTTGTTATTTTTATTATGTTATTTAAATGAATTATTTTCATATTGATCTTAAAAATACCAAAATGTCCAGACAGCTCTATATTTTGGTCTATCTGATTATTTATTTTATTTTAAATGATTGATGACTTGATCAGTTTGATTTATTACCAAATACTTTTTTACTCTTAATTGAGTCATTTTTTGGATGGCAACTTTTTACTTTTACTTGAGTAAAAATATGTGAAAGTAGTGCTACTCTTACTTGAGTACAAGTTTTGGTAGTGTACCCAGCTCAGGGCTGTAGGACCAGCCTAATGTAGGTCAGTCACATGACTCAGGCTTTCCACTGGTTCTTAGGATTCAGCTTAGTGTTTTGTTTACACTGAGTGCATACCACATTTCAGAATGCCCTGAAGTAAACTCTTCCAAACTAGTTCAAGGTAACATTTTGGTGTTTATTCCTAAAGTTTGAAATGAATGAAAAAAAGACATTAATGCTTTAATCAATATTGTGAAACGCAGTTCTCCTAAAGGAACAGAAGAAACGATCTGAGAGGAGCGAAGCTTTGGAGCAGGAGCGTTTTATGGGCTTTCTCTTTAGAGAGGGAGGGGGGATTTTAACAGCCACTGATTTAACTGGTTGGCCATTAATGAGCCATGAATATAGAGGAACAACCTGTCTGCAGAGCAACGTGGTAAATCCAGAGAGCAATGCCCCACCAGGGATCTCCATTCACTGCTTCTTGACTGGGCTTTCACTTCCCGGGGGGGTCCAAAGGCTCACCACCACCACCTCTCTTGGTTTGGTTTCAAAAGGCCGACCATTGGAGACCTCTGTGAGCTCACAAGAAAACACATTTTTTATGTCGAGCCATAAAAAAACAACTTTCTTTGGGGTCTATTCAGGAGGATCATTGTTTCAGTGTGCAGTGTGGCCTGTTTCTCACACATTCCCACGTTGTAGAAATTACTTTTTGTTTTTGTCGGAATTTATTTATTTGCTTTCAAGCAAGTCCACATTAGAAGCAAACCCAAATCTTACAGCGTTTTTTTTTTTTTTCTTGTCCCTGGAACAGTGATATTATTATTCCTTTCAGGTCATTCTGCTCACAGGAGAAAAAGAAGAGAGAAAACAAACAGGACAATTTATCTTCCAGTGTAAAAACCTGACTGAGCGTTCACACATGTTGTTTTCCTGTTTAATCTTTGTGCTTTTAGTCATTCAAAACATTCAGCTCATTCAGGATTTTTACTTTTACGTTATAGGTTACTACATTTTTATTTTATTTTGAATCAATTTCCCCTTAGAAACACATTGAGATCTCTTCTGTTCCTTCAGAAACATTGTTGTTGTAAAAAATCTGATTCAGCTTGATTTTTGTCTTTCAGATAGTCTTTAGCTACATTAGCTGGAGGCTAGCCACCAGCTAATTAAGCCTTAAGGTATAGTTTTGTTACTGTTAGCTTTTAGCTTGTGTTTTGCCAGTTTTAGCTACTATATTTTTAATCTTTAGTCTTTTGTTTTTCATAGCTTTTCACTACTTTTTGTTAATTTTAGCTACTACTGTTCTTGTTTTGCAGATTTTAGCTTTTAATTACCTTTTGCTACTTTTTGTTTATCCTTTTGTTATTTCTAACTTATAGTTAGCTGTTTGATGTTTTTCACTTAGCTAATCATTTTAGCTATTTTTAGCCTGTGTTGGTGCTATTGCTGTTTTAGCTTTTGTTGAACGTATGGTCTTTTGCTATACCCTTAACTAATATGCTTTATAGCTTTTTACTACTTTACTTTTTAGTTGCATTTTTTTGTGTGCAGCATTTCCAAGACTAGAAAAATCAGTATATGTTGTGGATTGCAGTTGCTGCAATGCATTTCTAAAGGCAGGCTCTTACTGACCTTTAGATATGAGTGTACTTCAATTAACCTGAATTATGCAAGACTTTATCCAGTCCGCAATGTATCCAAAATACTGACTTTGATCATGTCAAAAGGTCCATAATTAAATGTTTCATATCAGACTGGCCTGTTCACTGTCCACATTTAAAAATGTTGTGAAAACCCATTTTATTTCTTGGCCCTATGTAGCCTTAAACTTTGTGATTTTATTCTTTGTTTTATGCTTTTAAAGTTTCTTTCGTTTTGGATATAATTTTGCTGCAGCTGTGATTGACTTTTTAAAGCACTTTGTAAATAAAATAGATGTAATTTAGCATAGGGGTTAAAGCTTTTATTATACATGTTTCAGCTTTTATTTTTGTATTAGCTTTACCAACCAAGTTTCAGCTTTTTCATCAAATTTCAAGCTCACGCAGCTCCCAGCATTCAAATAGTTTTCACAGAGAAAAATATTATTTATTTATCATTATTGTTGTTTTTGTTTTCTTCTCTCTCTCTCTCTCTCTCTCTCTCTCTCTCTCTCTCTCTATCTCTCTCTCTCTCTCTCTCTCTATCTCTCTCT
>JARVGW010000564.1:24113980-24144516 GCA_031762495.1 Anablepsoides rubrolineatus | reverse complement strand
GGCTGGCTCTCAGTGCTCAGCTCTCCTCTGCGAAAGTTACTGTACAATAAAACAGCCCAAGTCAACAGGCTGCCGGAGAGGCTTGAAGGTGAAGGAGGAGAGAAGGTTAAAGAGGGAGGACAGGCGCCGAGCTACACTGTTATCAATATTTCTGTAACGAGACGGTATGGAGCTGATGATTTTCAGATCCATGTGTGAAAAAGAAAAGTGAGTACATGTATGTGACAGAGACAAGGGGTGTGAAACACCACCCACTAAAGGTGAGACTTCCTGGCCTTACACCTCACTCTCATTAATCAGCTCAGTATTTAAGAAGCACTGGACACTTGCCTATAATTACCTGTCTTCATCAAGAGCATGTGTGTGTGTTGGGGTTGCTTTTAAATAAATGGTAAAAAGACAAATCTTGGGGAGAAGAGGCTGCTAACTGATACAGGATGAGGGCAGAGGCAGCGTGGGTGACGGGAAGCCTGAAGCTGGCGAGTGCACGGAGGAACGGAGGACATGAAGAGGAAGCGAAGGCAAGCTGAGAGACGAGCGGAGAAGGAGGAAGAGGACTGTTAGGAGGAGTGGGAGAGGTGAGAAAAAACAGAGGAGAAAGAAGATGGAGAGAAGAAATAAGCAGATAAAGACACAAGCCGAGCGCAGAGGATGTGGTGGTGGAGCAAAGAGATGACTTCTAAAGTGGAGCATCAGTATTCAAGAGGCAGCCGCTCAGTCCGCCTCACCCAGCCGCCCCAGTGGTCAGCTCTCGTCCTGCAGTGAACTCACAAACAGAGCTTCAGGTTCAAGTCCGAAGTACTCGCTTCAGCAGAGATCGACCGTTTAAAGAATAATCTTTCCCCCCCACGCCTATGGTGTGTGGGCTTCAACTCTCCGCTGTTACTTTGCTGTAATTGTCTCGGAAATTCATAAGTGAATTCCACTTTGCGAGTTGAAACATTTTCTGTCAATCAATACGCGAAAACAAGTTGATCATTTCTCAATCTTCAAAACAAGTGTGAATCAGAACAGAGCCATACACCCACATTGCAGGAACGATGATCCAGGAGGGAAGATATACAGTAAGGAAGCAGAAAAAACATGCAGGGATCTTATATTATTTCAAGTTGCATGTATAAAAAAAGGTTATTAGCTAAAGAAAACACAGTTTCACAGCTCTGCTCTCACTGTCCACTCAAAGTGTCAAGTTTTAAGTTCAGTTATGAGTGCCAGAGATGAGAAGGTAGGAGTAGGAAGGCAGTTTAGGTGCCAAAGTCCACCTCGCTTTAACAGGAAAAAAAGAACATATATCCACACAATTTTTTTTTTATTGCTGCCTATTTTAATTAAAGATGTTATTCATATAGGAGTCAGTTTATCTACCCAACAATACATTTAGTAGGCATACAAACTGAGTTCCATCGTGTCCCACACAACAAACAAGCTGGCTCCAACATTCTGTGGTTTGTTAAATCAGTAAAATAAGAGCTCTCAAACGGTTGTAACTAGCTGCTGAAGAGAGTTCATGATAATGTCTGAACAAGCTCTCCATAATGTCTTCAGGTTTTCATCTTTCCCATGTTGATGTCTCTGCCTGCCTGTCTTTATTTCCAAAGTGTATTCCAGATTAAATCATGAGCACAGGGCAGCTGCCGAGGTCGTTACAAAATGAGTCGAGTAATAATGTGCGTGACCAACAATACGCTTTATTTACAAGTTGTCCACGTTTAAACAAGCAGTGATTTTCAAAAATTCCCCACTTAAATGCAGACACACAGTTTGCTAGTTGCCTGGTTTGGAGATTTCAAAACCCTTACACCACCTTGTACAAAACACCAAAAATTCAAATAATTTTTCACACTTTTGCTTCACAATTTGTCTGCCAAACCTCACAGCTCAGTGAGATACCACCTTTACTACTGTTGAACAGATATCACCTGAAAAAGGTCATGCAGATCAAATTTCCACTAAAGTTACTGTCGCACGGTTTCATGTTTTGCCACAAATGTTGGTGTATTTTCAAATTCCCCTTTCATGGGTCAAAATGTAAAAAAAGCATGATGCAAAAGGTAATGTTAAAATTTGTGATGTATGTAACATGTTCATGATGCATTCCTGTTACATGTGTTTAATATGCATTGGATTAAAAAACAAGAAAGTTAAAGTTTACTATCATTTAAATGTGACACATGCTGCAAGTCACGGCCTAACTAACTTGTTTTTATTAGCATGGTGTTCTAAAAAGGTTGCTCAGTATTGGTAAATGGCCTGAACTTGTATAACACTTTATCAAACCCCATCGGACCCCAAAGCACTTTGCTCTTCAGTCATTCACACACTGATCAAGCTACATTGCATGCATCGGTTTCACCACCATCTGTGACCACCATCAGTAGGCAAGGCGGATGAAGTGTCTTGCTAAAGGAAGCCACAACTGAGATGACTGGAATGGAACCGGCAACCCTCAGGTTACAGGATGGCACCTACAACTACACCGCCACAGCTCCTCAGGAGTGCAATTTCTCTGTGAACCTGTAAGCATTTAGCCATGGCCACTGTCTTAAGCAACTTTGTCCAAATGCAGGGGCTGCATCGTTTGAAGGACTTGACCTATGTGGACGTGGTTGTTTGTCCACCACGAAGACCAGAAGAAAGTTGCTGTGAATTTGGACTTATTCTTATTATTCTGTCGCCTATCAACTGTGAAGGCACTAAACAAAAGCAACAGATACTGAAAATTGATTGATTAGCTTAGAGGCAATACATGAAGAACTAAGGGACCCGCCATACAAGCTTGTTTACAATGATTTCTGACGAGAATATAAAAAAACATGTTTCTGCAAATGACAAAAGCTTAACAACACAACTGCTTTAAACTTTGCATATTTTTTCATTTGAATTTAAAACTGTGCTCCCGACCATTGCTTTGTTCACCATTATAAGCAAAACAAATAATTCCAGGTCGACCAGCAAGGCTTCTTGGGATAGGGTGGGCTATGAAGGATATACAGGACCTGTTGATTCATGAGAAAAGGAAAACACATTTGTGAGCTGCAATTGGAGGAGCCTTTGAATTTGGACAGCCTTCAGCACATCGCTGGGACGTAATCAGCCTCTGAAGGGTACAGCTGACACAGCCAAGGTGTTCTCCTTGCTAATGCTCTGTTGCTCTGCTCTGACGTGTCTCAGTCAGATAGTTTGTCTCTTGCTCTCTTATCTTATAATCCAAACCAAAACCACAACAACACATCCATCTTTTACAGGTTTATGTTTGTGGAATGATTGGCAACTTGAAAACGTGTTTTTAGTACCCTCATGATGCTATACACTCCAACAACATATAATGTAGACAGCATCAACCAGTGTTGTATTTATATGGTAAATAGCCTAATATACAAAGCAGTTCACCACTGATATGCAGCTCCTATTACACATAAAAGCACCAAAAGTACGCCAAAAACATTTGCACAGCGTAGCATGAGATGATCAAATGAATTTGTGAGGTACTAAGTGATATTTTAAAGTTGCTACATTTAAGCTACAGACATTTCTAACCTGGTCAAGAAGACTATAAATACTGAAGTGTTAAATGTATGAAGTTAATGTTGTGTCATTACTTTCTTATGGCCAAATATTTCACTCTGCCAAAAGACAGCGAGGAACTGTGTTATAAACACAGCTTATTGAAGCACACGTTTCTGAGCATCAGTCCCAACATTACAGAAAAATAAAAAAAAGATAAAAAGCTTGATAACAGCTAAATGGTCACTGGCAGCTGATGCACGTTCATGTGTCGGTGGGAGGTTTGTTTTCTCACACACAGAGCTGCTCCTGGGACTCTCTAGTCACTTCTGTACGTCATGTTTCTTCCCTTTATGATACCTGCCGTTAGTTTGGCCTCAAATCTGTCATGGCTGAAGTGCCACATGTTTTGACAGACAGATTCTTCTGTGCACGCCTGTGTAATCACCATGTGTTTTAGCCATTTTACTACTTGTAAAGTTTCTACTTTCGGGTACAAACAGTCAGCTTTTGGAAGCGGAGTAGCTGAAGCAAAATACCACCATTGATGTTCGAGCGCTTTTCAGCATAGACGAACTTGTGACCAATCAGGGCGAAGGGATAAGTTACATATGGCTGATAACAAAAATGACACCATTTTTCTCAAGCAGCTCAATGAGGAGCAGACTTTGCCGGTTTAGATGGACCATGCAGAGGTCTTAAAAGAAGGGCAGTCACTTCAGACTCATCTGATCCTGAAACCTTTACAAACCATCCAAAAGTTTATTTTTCTTCCTGCAGTATAGACGCTGCTTTTTCTCCTCATTCTTTTAATGCTTTCTGCTCGTTTATTGATCATAAACAGCAAGGCATGGACACATTCAAGTTTGTATTTTTCAGTGTCTAACAATAAAGTGGAAGATTTTCAGCTGACTTGTTTTCCCCCTCATATCTGAAGGAATCCCCTCTCATCTATTAACACACATCTATGATTCTCATGGTTTCCTCCTGCTCTGTCTGCATCTATTCCTGCAAATTAAACTCCTTTCCAACTCTGGTCTCTTTCACCACTTTGCTCTCATTTGACTAATTATATTCAGTGAGACCAGTGTTGACAAATTCATTTGGAAATCCATTAGTCCCGTGGCATTGTTTAAACAATGTGCACGTTAATGTCCATTGCTTTAATACTCCTGATTCCCATTCTAATAGCCGTCTGATAAATCAGGTTATCTGCGACACCTTCTACACACCGTGAAGAGTGGAAATTAGAGCATTATTAACTATCTGTGGTGCTCCGTCGTGTCTGGGTGTGTTAGGAAGAGGAGAGGAGATGACAGAGGAGAAGAGAGAGAGAAAAGCACACTAATAGTGAGAGAACAGAGACACAGGGGAGAGGGATGAGTTCAAGAAGACCAGAGGGGGAAACAGAAAGAAATAATAAGGAACATGAAGAGCGACAGGACTAAGGGTAGTAAATGTAAATGAGGCTAAGTTAAACATTAAAGAGGGAGAAGTGAAGACAAGATGTAAAACATAAGAAAGAGAACAAGTCAAGAATCAATTTAAAGGCTCTGTTCTTTTGAGCCCACTTAAAGCCGTTTTCTAAAACATAATATCCATCCATTTTCTGTACACGCTTATTCCTTTCAGGGTCACATGGGTCACTGGTGCCCATATCCAGCAGTCACAGTGCGAGGGGCGGGGTACACCCCAGACAGGTCACAAGTCCATCACAGAGACACACAAGACAAACAACCATTCACGCTCTCACTCACACCTATTACAATTTAGAGTTACCAATTAACCTAACAGTCATGTTTTTGGTGTGTGGGAGGAAGCCGGAGTTCCCGGAGAGAACATGCAAACTCTACCCAGAAAGGTCCCCGGACCAGTATTCAACTGAGCCACCGTGCTGCCCTTAAAAAAAAACAAAATATACAAAGTTAAAAAAATGGTAAATGGACTGTACTTATATAGCGCTTTTCTATCCATCCAGGATACTCAAAGCTCTTCACACTACAATCTGTGTCCTCATTTACCCATTCACACAGCACTCTATTAGGTCTCTACAAAGCTAACATGTGATCATCATTAATATCTATATATTATTCTTTTGTTTCAAATGATAAATTCACAAATTTATTTCAAATACACTGATTCCTTTTCAGTGACACAAACTGAAGAACACCCGTTACAAACATTTAACTCACTATTTATTCAAAAAATAAATGTATTTTAGATACAATTCATTCCAATTAATAAAGCAATGTAAAACAGCTGGGGGGGCTCATTGGTGGGCCCGATGGATAGTCCTTCATCAGAGCTAAGCAACAAAAAAAATAAAATAAATAAAATAAAAATCTGAAGCTCCTATGTTGAATAGTTTTTGAGTTATAAGCACTTTTGTATGTCCAGACACCCTCTTTTTATATGGAGCTCCCTCCTCACATATAGTGTCTATTATAAAACCGTTGGCTGGCATAGTGTAGGTCGGACACATCTACATTCCTGCCAAATTTCTTGTTGATCGGTGCAGATGTTTCTGTGATCAAAAATCACTGAAAATAAATCATGTTTTATTATGACCCTTGCTTTGCATGTGGGGATCATAATAAAACAGTTAAACAACTATCTTATTTGTCCAAAATATGACCATATTAGTTGTTATAAAAAGTGTCCAGTAGAAAAATTGTTTAAGAGAGGAGGGGTGAAGGAATTTACATCAAATGAGTAAAAAAAAGAGGAGGAGGTCTCAGATTTCAACTTTCAAAAACCTTCAATACAGCAATAGGTTTGATTATTGTCAGGTTCACTCTAATTAACACCTTCATGCAGGTGACTGAAACATCTCTCTGTGAGACAGGCTAACAAAGAATCTAATGACTCTCAATGAAGGCAGAGTAGTTCTAGGTTAAACTCAGTGGTGGGCAGTAAAGGAATACTTGAGTACTGTACTTAAGTACATTTTTTGAGTATATTAACTTTACTTGAGTAATAATTTTTTGGGAACTTATGACTTTCACTCCACTACATTTAAAAGACAAATATTTTACTTTTGACTCCACTACATTTCTTAAAAAGGTTGTAGTTGCTCTTTCCTTTTTGCTCAGCATAGCTGTTGTTGTTTTTCTTCTTTGAAAAGTAATTGGCCACACGTTATGCTCTTTACAAAGGTAACCAATCATAGCTCCTACATGGGATGGATTTGGAATTACGTCACACTTGTCAACAGCATACATGTCAACCCCTCCAGACGTTTACCTGTCCCTGTGACCCTCAAAAATCTGTAAAAAAAAAGCCGTAGCCTACTATTCACACTCGCGTGCACGGGTTTTGGGGTTTTTACTCAGCGCCTGGAGGAAAGGAGAACAGAAGAAGTGGAGAGCATATTTCTACCGAGGATACCACTAACTTTATTGCATTTTATGCTGAAGACTTTACAGTTGTTGTAGAATTTGTAGCAGAGTGGTTCTGTTGTCAGTACATCAGGTGGTTTCTTAGTTACAAGGTTCTGTAAAATCACTCTGAAAACAATACAGCAATATATTGATATTAGAAAACTTAATTTGTACTTTTGAATACTTGAGTATTTTTTCAAAAGTAAGTACTTCAGTACTTAACTTGAGTCTATAAAGCTTGGAACTCCACACTTTTGCAGAACTTTTTGATTCAGAAAGTTTCCTGGACCGGAAATTAAACACCTTAAGCTTAAGAATAAAAATCCAGTTGTTTTGTTTTTAAATCTTTTTCTGGACTATAGCGCTCGGTGAACTGGTACTTTCATCAGCCTCAGTACCACGAGCATACACAAAGTCTATTTATGCTCCATACACAAATATTTGTGTAAAACTTACCAGTCTGTCATTTTGGAAAAAACTGTGTTTATAAGCCTGAAAAATGTTTTTTCAAAATGGGCACCCATTTGACTAGCCATTTGCTTAGCCTAGCCTTAAGGTCCTGTCACACTATGACGATTTAGACAACTCATGCCAACTTGTGAAATGTTTTTCTTTTCACTAAATGATTAGATATTTGATGTACATGCCTAAAAGAAGGTTCCCGTTGATTTTTTTTTCATTCCATCTTCAATGTAGATGTCTCCAAACTTCTCATAATTTGGCATAAGTTGTCTATAGCGTCATAGTGTGACAGGGCCTTTACTCTGTGCTCTATGACCAGTGGCGCCTGCAGCTGTACGGCTGTATGCACTGTGCTTACCTTGAGATTTTCCTATGAGTTAATTTTTTTTTTTATAAGCATTAGACTTTTGAATGATTTTTCACTCTTTATTGTTACAAAAATGGTGGACAAAATAAAATAAGAAATTGTCTTTTGTCAAAATTTCCTGTACATTCATCTGTGTGCGTCTGTGGGGGTGGGCGCATGCGTTCGTAACTAAAGCAGGTCTAATTGGTTAGTTTATTTAGTTTATTTGGTGGCTGACAGTGTGGTGAAGCTAAACATGAGTGAGCAGACTTTTAAACGGTTAAATCTTGTTGAAACATTTATAAAATAAAGTACCGTCACTTTGCCTCGTCCTCTGGATGGAACTGACAGCACTGGAGCCAGGAAATCTCTCCTACTGCAGACAAAGCTAGCCTTGCCTCCACCTCCACAGCTACACCTCTCCCACAGGAGCCCAGCTCAGCCAGCAGCTCTCAGCCACAGGTAATTTTAACCACCTGGTTTCAGTCAGACAGTCATCTTTTTTGAGTTTGAGCTAAATGTGTTCTGAGCTGAGGGTTTCTTGTCGCTCCACATCTTGTTCCCCTTCAAAAAAAAGGAAAAATAACTCTGATTATTACCTTTCACTGACCTCACCTTTTTCTCAGTCTTTGTTTTGCTGCATTTTGACATTATTTCCACTACAGTCTGCATCAATCAGATCCATTTTCTTGCCCTATTTTTATTTAATAATTGTTTTAACGCAGTGGCCGCAGCGCGTTGTGATTTTCTGATGCTGCTCTGTCTTCCTCTCTCTTCTTCCTGTGAAGGAAGCAGACAGAAATAAGGATGTAATGTTGCAAACTGCAGCCACTAAATAGCTTGTCAATTTTTTTAAATTTTCTTTCTTTGACTTTTCGTAATGTGACGAGTCACAGGACAAATGTGTGCACACGCTTTGGGCCTGTAGGACAGATGTGCATCGCACTCCTGTGGCTGTCGGTCAGGACCTGGCGCCATGCTAAGTTGATGTTTTTGTGTGTCACGCGCATCGCGCCCATGTGACCTGTATTTGTGTAGGTCTGGTAGATGGGTTTGTGTGTACCTTCCAATAAAATCCTGCAGGCGCCCCTGGATGAGACTGCTGATAAGGTTCTAACTATTAGACAGAAAAATATTCAAACTTTGTCTAGATTATTCCTTTAAGGTTTCAGCATTTAAATATTTTAATAATATATCAATTACGTGAGTATTCTAATAAACATGTGTAAGTGTGTACAATTTCCCTAACAAACCGACAAAATCCCAACATTGGACGTTAAAAGTGGAATTTTACTGTAAATTACAAAATGTTGCAGACAAACCTACTGTGTGAATGATATTTACTTAATCTAGATTTTTTTATGGAATCACAAGAACAACAATCTGAACAATAAAGTCAAAGCAAAAATGATTTTTGTTGCACCTTTTTTTTCTAAACACGTCCACTTAATCCTGTGCTGAGAAAACTTTCAGAAAAGTTGGTTTTCCACTTCATAGAAATTGTTGGAATATTGTTAAAATAAACTATGTAGTTTGTGGAAAATGTTAAAAGTGTTTTTTGTAATCAAGTTACACATTTGATAGAGGGATAGCTGTTTGTTAAATACACTGCAGTTTAAAATAAGCATCAAATCAAAATGTTTTTGAAGACTTTGTTTTAATCAAGATACTCAAATCATTCCAGCTTTATGATAGTTTAGAAGTTGATACTTAATGACCTCAAATGAAGCACTTTAATTAGTAGTAGTTTTGATTTCCTTCTTATAAAGTCGATCCCAGCTGAATATTTCTGGTTTGGTTGTTTAACACTGATGCAACAAAATGCCCATAGCATACTTTGGCTCTCATTTAATTTCCTCCCCACTTTCAAAATGCTGCTTGGATCAACCAAATCTAAAATGTGTCAAATTTCCCATCGTTTTCATCCCATAAATCTTCTCCGCTGCTCCTTTTCTTGCTCTCAGAGCTCACAGGGCACAGACAGGAAGCCTGGTGGTGTCAGTGTCCCTCCCTGTGGCGCCTGCTGGAGTGTGTGGATTAAACACATTGGCCTGATTGGCTGCGTGTTTTCTCACCACCATCACTGCAATCACAACTGCAGGGCTTCAAGGGCAACGCCGCTGATCAACTCCACACATTATTCGCCGACCCACACGGAAAAACAGCGAACGCGCACTCTGTGCTCAGCACTTCTGGTGAAAGTATTTGATGTGCGTGCCATCGTACCCCCGTTGAGTCGCCCACCATGGCGCAGTCCTCTTAATTATGAGGAGTGTGTGCGTATGTGTGAGTTCTGGGGGCGGAGCAGCTGGCAGGAGGCAGTGGGGCCAGCAAACATCTGCAGAAGGCTTCAGCGTTAACTCACCTGCGTACACACGTACCTGAAAACATTAATGGGCACCTATATACACACTCTCCCAGCATCACTTGGGAGCCCAGATTTATGAGCATACAAACAGAGATACACACTTGCACTCGCGCACACACATACAGCCGTTAAACACTGCCAACGCCACTGCCGCCATACCAGAGGGACTGTCACCATAGCAACCCAGGACCGGTCATGTCACAGTGGTTTAGTGAGATGGGTGACAGCACGGGCGAGTGAGAGATGGGCAGGCGATAAAAAGAGCAAAAGACAAAGACAGAGAGCGAGGGACATTAAACGAGTCTCGTCAGTGCTCGGCGTCGCTCCTGCTCTGAAACAAAAGAGTAAAGATGGAGGAGAGGAGAGGAGAGACAGCCGGATGTCTCAGCCAAAACCATTCTGAATGTGAAGAGGTCAGCAGCTTAACAGACCTCGCAAATCGCTCAAGTCTGTTTTACACTAAGTCTGGAGGAACTGTGTGGCTGTGGAACAGACACAAACACACAAACCTGATGTCATGATGATGGGAGAGGAGAGAGGAATGGGGAGTTTGTCCTTGCTACGGGGCAAAGGTTAAAGTCAGGTGTTAGGGATTAAAGCACGATATTAGCCTTAAAAAGTTCCCCTAATCTCCTACTGCTCTCCGTTTCAGATCTTGTAAAGACTTTTACATTCATCTTGACCGCAATCTCTTTTATTTTAAAGTCAATAAACTCTTTGTTGACTCAAATAAAACACATATGTACATTTAAAAAACTCTAAAAATGAATAACTGCATTTTTCTACCAGTTTTCACATTAGGTTTCCACAGTTTTTACAACTATGACATGAAAACAAAAAATATTGCAAAGGGCTTGCAGTTTTGGAAGGATAAAGCAGAAATAATTGAAAAAATATTATTTAAATCCATGTTGTATAATTAGTTCTTTGGTTTATCCATTTCAAAATAAAATCGCGGAAATAAAATAACTGTTGTTTTCTATGTTTTTCCATTTTCAAAACTTAAATGTATAAATGCAAAATTGAGCTAATTAAAAAATGATTCGATTTTTGCTTCAGCTATTTAAATCTAAAATATGTGGACTTACTAAATGCTTGTAACTCAATATTTAACATAGGAGCCTCAGATTTTTTTGTTGTTTAGCTCTGATTAGGGGCTATCCATCAGCACCACCCACCGGACCCCCATCCAAAACAATAAATCTGTTCTGGTGAGTTCTGAGGCATTGTGCTTTGCGTACGTGTGTGTGTGTGTGTGTGTGTGAGGGGTGGGGGGGGGTCATATGCTACTGCTATACACAGTATCTAGTTATTCCCATCATTTTATAAATAAAACCTCTACAATATCTATACTATTTATATTATCACTGCATAAAATGACTGAAATGATTTGGCAACAGCTTAAAGTAAAAAAGTTTTATTTTTTGCAGATGCAAACGGGTGATTTTTAGTTAAGCAGGAAACAAGCTCTTTTAATTGTCCAAAAGCTCTCTGATGTCTGAGCAGAATGTCCCCCTGAATGTCACTTTATTCTACTTTTCACAAAGTCACCTTTTTTTAAGCCAAATTGATCATCAGTAACAGCTTCTTTTTCATACTGAAATGCAGATGTGAACATTCAGTCAAACTTTAGCTGATGTGTTGTTTTGATGTCCTTTGTTTGCATCAGTTTGGATGCATTGGATTTAGAACAAAAGAATAGATGTGAGCTTTATATTTCCTCCAAATTTCAATGTTGTAAAATAGGATTATAATACCTGCGGAGAACAAATTGAGGTGTGATGGATATTGTGTTAAATTTTATGTGTGAAGATGGAGAAAAAAAAAAGGTGTACATGTTTACAACTTCCAAATCCTTTTTTCTCAGTGGCTTTAATTTGAATTTTACACGTGCTTCTGTTTTGTTTACCAACACATTTCACCACCACTGTTTTAGGTTTGTTTTTCAATAATACCTTGACATAAAGAACTAAGCTGTTTTTAAAGGTAAAAAAACTGCCAGGGGACAGATGTTGTTTTGGTACCATTATGAGTGGATCGGTCAGAAACTGATCAGGCAAAAATCATCAGAGAATGACTCTAATGGTGAAGCATGACGGAGGTGTGAAAGCTACTAGTGAACTTTATTTATTGTCATCAGAAATACAGATGCAGCATTAATAACTATTTCCTGAAACAGGAAAAAGGTTCGGGTTTATGTGGTACACTATATATCCATCTGACTACATACTATTCATCACAACAAAAAGAGAGGAGAGAGGGAAGAAGTGTCATACTCCTCTGAGAGCAGAACAAAAAAGAAAAAAAAATGTTGGCACTTTTTAGCGGGATAACAATAAAAAAATTACAAATTGTAATAAGACTCAAATATCCAAGCATCTAGTTAGAATATTGTGCTGTGGCTTTGAAAGTGTTTCAGGTAAATTAAAACCTAACACCAAAATGTTGATTTGAAGAGAAGCTCTTTTTGCAGGAAAAAAGCTAATTTACACCATTTAGGTTCCTCGTGTTTGTATCTGTACATGAAATGGGAAATGTTGCAACAAAGAAACAAACAGGTCCAGGAGGACGTGAATCCAAGCTAGAGTTGTTTCTGTGTGTTAGAGAGATGCACTGTGGCACAGGATTTATGGTTTTGCTAATCAATATTTGTGCAACTTGACCCATTCTATACTGTATTGATCTGTAGCCAGAGCATAGAGTGTACATGTTTGACTCCTGACCCTAACTGCGCCATAAAAAACCACTACAATAAACAATGTGTCTCTCTGCCTCACTGAGTGAATGAGCAGCTACTGAACTGGAACAGAAAGCTTGCATCAGACCTGTTTTGTGTTTAGTTGCTCATTAAAAACATTTCAAATGGCCTGTTAATATAAAGAAAATAGATTGCATCCTTTCTAGCAAAAATCAACTACAGTGGGGTTTTAACCATAAAAGATCATAATCAAAACTGAGAAAAAAAAACTGAATTGACATATATTTCTTTATAAGAACAGCACTTCCAGTGATTTTTTTTTTCTTTCGTAATTTATCAAACTCTAAGAGAGACTTCAGTAATCCAAACATGACTTACTACATCAGAAAAAAATCCCTGTTGGAATAAAAGTCTACCATTTGGGCCAAAATATTTTCTGTGAATTTAGCTTTGTCTTCTAAAACCCAAACACACGCTCCTTCTTAGTAGAAAATATCCAACTCAGAATCCTGTTTGATACATCACTGTTGTTAAGCCAACTTTTGAATTGCAAATTAATGTAAATTTACATGCAGCTTTTGAAATCTACTTCCCTTCTTGATTTTAGATACACTCTTAATGACAGAAAAGTATATATCAGCACATAAAGTAAAATAAATAATAATCTAAAGGAATTTGGTGGAGTTCTGCTTTCTACCAACAGTCAAAATTATAACCTCAGAATCAGATCAAGTCAACTGAAAGGTTTACTGAGACCCTCAAATAGGGACCAATTTGGTGGAGCTTAGGGAAGACAATGGTCAACCACACATCTTTTGATTTTCTGGGGCTCCTGTGCAGGCTGAATGTTCTCAATGTCTGGGTAAGTTGTCTCTGTTTACCGTCCAATGACCAATTTCATTATAGGTCGACCAACATGTCTCTGTGCATCCTGAAGTAGTGTCCTGCTCTGAGGGTTTGATCGGTTCAATGACGAGCTATGTTTATAGGATTAGTGGGAGGTACAGTGTATTTCACAGCTGGGTCCAACCCTTGGAACTCAGCCTTTAATGTAGTGCAGTAATCTCCTGCTCTAGCCACTGCCTGAGCATCGTATCTATGGTGTTTTTGCATTGTAAGGCCTGAGTCGGCCTGGCCTTATTCTACTCCAGCCCTGGTTGTGTTTGCATTAAGCAGAGAACTGCCTCGATGTGGGCGGGATCATAATATTAAACATGCACAAATCATATTTCATTTTATTTGTGACACAACCAATAAGAGCCAACATGCAACATTCAAAGTAGTGAGTTTGCAGCTCAGTTGCAATCTTTTAATTATGAAGGATGTTGCAGAAAGCAAGCTGTACGTCTGCAAAGTTGACATAGGAAGATAAATATAAACTACTTGCCTGAATGTGTGAAATACTCCAGGAGGAAAATAGATCTGTTTTGTTGCTTTAACTAAAAACAGCCCATTTAGACTGAGGCAAAGCACTATACACTATAATTAATTTAGGGGCTCTTACTACGAAAGTCATAATAAGGGCATAATTATTATGCGTTCATGCATGTTTGCTTGTGTGATTAAGACAATAATGATAAGACGCTCTGGTTCCAGCCAAATTCAGCATTAATGATGGACTGAAATCAGCTTCTGCTGTGGGATCAAAAACTCCGTCTGTTAAATAATGTAGTGCAGGGGACTGATGACAGTCCCATATGGAGCAGAGAGGGAGCTGATGGAAGTCTAACGTATAGCAGGTACTCTAAGTATGTCAGCAACCACTGTTTAACACTTCGCAACTAGTGGAAGGATCACTGCCAGAGGTACGTGTGTGTGTGTGTGTATATGTGTGTGTGTGTGTGTGTGTGTGTGTGTGTGTGTGTGACAGCACATATGAACCAACTTGTGTGTTGTGTTTATGATCATGTTGGCAATGTGTGTCACTCATCAATAATGTAGAACATTTGGTTCTCCTTCTTCAAAGCTTGTGACGCTCCAGTGTTCCACATAATTAACCCTCTATCAAACACACACACACACACACACACACACAGTCTAGTATAGCTATCTTTATGGAGACATTGCACTAAAGTCCATTACTTTCTATAACCTAACCCTGACACCTTACCCTAACCTCACAGGTACATACCTGACACTAAACCTGACCTAAACCTAACCTTCAACCCACCAATGATATTCCCCCCATGGGGACTAGGCTTAGGTCCCCATCAGTACCAGTTAGTCCCCACAAGTACTGTAGGTGTATATGCCAATTTTAGAAAATTCAAACCAAAAACTTGCAAAGATCATATTTAAATGTTAATACAATCTATAATACGACTTTGAAGAACAATTAAAATTTTAATTCTTCATCAATAAAAGTATTTAGAATAAAAACCTGACCCAATTATTCTGCTGAAGAGTATATATTCATACATTTGAGCAAACTCTTTGCTTCATTCATTTTGTTTACATTTACACTTTTATGCATTGAACAAACTCATTTATTAATTTAAATTATACAATGCTATGTGTTATTTAGAATAGGAAAAATATTATATAAGGTACTTTTGTGAAAAGAGAGTTAAGTGGATCTGGACTCAAAGACTACATGCAAACATTATATTAAAAACATTTATTTGCAATTGACTTTTAAAAGTTGAGGAGTAGGAATTTGTAAAAAAAATAAATAAATAAATTAAACTGTTATCTCAGATGTATTTACCTGAATACATCCAAAATAAAAATACATTTTTCTCACCTTAACATCTTTTTTTTTTCTCAAAAATGTGTGCACGTAATACCAAGTAGGTGTACCAAAACTTCTTTAAATTATTCAGAAAACTTCTAAGTTTTGCATGTCAGTTTGATCTAATCTAGTCAAATAGTGTTATCCACAGTACTGAGTCATTTACACCTAATTGTGGTTTACACAACACATAAAGGCAAGGTGTGATGGCATCACAAACAAGCTGTTCTACCTCTTGCTTTTGTCATTTTTACTGTGTGAGCACACATAAACAGACTTTTACAGACACACAAGCCAATCAACATGTTCACATTTTAGAGAAAAAAGGCTAATCAAACCAAAAACTTTAAAGAGATATTTCAACCATTTTGAAATGTTGTTCTGTGAAAAAGATATAAACATTTTTTTTTTATTTGCAATAAGTAGCCAACAGTTAGTTGAATGTGGTCAAAACCCGAAGATTTCTAATCTCCAAAATGCCATATTCATAAAGATGTTATTTCAGTTTCTTTATGACATGTTTATTCTTACAAAAATATGATATTCTTTCTGGAAGTGCTACAGCTATTCTGATATTTGGATTGCAAGTATTCACAAAATTATATGTCAATAAAGGGAATGTAAAAATGATGGAAGTGTAAAGATTCTTTTAACGACTGGATTTATTATAAAATGGCAGCAATCTTTTTTAAAGTGTTTATGCTTAAAAAAGCCCATCAGAGTTAGAAAACCCAATTCCAAAGCAGAATGTACCATCAACAAATAGTCAAAACGTGAAAATTGAATCAAAGTTTGTTGGTGCCTCTGGTGTGATGTTTCTTTATTATTGGTATGGTTTTATCAAACTCGTCCCTCTGTGGGCTGATGGCCTCTCTCTGCATTAAAACATATGAACAGGAGCAAAGCATTCATTACCATAAATGCATTTACTTTAAAATGAACTTTGGGCTGTATCACCATATATATATTAGCTCAGCGCTACACATTCTCCTCACTTGTCACTGAGGTCCTTCATCTACATGACCGAGGAGAATGCAGAAAAAACTCAGCCTGCAGCTGAAAATATAGATGGAGGACCTCAGTTTAGCTTGTTAGCTTTCGCGCTAGCGCAGAGCTAATACACATATAAGGAAATATAGCATTGGCGCTAAAGCTAACAGGCTAAGCTGGGGTTCTTCTTCCATGAAGCAGCTCTGTTGTCCTCCATCTATATTTCCAGCTGCAGGCTGAGTGGTTTCTACCTTCTCCTCTCTGTCAACACTCTCTGGTTTCATTTAAAAGAGCTGATCAACAGATATTGTTCAAGATTAACCTTCAGGGTGGAATATATAGCTGGTTTGCAGCCTCGCACCGATGACCTGGTCGACGTCATCATTTACCCAGAATGCTTTAAGTGTAAATAAAATGGCTCCTTCCGTGTAACAATATATATTTTTAAATTTACAAAACTAAACAACCAAAAGTATTTTTACACACTATATCTTGCAGTTAAAATATATACTGCTCAAGAAAATAAAGGGAACACTGAAACAACACAGTCTAACTTTAAGTAAATCAAACAGCAACACTAATTGACAAACAATTTCACATGCTGTCAGCACATCCAACTTGTACAGAAGTAAAATATTCGATGAGAATATTTCATTCATTGAGATATAGGATGTGTTATTTGAAAGTTCCCTTTATTTTTTTGAGCAGTGTATATATATATATATATATATATATATACCCAGATCAGATGTTAATTTCACACACTTATTTATGGCTATATATACTGTATATATAGCCATAAAAAAGTGTGTGAAATTAACATCTGATCTGGGTCCGGATAAAAAAATTATTTAGATCCTGGTCCATTATTTAAGGACACCTGGTGAATAAATAATCATTCATGTGAAAAGTTTGAAAAGTAATGAGATCCAGAAACAGGTGCAGGAACCTGGTCCAGTACTCAGACTTGAATAGAAGACATATTGATTGCATCACAGCGTTGAGGTCCATCCTGACTGAACTCCCCTGCCTTAGAGATCTGGACCAAATGGTCCAGAATCACGTGTTCTTACAATGTTTAAAACCTGGTCACACCCCGAATATGATGTCATAGTAAATAAGGAAGTAAGTTGTAGAGACAAACTCTAAAACTAAATAGAGACTTGTTGATTCTCTTACTGTTTAAAGTAAATGATTACAATCAGTGATCAAGTATAAAATATAGGAAAAATCAGTCACAAATATCCTACGTGTTTGTGAAATGTTTGAGACTTGTGTTGTTTTAAAGTGGAAGCAATCCACTTTGGTCTGAACCAGGTTCAGGGTACTATAGTTCCATCAGATTTAAACCCAAGTTCTCCAAACAGAGGTCTGTTAAAACTCCATCTTCAACAGGTAAAATATTAATTGTTCATAACCTTCCTACATCAGCCTGCCTCAAAATGAATGGAGTATCCTCCTCTTGTTGGATTTTCATCATTTGTGTGTTTATGAAATGGATTTAAAGAGTCAGAATTTCTGGACTGTGAGGATCTATTTTCTGACAACAGCAAGCTTTGCAATTGTGGCTCCAGGAGGAGATGTGTAAAATACCACAGACAGACATGAAGACACACATCTGCACACAAACATACATAAGAAGTGAGTGGTGTTGATGCCAGCTTGGAGTGATGGTAATATCACAGGCTGGAGGAGCTGCTAATGAACAGTGCGAATGGGAAGAAAGGCTCCAGCTCAATCCACTAATTGCCTTAAAAGCTTTTCGTACAATTTACCCTGTCAACAGAGATGGTGGTAGTGGGATGTGTGTGTCTGTGTGTGCCTGTGCATGCAGGTGTGTGTGTGTGTGAGTGGAGGAGGGATGTAGGATAAGAAAAAGAGATAATTTAAGAAAACATATTGTAAGAAAGCAAAAAAAAAAAAAAAGCAGAACCGTTTTACACCTACGCAGAGCCAATCATACAGTCTCTCATACACTGAGACGTCTGATTTAGCTGAAGCCATCTCAAACTACAACCAGACATTTCAGGCATACACACACACACACACACAAGCCATGACTGTTCATTCCGACACTTGCTTTATATAGCATAAAGCCACATCTTGTTTTACACAGAAACACACTCACTACAGAGCTCTGCAGCTGGACTCAGTCCTCATTAAAGTAAAAAGCCTGCTGGGTATTTTAGGCAACATTAAGGCAACAACAGATTCAGGAATACAGGCGGCTGTCCTCTGTGCTCTCCAGCTCCCTGGCCTCTTGTTCAAAACACACAGACAGCTCAAGGACCAGAGCGACGGACTGGACTCTGCAGTACAGGCTGCTCTGAGGCAGGGACTCAGTTCAAACTCAGAAGCAAAGATCAGATGTTTTTTTTCTGTTTTGTTTTTGTTTTTTATTTTACAAAAGAACATGGCCAAAGGAGGAAAATATAGTGTTATATAAATGTGGGAAAATGCAGTTTTTCTCCTGAAAGTTTTAGATTTGTCCCTGCTTCAACACAGCTGATTCAAATAGATGATTACTTTCTCAGTTTGCCATCAAGGTCTAATTAAGCACTCCTTAGGTTCAGCTGTGTTGAACCAGGGCAGCACCTAAAACATGCAGGACACCGGCACTTGAGGACCGACTTTTGACACCACTGTTTTACTTGAATCAAAACCCAATAAAAAATCAGTGAAAAATAAAGGTTTTTAGTATGTGAAAAGTATTTTTTGGCAAAAGTTACCAAAATGCTTTTGTGTAGACCTATGGATTGTCAAATTAATTACTTAAATATGTTTTAGTACTATGACTAAAAACATGTAAGGAAAATATTTTTGGCTTTCAACACCGGTTTGTTCAAAACAACACTAAACACAAGACGACAGGTTTTTGGTAATTGCAAAGAGCAATTACAATACCGCTTGTTAGAATACTATATCATTACATCATAAGGATGTTCTAAAACTACAATGAATTACCAATAAAAACACATTTGCTGTACTGTATACAAATAAAATACATGTATTTATACTGACGTTATCACCAACTAAGACAAAGAGTAGATAAGACCCTCGCAGGTAAAAAAGCACCAGAACTCAGAACTCACAGATTTGTGGGCCCAATGGATAGCCCCTCATCAGAGCTAAACAAAAACCAAAAGAATGAAAATAAAAATCAGAAGCTCCTATGTTGTATAAGCGTTTTTATATGTCCAGACACCCCCTTTTCAGATGGACACCCCTCCTCAAATATGAGGTCTATCATAAAACCATTGACTGACACAGTGCAGGTCGGACTTATCTACATTCCTGCCAAATATCATGTGGAGCATTGTCTGTGCTGCGGTTGACCAAAAATCAAATCAAATAAATAAATAAATGACTGTCAGTCATAATAATCCACTGGATTGATTTAAATTAAACAAAGTAATCTTTTGTTGTACATCTACAGTTAATTTCAGGGGTCGATCCAGTTCAAGATGGCCGTCACAGCTAACTGACATAACATAACATTTGGTACAAAGTAATACTGAACTACAGTTAAGAGTTACATACTCACCACCCCAGTTTAGGTCTGGTTATGTCCAATCGGTATCTAATTTTTATGCGCATGCTCCAAAGATGTATTTGTAGTCTGTATGTTTGTTAGGATCTGTAGCAGATTAAAAAAACAATCCTTCACAGCAGAGGTATGCTTGTCCCTCTTGTTTAGAGGCCTCCAGACCGTGAACTCCTCCCTCGAGTCAACTGTTTGTCATTACAGACAGCATGTAGAGGCAGAGCTGACCCTGGGTCACCACCAAAGCCAATACCTCCAGACAGGCAGCACACATGTACGTACGCGAGCTCCAAAATCCCACACAGACCTACACACAACAGTCAGCAAGCCAATAACTGCAGCCCATTATTGAGCTGGCCAGGTCCAAGTTCTGACACGAGCCACAATTAACCCTCGAATCCTCAGCGGGCTGCTGGTTGTTCATTCAGAGCAGCTAACGAGTCTAAATGTGAGAGCAGTGGCTTCGTTAATGAGACAGGATAACTGTGCTGTGTTCCAGCCCGAGCAGGTCAGCTCTCATTGGCCCTGATGATATCATTCTACTTCCAGATTCACATCAGACCAACTCTGCCTGGAATCACCAAGGTTTGTTTCTGGGACGACAGTAGTTGAATGTCATAGGTATAAAACTGGCTCTTTTTTTTTTTTTACATCAGGAGCTGCTTTATTTTTCAAACAAAGAGCAAACAACCTGCTGCAAAAGGAAGAACTGGGAGAGATCCAAATCCAAATCTGATCTCATCATTCTCCTCGGCCGCAGTAAAGTGCAGATAGCAGTGGCAGTGCCGTTTTTTTTAAAGGGTTTTAGTGTTTTAATTATCCTGACTGGATGCACCAGTAAGGATGAAATCAAAAGATATGTTGATACTTAAATGAAATCACTCTATGTTATGGTACACTTCAGGGTTTGTAGTGGATTGTATTTCTAGCCTGCTGGCTGTGCCTCAGAATCTGGTATACTACTGAAAACTGAGTTTAGTTTGCTGTTGTCATGTTTTATGTCCAGTTGGCTTGTACTTCTGAGTAGTCAGCATCTTACCTGGAGTAGATAGCAGTCAGAACTATGAGATTTTGTGGTAGGTTTTTAGATTTTTCTGATAGTTCTACAGACTGGGTCCACTTTTCATGGCCCACATTGCAATTTGTATTTCACTTGTAACATGTTTCAACAAACTGTGTACTGTGTGGACAGCACAGGACACTCTTTTATATAAATAACCAGACTTTATCTATTTAGAGATAAAACTGTCATGTCCAAAAAGACACATCAAAAATATGTGAAATAAAGATTTTCTATAAACTGCTATAATAATGTTAAGATTTTATTTGATATATTTTGCGATGCTGTTGGCTGGTTCTGAAAGGTCCTTACTACATGAAGACCTTTAAATTTATATGCAAACAATTTGTGACAAACTGTAAATAAATTCCCTTCAAAGGAACTCTGTGGTCCGGCCAAGATAATGATGTTTATTATCATCAATTACCGGATTATATTGATTATCACAAAAAGAACACAGGAGAGGCTAACACTGCAGCAGCCATTCCAAAACAATTTCCCATTCCTTGTGGCACAATGGAGCACAAAAAGAAGACAAAATGAAGGGCAGTACAAAGGGTGATTTGTAAATACAGAAGCATCAGACGGAAAGAACTACAGAGCTTTCATTTTCCCTTATAGCTGTATTCCTCTATTTTCCCTACTGTTTATTTACAACCAGAGCTGTTATCACACGGCAGTTTTCAGTGTGCGGAAAGGAGAACGCAGGGAAAATAATTACTCTCTGCCTCAACCAGCTGGTTTGTTCATAAACACGCAATTATGATTTCATGGCAGTCCATTATATACAAGCCACTCCAGGGCAGAAAGCTCTGCCAATGCAGGATCACTGAAAACATCTTAAACACTATGCAAACGCAAATACCTCAACTGCTGAAAGCTATTTGCTGATTTATTTGGCAGGACTACAGTAAGAATCAATTATTCTTTTAAAAAAAACCATCCTGTAATGTTAATGTACCTGGTCCAGACTGCTGTCTACATTACTGTAACATCTACAGGCTCCTTTAATAAACCGGTCGTTGTGAGAATGGGACGAGGCAAACTGCATTCTGTTTGATGACATGATTGTTTACCTCAGGTTTAATAATTCAGCACTAAATAAATCTCAAATCCAAGCAGCAGGACTTGTCTAATCCGTCACTTAATCCTGTTGTGGGTCTTGGGGACCTGGTGAACCAGCAGTCAACGAGCAGGAGGAGGGGTACAGGTCACCAGTCCATCACAGGATGGACAGTTTTGGGATGTTTACCTTTGCAAAATACACCTGTGTTATTTTTACTTGAGCTCTTCTTCGCACAGATAAGGAATCTGTTGCCTTTTTCAGCCATGTGCAGTTTTTTTTTTGTTTGAGTTGTTTCTGCAGCAAATATGCAGCTATATTTGTTCATAGGCAAAAAGATGATTTTATAAAAGACTTTGCTGCTCTGTGCTGCTACAGGATTAAAGAGCTGGAGGACAAACTGACCAGAATGTTTTTATGCATTTTATTACTTTCTGAACACTTAGTTTGTTTAATGCTCAAGAGTTTTGTGCCTAACATGGCTTTTAGTCTGGTAGACCATTAAAACTTTGTTAGTTAGTTGTTACCTTTTATATCCATTTTACTTTACTAAATCAACAATGTCTTAACATGATATTCTTACTCTTTCATATTTACCATATCATTAATTTCAGTAACCAACCACGTATGTGTACCATCCGAAATAAGGAAATTCAA
Organism: Anablepsoides rubrolineatus; assembly: GCA_031762495.1. Lineage (NCBI taxonomy): Eukaryota > Metazoa > Chordata > Actinopteri > Cyprinodontiformes > Rivulidae > Anablepsoides > Anablepsoides rubrolineatus. Next base: position 24,121,713 of record JARVGW010000564.1, on the reverse strand, counting down.
GTAACAAAGATGACTTTACCTGACATTCAGGTCAGACCTCTGTTGGGTCAAGAACAATTATGTGAATTTGGGCTGAAATCAATAGCTCTGTTCAGGGGCTAATTTGCACACACACGTGACGGATTCCCAGTAACACACAGACAGACAACCAAAGAACAGTATGCCTCCGACATAAAAAGGATCTCTGACTGCTGAGGTACACTTCTTCAGGAAACCAACAAACATCTACACAGTCAAGCAGAAAATATTTTATATTTTAATCAAAACTTCACACATACTGCTAATTTGTCTGTAGAGTGGTTAACATGTACTGATAATAATAAAGCTCCTCTGTTGCGACAAAAATGAGTCACTACTCAAATATTTTTCAGCTGGATTAGTTTTTTTTCCTGTGGAAACAAGCATCTATGCTTGTCTAGAGACGAGTTATTTTTTACGAAAACAGTGGGTGTGCTGCAGAAGAAAGCGGTTGCGGAGTAAAGCTACAGGAGTTCAGCTGAGCAAAACAAGTCAGTCATCTAAATTTAGGTCAAGATGGGTTTCCAGTCACTCATGCCCTCCATCAATGACAGATTCCTGCAAAGTCGTGTTCCTTCAGAGGCGCACACAGAGGGTTTACAGCAAGCTGTCGGCTGAGTTCGAGCCCATTTCACATCCTTTGTAAACTGGCCATGGGATCACAGATCTCTGTACAAAGAAATTGAAGTATATGTCAAGCTCACCTTGGGTTAGTCCCTGTCACTGAAAAATATTTTCCAGAACACACACAGACGCAGGATCATTTTTGCTGCTGTCGGTTTTTAAACACAGTCTGCTGACCCTAAACTGGGATCCAGAATGGAGGGCAAGAACGAAGCAAATAAGAAGCAAAGAAAAACAGAAAGATGTTTGCAGTGTTGCAGCCTCTGACATGTGCAAACACACTGTCTGCATATCTCTATAGGAGCCACCTCGGTGCATTGTGGAAGTTGCGTCTCAGCAGGAGGATGTGTCACTTCCTGGAAGAAGAAACCTCACTGTTAGAGCAAAGTCTCCCGGGATGTGGAGCTTTGAAATACTGATGCATTCTGGGAGCCTGGGTGTATTGTGGAGAGTGCTAGGCCCAGCGGGTGTTGTGCCTGTTTGGTGTCCCGTGAACTGTGCACGAGGCAGCGCTGCGCATGCATCCACGTGTACGCTCACGCACACACGAGCACACACCTCTGATCTATTGATACACAGCAGCCCAGCAGGACTCTGCCTTTGTTGCTTTGGAATATGCACAGAGAGTTCCCTCTGAACAATGTGTGCTCGTGCGCACTTCTAAACACACACACACACACACACACACACCACAGAGATGCACCCGCTCACAGAGGGAGTAAACTCCCCCATGTTCCTGCTGAAACACATGGGAGAGAGATGAAAGACTTTGGCTCTCTCAGCAAGCAGCAGCAAGAGATGGATGTCTTAAAACTTTATCCAGTGTGTTGCAGTCTTCCAATCAATATACAGCATGTGTGGCGAACGCATTTCCACGCCGCGGCTACAACATCCTGAGCCGACACGCCAAACGTTCTTCAGAAAAAGGTAGAAGTGTTGCTGCGGTTGAACTCTGGCCATCTTCATCTCAACTACATCCCTCTGCTCTGACACCACCCTCTCCTTGCCGCCTCGCTCACTAATCAATGCGCTCTCCTCAAACCTGGACTCATATCAAAGTTGCTCGCTCCCCCTCACCCCTCCACCACCACCCCCAGCCCACCCCCAGCCCTTCTGTGCCCAAACGCTGGCTGATCCACAGGTAACCTTTTTCTCTTTCACTCCTCATTTCTATCTTTCTTCCTCTCCCCACTCCTCCCCCTCCTCTCCCCCACTCGTGCTGCCTCTCTCTCAGAACCACAGAGCATCAAAGACCACTGGATCTCGTGCCACGGGGCTCCCTGCTACGCAACCCATTCCAGACCCCCTGCTGACATCAACTCCCTATTGCCACTACACCTCCACTACCTCTGCTTCTACCTGCCCCCCTCCCCACCCCACCAACCCTGCTCCAAACATACACACACAGGTATCCACCTCCCACCAGGCCCCTGATCGGCGGAGGCAGCCCCACGCTGACAGCACATACTGTAAACAACAAGCTGTCAACAGGGCTCAAGCGTGCCAGCCGGCTGACGTGACCTATGGAACAGAAATCTGGCTGTTTTATGAGGCTTGGGGCTCAGCAGGAGGGTGGTCACAAGGAACTGGGGGAGTCTGAGAGAGAGAGGGGGCTCCAAGAGAAAGCTGGACCAAGTTTCTCTCCAAAAGTCATGCAAATTTTTGTCTACCTATAAATCATTTTGTTTAGCAGAATAACAGAACAGAAATGTGGGCTATGAATATATCTTTGTTATCATAGATGTTGATGGCAAATTACATTAAATGTAATATTTATCAGCTTTTTTCCTTCCTCTCTGATTATAACAAACTCTTAAGCAAAATATGTTTGCAAGTTTTTAAACACTTTTAATCTACAAAATGATACAAAAACCGATAAATGAATTTGAGGTCAATCAAAAATGCATCAGAGATCCCAGATTTATTCAATATAAGCATTTTATATAAAGTGTATTAATAAATGTTAGATTGTTCCACATGATATTAAAGAAAATGTAGGTAGAATGTAAATTACATTATAATGCAATTATTGAGCATTATAAACATAAAGATGAACCAATATTTATTGAAAACTATTATTTTGGATGGACAATAAAAAACTACTTGAGTCATTTGCAATTTAGATTTATTATTTGTTTTTCTAAAAATGCTGCCTTCAAAGCAAATTGGTAGTGAAATTATTCAAAAAGTGTGGAAAAAATGTTCAAATTTGGTTTTGGTTTCATGGTTTTATTCTGGTTCTGTTAGATTAAACCTCGTTTGCACAGATGATATCCTGCTTTTTAATTGCCTGATAATGATGATAATAATGATGATGTTTCAAACTCATTCCATGTGGTTTAAACACTACATTTTACCTCAAATATATTTTCCAAATTATGTGATTTTACGTTTTAGCTGGATCTTTTTGTTTGCTTGTGCTTGGTCACAGGAAGCTGTAGAAGTACTGATTTGTAAAAGTATTGTAAATTTAGGAACCACATTTGAAAATGATCTGTAAAATAAATAATTGAATGCATTTCTGCAAAGCACTGATTACAAGCTATAATCCCATTCCTAAAACCCTTGCATCAAAGGACGTAGATGTGTGTGCTTTATTGAATTTGCAAAGTGAAAAATTGCCATTAGCACTAATCAGTGGTGGTTACTCTGAATTTCAGCTTACATGAAATTATCCAATAATCTCTAAATTTACTGCTAACCTCCTGATAATCACAGGCTAAAGAGACGATCCTCCTGCTGACTTAATAATGACATAATAGACAATAAAGATTCAGGAAGTAACATGGGTGCTGCGCTGCATACAGATTTACTAGTTTAACACTGTAGCCAACATTCAACAGTGGGCATAAACACAATGAGAAATCAATGGAAACTCAAGAAGGGATAACACCACACACCTAACAGGTTTCTGCTGTGAAAGATAATTGAGCATGCAGTAAAAAAAAAAAAAAAGCAAATAGGATAATTCATGCTGCGACTGAGATAAGGCGTTGTGACAATGCTGCATTCATCTTCTCCTTTCTCAAACCTAGATATCTGATATCTTTTTTTGTCTGCACATCCTGTCTTTTGACATGACTTGTACGAATGCACTCAATCCCTGTCTCCTTCCCCGACTATTGTCTATATGCTATCATTACTGTCATCTCCCCACACTTCCTCCCCTCTCGGCCCACTCCCCCCCCCCCACACCCTCTACCTCCACGACTCCTCTCAACTCACACTCAGATTTGTGGCTCTTAATATTGTATCTGTCTGCCAGAAGGACAGGAGCACGGGAAATGACATGTTTCCGCCTGGGGTGAAAAGACACACGGGCGCGAGCACACACTCAGGCACCGGAGACTGCGTCGAGCTCACAATGTAATTATGGGGAAACAGAGCAGTCAGTTACACACCTGAGTGCAGCCCGGATCAGAGCTCGGGTGTTACTCTGACACTGACGGGGGGAAAGCTGGGAGTTAGTCTGTTAAAACACATTGACAGACAGCTACATTTGCAGACACGGCCGCTGCGACACATCAAATATTTGTAAGGAAAAGGAAAAGGACAGTGAATAATATAAGTGTAATACCTGTGCCCTGGTGCCATGCTTGTTCAGCTACAAATATACTGAACAAATGCTTCCTGGCTCAAACAAAAGACAACACCACCTTAAAATAAAACATGTCTTTTGGCTTCAATGGAAGCGTGGTTTTAAGGTTCAAATTGACATTGTATCATTACAACGAACACTTCATATGCCAGCATAAATTAATATCTTCTGCACCACCCAGTCATGTATAATCAGTGCTATAGTTCCAAACATGACCTCCATATACTGTGTGTAAAAATGGATATAAAAAGTCTACAGTAGCACCTGGTGACTCCTGTAGCTAAAATAAGAAATATGACTGAATAAAAGTCTGTTATAACTCTTTATTTCTGCTATTTTATTGCCTCAGAAAAGAAAAAAAAACTTTTCAAACCCTTGTCAATTCATGATGATTTGTTTGTAGCAAAGTCAAAATATTGAAAATGCATTAAGATCTTGGTGTCTTGAGATGTTGACATTTACACGGTCTACACTCAGCACACAAACGGTGTGGATGACATGGATGTTGTTCAGTTGAGAAATCAGCTACAAACTTAACAAAAGGTGCCATTTGAAAAACTGTAAAGGTTTAATACGTAATGTAGCAGCATTCTTTCACACCATCATTTTTAAGAGGAAGCTGTCATTTGGACATCGGCGGTGAGGGATGTTGTCAGGCTGAAGAAAGGGTCCTATGGGGTCTTTTGTCCTGTGGGACTCCGGAAGCAGCTGATAGGTATCGGCGGTCCAAACAGATTGCGGCTCGAGTGATCGCTGAGGCAAAAACTTGGGCATCGGAGGAGTTCGGAGAGGCCATGGAAAAAGACTTCCGTACGGCTTTGAGGCGATTCTGGGGCACTATCCGGTGTCTCAGGGGGGGAAAGCGGTTCGCCATCAACACCATTTATGGTATTGATGGTGCGCTGCTGACCTCAACTCAGGACGTTGTGGGTCAGTGGCGGAATATTTTGAAGACCTCCTCAATCCTACACGACACGTCTTCCCATGAGGAAGCAGAGCCTGAGGACCCTGGGTCGGACTCTCCAATCTCTGGTGCTGAGGTCACTGAGGTGGTTAAAAAGCTCCTCGATGGCAAGGCGCCGGGGGTGGATGAGATTCGCCCGAAGTTCCTTAAGCCTCTGGATGTTGTGGGGTTGTGTTGGTCGACGCGACTCTACAATATCGCGTGGACCGGGGTGGTGGTCCCCCTATTTAAAAAGGGGAACCGCAGAGTGTGTTCCAACTATAGGGGGATCACACTTTTAAGCCTCCCTGGTAAGGTCTATTCAGGGGTCCTGAAGAGGAGGGTCCGTCCATCTATGGTCACGAGCTTTGGGTAGTGACCAAAAGAATGAGATCGCGGATACAAGCGGCTGAAATGAGTTTCTTTCGCAGGGTGTCTGGGCTCTACCTTAGAGATAGGGTGAGAAGCTCTGTCATCAGGGAGGGATTCAGAGTAGAGCTGCTGCTCCTCCAGCCGGACGGACGGGCTGTCATTTGGCAAATTATTAGCCTAACCTAAACAAATATGTCTACCTTTACCTTCCTATGACTGATGTCACAGCTGATAAGATACTAATAAATATTTGACAGAACATCACATCAGAAATAAATAGGTTACCTATTTTAGTAAAAATTATGAATATGTTAGCTTCAACAGCTCTTTATTTTAATTTGCTGTTGAATTTTATGATGTGTTAATGCAGAAACAACAGGAAAGTGGACTGAAAAAGGTGAGATAAAACATTCAGAGGGTTCCAGAACAGGAGGAGCAAAGGAAGACCTGTAGAAAATTACCAAAAAAAAAAAAGAATGCAGTATCTTTAAAACCAGAAAATGTTGACACCTTGTGTAGAATTAGCCTGATAAAAACCAGCTCCTTGTTCTACACTTTTCTTTGTACAGAGGGTCTGGAATCTCAGCTATTGCTCGCTGAAGGCATGGCCCCTGTTGAAGTTTAAAACGACTGGATCAGATTTTACCCAATCGCTAACCTGTGTGACGTATGCAGCGTGCCAGCTCGACTGTAAAGGAAGCTAAGCTAAGAAGCTGACCAGAAATTGCATGCACTGTAAACAACCATCCCCTACTGTGAAGACAGAAGTACAGAGCTGAATGAGTTGGGTGTAAATAAGTGCTGCAGGCTTTGGGAGACAAATTTAATTTAATTTGGAAGCTTTGTCAACACGGACTGATTGGTTTCATTCACTTCCTCTGCTGCCATTGCTAAACTATAAACAGACTAAAACAGTGTAGAAAATTGTCATTTTACAAAACATCCCAACTTTTTTGCAAAATGGGTTTGTCGTTTCCATAAATTTTCGAGGGCAAGGGCTGCATTTTGACACCTGAAGGAGAGCTCTCGTTAGGCCAAGAAACATCGAGGTGACAGCATCCAATATCCAAGACAGAAAAAAGGGAGAAAAGGTGGGCACGATGTGGGAGAGTGTGTGCAACAAAATATTGTGCAAATGCAGTTTGGAAAGCTGTGCATGCGAACTAAAAATGGGATTTTCTTTTTTTTTTTAATTGGCATCACAAAACTGCTGGTCACATGGTTGAAAATACTCAAGAATTCAGTGAGATTGCAGATGAAAATTTGCCTATTTTGTTGCAATTTTGAGTCACTAACTAGTCTCTAACAGAGACAGCCTGGTGAGACACTACTTTTAGGTATTTGGGTGCATTTCTTGCATTTGCTAGAAGCATCCATCATGTGATGTGCCTGAAAACAAAAAAGCTACACCTCCTGTAAAACAGCAACAAACAGGCTTTTCCTAGAGAACTTTTCAGTACTATTACAAAAAGTGTATTTTGGTTAGCTCCAGCCTTTCTGTTTGCTTCCTTGGCTAGGATAAACTAGACACTGGACATCTTGAACTTTTGTTTCTAAAGAACACTGTCTTTACTGAAGCTTTCCTAATCATTTGTATTTCCGAATATTAAACTTCATGTGCACCCATAAACCAATCAGAATTACTCGTTAGCAGTGGCGCCTGCAGATTTTTTTTTCAGGGGGGGTCATGGGGGGGGGGGGGGCACTGAAAAACCAGGGGTGGCACACCAAAACTAATATCCATAACAGAATTTTGATGATGATGTGGTTGTAAAAATGACAAATTGAAAACTATGGCAATATAATGCTATGTATATTGCCAACAGATGGTCAATTTATAATTTCACAGATAATATCACTGATTTTGTGACATTCAGAGACAAAAAACAAGAGTAAGTATTTGTAATGAAGGGGGGGACCCACTGGTGGGGGGTTTGGGGGGGTCCTTCCCCTGAAAAGTTTAAAGAAATAAATGCCATTTCCTGTATTCTGGTGTATTTTAACAGGTTGTTAAACAGATTTTTACCTACATAGGAAAACACTGAGTATTCTATAGGTAAAGTAGAATAAAACTGGGTGAACTAATGTTTTATGGTAAATATGGGGGTTCAAATGAATTAAATTTTAAATTTGATGGGGACAGTTCCCTTCAAAAATGATTGTCATTTTATTTAAAAA
>JARVGW010000564.1:23771109-23782241 GCA_031762495.1 Anablepsoides rubrolineatus | reverse complement strand
ACTCTAAACCTAACCTCACAGGTACATACCTGACTCTAAACCTAACCTCACAGGTACATACCTGACTCTAAACCTAACCTTACAGGTACATACCTGACTCTAAACCTAACCTCACAGGTACATACCTTACCCTATATACCTGACTCTAAACCTAACCTAAACTCAATTCACACCTTGGTATTAAACCTATCCCCACCAACAGCATTTCCCCCCATAGGGACTAGGCTTTTGTCCCCATAAGTAGTAGTTGGTCCCCACAAGTAGGTATGTGTGCTAAAAATGGTCCCCACATAGTAGGGAATACCTGCTTGCACACACACAAACGCACGCACGCACGCACGCATGCACGCACACACGCACACACACACACACTTTTGTCCCCATAAGAAACAGCGAACCTTCTATAGGCTGTGTCTACTGGGAAAATGGTCAAAAATCATCCCCATCAGGTAACAAAAACGTGTACACACACAAACACACACTCATAACTCAGAAAGGTTCATCTCTCACTAAAAGGTTCTTCTGTGACTTTGAACTACAGATGTTTTTGCGCTCGAGGCATTTCTTCATTTTAAAATGTAGTTTGGACACAAACTTGTAGAATGAGAAGAAAAGTCCATGATTAGAAATTTTTTTAAATAAACTACACGTTTAACTCAAACTTATTCATGCTGTGTCATTATTAATAATCAACGCTAAGCATAATTACATAGCAAGCAAAAGCAACAGCATTTGTTTTCCACAGAAAAGGGCATGCTTGTTTTTGTGACAGTCTAGTCAGTTTTGGATGATGATGTGGTTTAATAAAGCAGTTTAGTGAATGAATTAATGCTGTGGAAAAGTATTCATTATCCTTCTATTGAGCAAATTACTGATCTTTACTTTTGCCAATAATATGTATCACTTGGACAACATTGGCTTTGTCTGCGGACATTAAAGTGTAAAAGCCTGAAAGGTTTCCACTGTTCAGTGGTTTGATGTCTGTGTTGCACATTTGATCATAGAGTCACATGTTTGTGATTAACGTCTTGGAACTTTCTGCTTGCCTTGGTGTCAGTTCATTCATCATTTACACAGTGACTGAGGACAGAAGTGTGGAAGGTTGTGGCTGTGGATGTTTCTGATCACTGGGACAGGGAGATTAACACAGCCTTACCCATCACCGCTCGCAAACTCACATCTTGTTGCACACCTGCTTATCAGGGATTTTCAAACAATTGTTTTTTTTATTTATTTTTTTGTTGTTGTAGAAAAATACATAGGGAGCATGTCAGGTCACTAATAATCTTGTTTGGGTCACACTTTTTAATCATACAGGGCCATAGCCTAATCCCATGATTTCAGAAAGCTTTGGATTTGAAACTTTATGCTGCTTTTGAAAAAGACTGTCATTGAAAAAGTATGATTACATTTAGAAGTACCTGTAGAACACTGGATGATGAGCCCACTGTGCTCCACAACCTGCAAAATCTTAAAATTAAAACTGGGCTGGATTGCAGCAAATTTGGAAATCTCTCTCAGAGTGAAGGAAGATATGACACGGCTTTGCTTTTGGATTTTGTGAAACATGTTTTTCCTCTGATATGTTTTCTGTTTCTGAGATGCTCACCATGGTCTTTGCATTTGCCCTGGCACAAATTTCCTTGGGGTGTGTCAGGATGTTGTGTGCAGCTGTGTGAGAAAATCACGCCATAGACAAATAGTCAAATTTTGGCACATTTTTTGACAGGATTTGTCAGTGTAATATATGCTAAAAAAACTGCCATAAAAAGCCCATCAGAACATTGATAATTTGGGCTTCAGAAAGTATATTTACATAATTATTATAATTATTCAATTTATTTTATTTTCATTGGTTCCCAAAAGTTTTAGTTTCTGACCCACAAATGTCAATGTCAGAGACTAGTAGGACTGGGCGATATGGTCTAATATCAATATCACGATATATTGACTAGTTTACCTCGATAACGATAAATGCACAATAACTCTTACCACCCCCACACACAGTATACTATAGTCATAAAACTATACACGGTGTCCATGTTCTTAGTCAAAGTACAAAGTTAGTATTCGCTAATGAAGCCTTATACAAAGATTTTGACCTGAACCATTTGGACCAAAGGGATTTGTAAAAAAGAGTTTGATTTTGAACAGCTTTTCTGTAGTTTATATTTGCCATTTTGGTGTTTTTAATATATTTAAGACTTGAGTCAGATATAGTCATACAAATATTTAACCATCTCAACAACTTTTCAGTGCAAACACATTATGTATATACTATAATTTTATATTTAAAAAATCTACTAAATATGTCTTTTGTACTGCACAAAATAACTCCTTTTTTAATTTGTCAGACTAACTGATTTCTTTTTTAAAATAATTTCTTTCAAAATTATATTATTTAGAGAGCTCATTTAATCATTTAATACTATTTATTCTTCATATTTGACCATTTATTGAATCAGTGCAATTTTTACCAAATAAGCTAAATATATGGCATCTGGAACTGAGGACAATAAAATTGCACCAAAATAGGAACTATTGCACGTCCCAACACAACATAACTTCATTGATATTGTAACATAAAACCAGTTAATTACATTTTTTTAAATGAGCAAATAAATAAATAGACAATATATGAAATAAACACTAGATTAAATCTTCTCCCCACCACCAATAATAATCAAGATTTATTAAGTAGAGAAATTGAAGTTGGGAGAAAGGATATTTTAAAATGGTCACTAAAGCTCTGACCAATCACACGCTGTGATCTTTAAGCTCCACAGGACACAGTTCTGACTGGGATCAATGCACATGACGGCTGTCTCCGGGGATAACAGACAAAAGTTTAGCAATTTTTTTTGTCGCTCAGCAGGGGGAGCAAGATGTGCGACTTTGCCTTCATTGGGGGAAATGCACTTGACAGGATCTTGATAAGAGTAGGAAACGACACAATTTTCATCATGCATCAGCACAAGTGAGACATGAGAATGGGCCTTCTCATCGACTATAAATCAGTCTATTATGCCTGAGCTGGACTGCTGTAATATGACGCTGAATGGACAAAAGACTCCAGCAGGATGCTTATTCACAAGTAGCCATTGTTCTTTATTTTCGTTGCTCCCTCCTATTTACATTAATTGTTCATATTGTTTATAGTTTATAGTGAGGATGTACATTGAAAATGAGCAAAGTGTGTCACAGCAGAGCTACAGACAGCATAAAAACAGCAGTATGTGGAGGCTAACGTGGCTGTAGTAGCTGTAAGCAATGAGAGGGATAATGCACAGAACAAAATGTAGCACTGCACCATTGCTCTGTTGTATATACTGAGACTCGATTAAGCATAAACAGCATTCGTATCATGGTGTAGCTGATAGAGCAGATCAGGGTTGGTATCTTGCTTGGAAGCTTCTATAGGCATTTCTTAGTTTAAACAGGAATAACCTGATGTATAAGGCTATATTGTGGCTAAATGGTTGCAGATAATTGGGAGGCTTGCCTCAAGCTGAGTTTATTGGAAGTGAAATGTGTATCTATTGTGTGGAAGTTTAGTTTCTGGATGTTTTTTTGAAGACAATGCTTCAAAAAGGCTGGTCCTAGGCAAAACTGCCCTTTATGACTGGCCTTGAGCTGTAAGGGCAGTTTTAGTTCTAATGCATTTATTACAAAGCTGCTGTTGTAAATATGAACACAACCACCAGTACACAATCTTGTGCATAATCCTTTCACTCATATCACCACACTCTCCCGCTTTAACACATTAAATCACAGCCAACCCGTCATTCATCGCATCATTCCATCTGTAATATTCCTTCGACTCTGTGAATGAAGCTCTACATTTGTTTTGATGTGACGCAGAGAGAAGTAACTTGTGTAAGCTAGGCACACATCAGAGCGTGTTGTCAGCATACCTCTGGCCGTTTCTCATCTGTGAAAGTGAGTTTATTAAAGCACACAACCAGACTATGACAGTTTGTTAAGGTCATACAACTTCTTTTGTTTTAGATTTGCTGCACATGAGTGAAAAACAATACCTTTTGTTTTACACCAATGTTCTTTCAAACAAGATGTGAAGTTTGACAGTGCACGTTGGATTGATAATCAGACGCTGCATTAGATAACCTGTTTCCTCTGTAAAACTACTCAGCACAGCCTGGCTGGCTCCAGTCTGAGTCTCATTTGTCCCAGTTTGATCCTTTTACTGCATGTGCTTTCCTTCTTTCTGTCTACTTTTCTTGACAAGGATTTAAAAAAAAAATGCCCCTAGTCCTACAAGATAAAATAAAACAAATAAATGAAACATTTATCACTGGTTGTCCTAATCTGTCAGGACAAATGATGGCAACTTCACTTCCAGACGGATTATCAAGACTTGTAATCCTGAGGGTGCCTGTTCGAGCCCAGGTTGCATCAGAAAGAATATCAAACATTAACCTGTTAACAAGCACCGGGCCTGTGTTCCATTTGAAATTTCCTTTTTCTTTATACTGTCATGACTGCTAAAGTTAAAAATTCAGATTTTTAGCTATAAAAAGAGACCAAGCTTGTGAATTTAATCTAAAGCGTTCAAGAGGAGTACTTCATTTAATTTTTGTGTACTTTATAAGGCAATTTATGCTATTTTTGGCCCGAAGGTTAAGGGGTTAAACAACTTAAACAATAAGTTCACTCACTGAAGCAACCCCAACAGAAAGGAACAGCTGAAAGAAAATCAACAAAAACAATTAATAATATATTCCATCATAAATTCAACAATCGATTAAATGGTAAATGGCTTGAACAGGGAGGAGACCCCGAGGAAGACCCAGGACACGCTGGAGAGACCATGTCTCTCGGCTGGCCTGGGAACACCTTGGAGTCCTCCCAGAAGGCCTGGAAGAGGTGGCTGGGGAAAGAGAGGTCTGGGCTTCCCTGCTTAAGCTGCTGCCCCTGCGACCCGACTTTGGATAAAGAAGTTGAAGATAATTGATGGATGGATGGATGGAACATAGAGCCTTATCAAGCACACTGATGGTGGTAAGCTACATTGTAGCCACAGCTGCCTTGGGGCATACTGACAGAGACGGGGCTGCCATGCACCGGATCCTCTGACCACCATCAGTAGGCAAGGCAGGTGAAGTGTCTTGCCCAAGGACACAACAACTGTGACAGCTGGAGTGGGGGATCAAACCGGCAACTCACTGGTTACAGGTCAACTCCCCTAACCACTCCGACAGGGCAGGTTTACATTGTGTGATTTTAAACTCACACTGTGCCAGTAACTCATGTTTATGACAATTTGAGTTATTTTTATTACTTTATTTTTTAAGTATCAAATTTCAATTCAGTTCAGTTTATTTATATAGTCACAACAAACGTTGTCTCAGGGCACTGTAAACAAAAACAATCAATCTAAAGAAGCCCGCAGATTGTGTTGAATCTTTACTATCTTTACTTCATCACATTGGTGACAAAAATCATCCAGCAGATCCAGAACCAGGCTCAGGACAGGCGGCCATCTGCCTCGACTGGCTGGGTTTGGAGGACAAGATAGAGACAAACACAGGACTGGTCCAGGTGTATTTTCCTCTGGAAGAGAGACAAATATCAAAGCAAACTGTATCAACCTATTCAAGGGCTGAAAATCTATCTGTCATTAGTGGGGAACAGGTAGTGTTGTTTTATTGGTGGAGTGGGGTGGGGGTTGCTTAGACCAGTGGTTCTCAACCTTTTTAGACTTGTGTACCCCCTGAGCCATTTTGTCATACCACTAGTACTCCTTCAGTCAAACGTAATGATGAATTTCCAAAACTATACAACGTACAGCAACTGATTATTAACTGATTATTTAATGAAAATTGTTTATTTAATCCTCTTAACTTGAACATTTACCGGTAACTCTCATTTGAGGCATTTTATTATTTTCAACTCAAATTGAACATAAAGAAACGTTGCCTTAAAATAGAATAAGTAGTTAAATAAATAAACCAGGTAATGATAGGTACAGGAAGTGTCAGCATCCAAAATACACTGTATTGTCCAAAATACCTCAGAAACTAAACCAAATAAAGCAAATTATGTGAGATTCTGAAATTTATACTGGATTCCATTTTGTTTTGTCAATTCTGCGATTCTGTTTGCATTTATTTTACACACCTGGGAAATTTTTCCACGTACCTCCTGTAATATACTCGCGTACCACTAGGGGTACACGTACCCCTGGTTGGGAATCACTGGCTTAGACTACAGTCTGGTGAACTGCAAAAGACAAACCACATTTTGCTTTATGTTTTGTTACCTTATTTGGTCTTCCTAATTAATTTTGTCTTGTGTAATGTTTTAGAAGTCATATTTATCTTAACGTTTGCTCCTGTCTAACAGCCCATATTTTACCTGTACAGTAGTTCATATTCTGTCTTTTACTGGAGCTGGCACTTCACAGGAGCTCTGTACTCCAGTGTTCATCAGAAAAATTAAACTAAAAACACCAAAACATTTTCTTCCCAAATATACAGTATCTTACCTCATTGTTTGTACGGACTCTTCTGGACATCCTTTCATGGTAAGACAGACTCAAATGTTGCAGAAGGCAGAGGACAAAGCTCGCTGAATAAGCCAATCACACAAGCTTTCTTTTCTTTGACCAGTGAGCAGAGCGGGTAGCAGTGATTTATGAAGCTCTTTGAAATGTACGCAAATTAGTTCAAAATTAAAGGGATGCTTCACAGAACTTTTTACTTGTTAAAATGCCTTTATTACATTGTAAGAAAAAAGGAGAAAGATGTAGGAGAAAAGTGTTTTATGAATAATTAATTTGGAACAAAGGAATAATTGCATTAATGCACAGTTTTGTTCTTTTATTGGTTGGCTTAACCAGATGATAATATCAACTACAAATGAAGCTGCTGAATGAATAAATTGTCAAAAATAACCTAAAGATTCTTCTTTTTTGAGTTTAGCAGGAAACAATATGTTACATTCACAATGGAAATTTAATCAAAGAATGACTTATTTTTTTTTATTAATTTTGTATATCTTTTACAAGTTTAGTCACAAAAAGACTTTTTACTACAGAAAATAGTGTCAAATAAATGTGTAATTTGCATAAATAAATTCACACTTTTTTCGTACATAAAAATAACACATTCTTACAACAACAAAAACACAGAATATGTTTGAATTGTTAATTTTACTTTAATCCTTTTACTGACAAAACTAGCATAACATGAACATATTGTTTGGTGCTTTGTGTGCCAAAATGATCTGTTTGCACTCAGGTTGTTTTGCAATGACTCTCGACTCAGTATTTCAAAAGCTGACCTATTAATAACCATATTTATGTTTGCTAAGGTCATTTAGCTGTGGTGGCCATCTTGAAACAGGAATATAGCTGTTTGGCTCTGTGAATTGTCAACCCATTCTCACTCCCAACTCGTCACATATTGACGCTTGGTCAGGTACAGTCTGCGACCAGTTTTGGACGCGTCTGGTACCCCCCTCGCATCGAGATGAGACGGAGGAGTGTGTTGTCATATTTTTGAAAAAAGTATAAAATGCATGACACCTAACTGTCCCAGACTCTAAATTGAACTTCTATTAGCCCTAGACATCCTATCCCTGACCTCAGTACCTAAAATTCACCATTAATCCTGATCCCTCATATTAACCACAGACCCCCAACCCAAAGACCCCTATGTGGTGCAACCTGGAAAAGCCACGGGCGTGAATAACTGACACAAGGGGGTTACCCGACATGGTAAAACTGGACGCAGATGGTACCTGTCCAAGTGTCAATATGGTGACGAGTCAGGAGTGAGAACATGTTGGAATTGTCATACTGAAACTCTGTTTTGCATTATAAAATGTTAGCTGTCTTTATGAAAAAATTAAAGAACATTTTGAACCTTTTGCTCTTAAAGTTAGAAGACACAGCGGTGCTTCATTTGGTTCTTATAAGTTCCTTTATTTCTCTCCAACCACAGGGGGACAGGAGTCATTCAGTGTTCAGTGACAGACAAAGCAGGCTTTTGTCTTATTTTGACACACATTCAAGCTCATTCAGTGCAAGTGGCTTACAGTGGAGTGCTGTTAAATGTACCTTTTGGAAATTTTAAATAAAATATTAACAACACGCAAAAAAAAAAAACCCTCAGTTCTGAATCTTCAGTTTTGATTTTTATCAGGCTCAAGTAAACTGACCACAGTAAAAACATGGGTTTAAATGTGAATATACTAACAAACTTATTTTTCTCCTTCTTTGTCCTAAAGGAAACAAAGTCCATCAGCATCCAGGGATCCAAACCAAAAATACGACCAAAGGGAGGGGGGCGACCACCCGCAGTATGCCCCGACAGACGGCAACATGCCCAGATCACCGTCGGACTATGGTGATGGGGACGCTCGGCGGGCTCCGCGGGGACCACACATATTCCCAAATGTGGATGCAATAGAGATGGACTATCGGGACCATAGGGGTCCAAGCCGCTGGCACTCCCAAGAATACCCACTTGACCAACAGCTAGATGGACCACCGAGTGAGTTTGACCTCCAGCGTCAGCGCCAGGAGGAGTTCCAGGCGCGGTACCGCAGCGACCCCAACCTGGCCCGCTATCCTGTCAAGCCTCAGCCCTATGAGGAGCAGATGAGGATGCACGCTGAAGTGGGCCGGCTAAGGCATGAGCGTCGCCACAGTGATGTCTCCCTGGCCTACACGGAGCAGGATGACCCTGGTCCAATTAGGCTGTCCCGTCAGCACCTCACAGAGCGCCGGCCGCCTATGATGGGACAGCGTTCATATTCTGTTGACCGGTCCTCCCCAGGGCCCATGGGTCCTGGAGGCCACCGAACCTCAAACCACAGTCCCCCAACTCCTCATCGAAGCCCGGTCCTGGGTGATAGATCAGGGGACCTTCGAAGAGGAGACCTAGGAGTCATTGGAGATGCCATGAGGAGGCAGCAACACCATTTGGACCCAAGTTCAGCTGTCCGCAAAACTAAAAGAGAGAAGATGGAAAGTATGTTAAGGAACGACTCTCTTAGCTCAGACCAGTCCGAGTCGGTGCGGCCCCCACCCCCCAAGCCACACAAAACCAAAAAAGGAGGAAAGATGAGGCAAGTGTCACTTAGCAGCTCAGAGGAGGAGCTGGCCACCACACCAGAATACACAAGCTGTGAAGATGTGGAGATCGAGAGCGAATCAGTCAGTGAAAAAGGTAGGAGCCTTGTACTTTCACCGTGTTCGCACATCTTTATCAAACAGAAGCTTTAAAGTCACTAACGTTTCTGAATCTTTCTTTAGTTTGATGAAGCCATCATGCAGTATTATTTCTGACATCGTGAGGAAGTTTAAATGCAGTTGTAATGAAATAATTGTATTCCTTCACTGTTTTCTGACTTGGATTCTTTCTCCAGATTGCCCAGTCTGCTTTATGTATGTGAGTGTTGTTTGTGTTTCTATATGTTTTTATGTGCTTGGTTCAATATTATCAGTTCAAAAATATTAGAATTTATATATGTATAACTTCTTTACATCAAAGTTGACCTAATCCATTGTTTATCTACATTGCTCTTTAGGTTCTTATTATAAAGCATAAATTTTATTTTAAATAGAAAGAGACAATCTTAACCTAAATATTTCATGATATGCAAACAAACTAAAACTGATTATAGGGAACATTGTATGTTTTTTTTTTTTTTGCAAAGATCTACATTTTTTGTTAATACGTTTTTTGACGAGGATGTTTTCAAACCAGTCAGGCGTGTTCAGTGGATGAATCGTGGTTGTGGCTGCTATTAGCTTTGTCTTTTCTTTGTACTGGTGTTCTTAAGGCAAACTTTGTGAGATCCTGACTGGAGCACATGTTTCCCACACACCCAGTTTGTTCTAATGGACAGTGTTGAACAGTATTGAGCTGAGTTAATAACAGGTACATTGATGCATATTAATAATTGACGATAATAAATGAGCAGAGGGTGATTATGTGTTTCTGCAGCCTATAGCCTTTCCATTATTACTTGCAGTGGTATGTTACTGTGCTGTTAATTTGTGTAAATTGAAGCAGGATTTTGACTCAGTTCACCTAATTAAATATATTTAAAACTGTATTTTTAGGGGTTTATTTATACATACAGTTCTACTGCATCGGCGGTTCAACCTTACCTTAACAAAAGTATCAAAATAAACCTGGCTACATTTATTTGTAGTATTAAAGTAGGTATTAGTTGAGCAGAATCTACTGTTTTCCACTTTGTGATGTAGCAACTGTTTGTTAGTTAATGAGCTCATTATCTGCTTCAGCCTGCGTTGGACCATTTGTTTCATCGATGCAAGAGAAGCTAATTCTGGTATCTTCTTGTGGATGTTGGTTTCCAAACAGAGATATTTTTAAGAAGTAATGGATGGAGCTCTCAGATATGTAAATATGTATATACAAACTAGAAAGATTTTTTTTAGATGGAAATGTTTCAGTAATTCACCTAATTTTTATTTATTTATTTTGCTCTATGAAAGTGACTGACAGCTTGAACCAACTGGTCAGGGAGAATGAGCATTAAATCATAGAAATATTTGAATGTTTTTAAAAATAGCTCAAACTGCACAGACAGTAATTAATCCTTTCAATTGTAGTTAACTTTAAAATAAAAATAAAGAAAAAACTACTAATCTGTTTTTTTTTTAATCGTCAGCTCAGTTAGTTGCAGTTTACTTGACTGAAGTGAAATGTTTGGTTTCTTCACTGCAAGGGATGGGCGATATGGACTAAAAAATGTATCATGATAATTTCTAGGTTTTATCACGGTAACTATAAGTGATGATAAAAATATATATATATCAAAATAAGGTTGGCAGAAACATCTGTAAATGCTTTATACCTTTAGATTGTTGGTTAAAAAACAGCATATTAAATATATACACGTCAGGATTTTGTTTTTATCACGAGGTGACAATTTATTATCACTGTGAATTTCTTTGATGTTATATCACACACGATAACATATCAATTCAATTCAGTTTATTTATATAGCGCCAAGTTACAACAACTGTTGTCTCAGGGCACTGTACACAAAAAACAATAAAGAAGCCAGCAGACTGCACCAAATCTTTGCTTCGTCACAGTCTCCCATCCTGAGCAGCACACCTGCAGCAGCAG
>JARVGW010000564.1:23744589-23768092 GCA_031762495.1 Anablepsoides rubrolineatus | reverse complement strand
GAGGCAGTTCTGAAGGCAAAAGGGGGTCCAACCCGTTACTAGTATGGTGTACCTAATAAAGTGGCCGGTGAGTGTATGTAAAAGGAACTAAAACATTTATGTTTAAGTATGTCCAATCTTTTGATTGTTGAAGCTAGTGCCGAAAAGGTTACTCGAAACCAAAGCAGAAGATTTATACAGATAGTGGGAGCACCCTTTTGTAACATATACAGTGTATGCCTGTCAGTGCCTTGGGGTTTGTGCGTTCAGCCTGGCTGAATAGATACAGCACGTTACAGGAGGGTGAGCAGGGTGTACGTCATGCTCTCAATACAAAGCCTTGTGGAGGCCTTGAGGAAAGACGGCGGCTTGATGGGATGAAAATATGGCAGTTCAAGGAAGGGAGGGGACTGGAGCAGAAAGGGTGTGCCAGCTGTAATGGGCCCAACTCAAGTCTGTAAGCACTGGAGACTGATTTAATGTAATGGTTCTCCCCCAGTGTTTTCCTCTTTATTGATTCCTCTGACATGCTGTCTCATAATAATACCAAACACAGAAGAAGAGAGGATTGCTGGTTAACTGCAGGCAGGTGAACACTTTGTAGTAACAACCTAAAATATCTGAGCAACGACCTTTGGGATCTCTGCTTGCACCTTTATTCATGAAGTATTTAAGCTAGTTAGTTTTATAAATTGCATATTTTTATCTTTTTTTTTTCTTGTGCATTATGTATGCATTAAAGGTTGATGGAAACAGCAAAATTCAAAAAACTTTCTCAGTTTTGCAAAAACGTTTTTATGCTCGCTTGAGAGTTTTTTGATTTTCCGAAAAAGGGTTTATGCAGGAAAGAGGAGATGGGAACACATTTGCAGAATAAGTTCTGATGTAGCGAACATTAACCTCACAGGATTGGTCAGCTGTTTCCACTTTCTGCATCTTCCCATATATCCCTAATAATTACAAGTTGCCCGACAGCAACGCATCTCTGAAAACAATGTGTTGTCCCTGCTAGTTTACAACACCTACTTGCTGTTTCTTACAGCCATGTGTAATGTCAACGTCTGACATAATTACTTTGCGTAGCCTGGCTGATTTTCTCCAATTGATTGATTCAGATTTCTTTTTCTTTTTTTTTGCAACATTTTAAAATTTCACTCAAAATTTGCATTACTATTTGATGGAAACAGGACTACAGTCTATTATATTTCAAATATTATGCTTTCATGTTTTGCTGTGAATAATATATTTGATTTTGGCCTGGTAAAGAGTAGGAACATGGAAAGATGTGGGTTTTGCGTAATTCATATCCCACACAGTGCAAAGTTTTCTAACATTGTGCAACCCTAGTTTTTTTCATCTTGAAGAGATGCTGTCATTTAACCATGAGGCTGTATCACCCTCATGGCACGGCGACCATGTTTAAGCGTACACACTGTTTCACCCCTGCTTCTTTTCTGCTTTCACCCTTTGAATCGTAGTAAAAACAGCATCAATAATTAATGATCCAATTAATAGTTTACACTGGTTTTTATTGAGCTGTCAGAGTGATGGAGAGCCTGCTGGTGGTGAACTCAGCCACTGCCTGTGCTCTGCCTTCGACCTGAATCAGCAGTTTGTGGTGCCTCGGAGTCGGGGCGGAATGGTAGGGCTGGGCATACACTGCTGATACTCAGAATTTATGACTGTGATGAGTTTCCTGGTCTCTGAAAAACCACACAGTGCCTTGCAGAGGATCAATGCACAATTGTGGTGTGCCACTGTTAATAAAGCTTCTGGGAAGGAAGGAGTTTGTACATGTTGGGGGAGGCGTCAAGGGAGGAGAGCAGGACTTTGCTGGTGAGGGTAGAGCAGTAGCACAGAATAGAAAAAAGTGGCATTGAATTTATCCAACATAACATTAAGTTGGGCTATGAAGCATCAACATTTATGTAGCATCTAGTTCATTTAAAGCCCCTAAAATAGAGACAAAAACAGTGTCAGTTCAAGGTGATCTATACTGTTTCTCTCCCTCCCTGTTCTTGAACACAGACCATGAACTGTTTAGACTGCTGTCGCCAAATTAGGCAAGGGATCTGTTCAGAGGCCAGGTTTCTGCTGCCACGTAACAGGCAAAGACAAATATACCTACTTACTGGTAGTTCCTTTGGTTAGTATTAAGAAGGCAAATGTAAATTACACGTCAAGATGTAATCATTTATTTAGACCCCACCTCCTTCAAAAAAATACAACACAAAGAAAATCTAACAGCAGATTGTAGTGTCCATCGCCTCAGATTTAGTCACGATTTCCTTCTAGCACTTATTTATGCAGCACACCACATTAACTGTGACTGATAAATTAGCATTGCTGCATTCAAATAGTATTTGAAATGCATTAACAAGTGAGTCCATCCAAGTAAATACTTTTATAATTAGTGAAGGAATGAGAGAACAGTTCAGGCCTTACTCACATGTTCAAAGTGGTCTTTTTGCAGAGAATTTCTAAAAAAAAAAATATTGTACAAATGGCATCGTTTCTAGAAATATTTTCATTCACACACAGAAAAGGCTGTAGTAACAATACCAGGCCTATGTGTGGCACTGTAATGCAGCCATAAATATTGACTAAAACAGGAGTGAAGAAGTTGAGAATCTTGACATATTGTGTTTATTGTGTGTATAGGTACATATATAAACTTAGCACAAAAGTAAGGAAATTTGTGTTTGGTAAACTTTTTCTTTGTCATAACAATGCTTTTTGGAAATAAATCTTACATACTTACATACACATATTTTCTTACTTTTTGTGATAAGTTTATACTTATATACTTGTTAATCCTTAATAGAAGTTCCTAAAATAAACTTAAAATCCTGTGAGGGACAACTGGAGATAACGTTTAAAGCATATCAGGCTTTATACTCCAACTCCATACACTAGTTTTGGACTCTCGGAGCTATTCTAATTCGTCACATTTTTTAAATTGTACATGATTATATTGTATGATTTATTCTGCAACATTTGCTTTGGTAGTGTTGGCAGTTCAACGAAATGGTAATCCATCCATCCATCCATCCATCCATCCATCCATCCATCCATCCATCCATCCATCCATCCATCCATCCATACATACATACATGCATACATACATGCATCCATACATGCATCCATACATGCATCCATACAGTACATACATACATGCATACATACAGTACATACATACATGCATACATACAGTACATCCATACATGCATCCATACATGCATACATGCATACACACATTACATCCATACATGCATCCATACATGCACACATTACATCCATACATGCATCCATACATGCATACATACAGTACATACATACATGCATACATACAGTACATCCATACATGCATGCATACATGCATACATACAGTACATACATGCATACATTTATCTTACTGTATTCACCAGCTTTTCCTTTCCGAGTGTTGGGGAAGCTGGTGCCCACATATTTGTTTTCTCATTCAGTGACACAGTACAAGGTAATACTCACTACATGCTTCGTTTTCTCCCTGCTCACAAACACAGATCTGGTTTGCACAGCTGTGACCAAACTAGGCAAGTAAAATGTTCATATGAGAGTTTCTTGTTTACCTCACCAGAACTGGGCTCTGGTGTGATGTTGTTGACATAGTACCAGCTAGAAAGTATTTAGGGTAATCACTGCTGTCAGCTGTTGGTTAGAGGCCTTGAAAGGCCAGAGCCCTTCTGGGAACAACCATAATGTTTTACTAATGTATATATCTAAGTACTCTTAGTGCTCTCTCAGACTGATGGATGGATTGTAATAATAGAGAGTGAAAGAAAAAGTTAACACAAATGTTAATGTGGAGACAATTTAAATAATGGATATGTTGTTGGAGAGGTTATTTTTTTTTTTTACTAAGACAAGTACAAAGTACTCGAGGACCCAGCTGGAGGGTATTCCAAGCCGCCTTCCTTCACTCCTCTCTGAGGTTTTGAGATGGACAGCAGAAAGAGCAGTACTATAAGACAAGTTTAACTCTGCTTGTGGTTTTGTTTCATACAACTTCAATAATTGCAAGTGTCATAAAGGACTATGTTCTGCAGCCAAAGGTTCGACTTTGTTCATCACTGTATTTTGGGCCACATAGGTGGGAGCTTCAGCAAAAGCAGGAGGATGGCTCCTTGCATCTAGATTTCACCTTTGGATCTCTCTACATGGTCCATCAGCTTCTCACATTTCTCTACTAAAGAACTGTACAAGTGTGGAAAACTTCATGTGTAACACCCACTGTTCAAACAACAGCTTATACCAGGGCTATTCAACTCAATTTCTCCGGGGTCCACAGTTACTGCAGCCCAACAGCTCATGGGCCGAACATCCAGCAATTAAAGTCATTATGTAAATAAACCAAGTATTACAAAGATCCGTTACCTTTGAAATTGTTTATTTTGCTGCATTTAATCATGAATACAACATACAGAACCCTATGTAATAAAAGCAGTGATAATGAAACAATATCAAAAACAAAAATACCACATTATGCCTTCTATTTAAAATAAATATTATTTTGACATCTCTGACTTTCCAATTTTTAAACCAATTTCATTTTCACTTTCATAGTTTTATCTTCAACTGCTTGTAATTTTAACTGTCTTGAGTGTGCATCGCAATGTTTTTTACTAGCTTGTAGCCAAGATTCTGACATTTCTGTAGATATCAAACATGTCTATTTTTAACTAAAAGAACTCATAGTAATTAAAGTAGAAAACAGGGGGTTTGGGGTTAAGAGATGAATGAACCAATTGGTGGGCCACATTTTGGTCACTCGCGGGCCGGATTTGGCCCGCAGGCCGCCAGTTGAATAACCCTGGCTTATACAGTTATCATGTATTTGAATACACTTTTTGTAAGCCCTCTTTGCGCATTATGTCATTGTAGAATTACATTTGTGTGAAGTTGCTACTCTTCTCCTACATTAAACAATTAAATGCTGGACTTCTCCATTCTTCAAAGCACAACTGCTTTAGCTCCTTTAAGCTAAATGGAGCTGTTTGTGTTTAAAGATTGTAAGTTTGATTGAAGTCTTAGATTTTTACACTTAAAGTTTTCTGGTGTTGGAGGTGTTTCATTGGTGTTGTCTCTGGGGGATATCTGATCAAGCATATATTTAAACACATTTAGCACAAAAAGTAAGGACATTGTGTTTTGTAAATTATTACTTTGTTGTAACAATGCTGCTTGGCAAGAAATCGTATACTGCTGGAAAACCTGCTACTTTCCACATTTGT
Organism: Anablepsoides rubrolineatus; assembly: GCA_031762495.1. Classification (NCBI taxonomy): domain Eukaryota; kingdom Metazoa; phylum Chordata; class Actinopteri; order Cyprinodontiformes; family Rivulidae; genus Anablepsoides; species Anablepsoides rubrolineatus. Next base: position 23,762,840 of record JARVGW010000564.1, on the reverse strand, counting down.
AAGGAACATGCATTTGTAGGAGAGCATCTTATTTTCTTGTTATTGACTCTTGTTTTGAGCTCATGGTACTCCCAGCTGCTACCAAACACTAATTTTCTTACTGTTTGTGCTAAGTATGTTTTGAAATAATTTGACTCTTAGATTACTTGTGACCTGTCCAGCGTGTACCCTGCCTCTTGCACAGTGACTGAAGGGGATAGGCACCAGTGACCCCTGTGACTCTGAAAGAAAAGGGGGTTAAAATAATTGGATGAATGACTCATAGTTTCCCAAAATGTAGATTTTATTTGACTAGTTATTTTGTAATGTTTTGGGCTTCAACACAAAGGGGGTGAAAGCATTCATGTCATGGTTAAAAGTTAAGTGAAACAGGAAAACAGTGCTTGTTGATTTTTATCACTTTATTACTAAAGAAAAGTCGAGTGGAAAAACTCAAGGAAGAAACGTTTCTTAGCAGCTAAACTGTCTAACTTAAGATTGTCAGAGAGCCATTTTTTGAACAGTAATTCCCAACAAAACCACCACTCTTGTCACAACTGGAACTCTGTATCACTTAAAGGGTACTTGGCCTAATATCAAACTGTATGCATGCACTACACATTTAATATTCTGCTGAAGACATCTCAGAGAAAATATCAGTTGTTTTTTAGGTAAATTTGCACCTGCTGCTTTTCAGTTTCATACAGATGTTTTAAATATTAGAAGTAACTTTTCTGTAGCTCTGTTGCTTAAAATAAGAATAAAAATCCCAGTGTGCACAATGAATATTTTTAGTCAACTCTATTTGCAAATTATATTGCTTCTGGTGGGATTTTAAAAATGTTGAAATATGTCAAAATAAACATACAGTATAGCATATGAGTAAGAACATTTTGTTCCCTTTTGTAAGTTTATTTTTTTATTAGGGTGTTGTTAAGGCTTTTTATTACTATTACAGTATGTGCTGGTGCAATTATGTCCAAGCTTTATGAAGTCAGACTTTAGATTCATGCATGATTATAACATCAACATAGTGTGGAGGTTATAAAATGACCTGAACTACATTTTTCTCTCTCCACAGGGAGGTTAGAGTTGCACACAATGATTGCTTTTTGAGTTTGGACAATATGTGAGAGTGTTTAAATGTGTTTGTGTGGTTAAAGTAAATATTTGAATATCTTGTTGAGTTTCTGTGTAATACGTGTGTTTGCACTGTTTGTGGTGTCCTCACTTGTCCCTCTTACTGTCCTCTCTCGTGTATATACACCTGCCCGAAACCCTCCTCCTCACAATGCAGGAGATTTGGATGGCCATTGGTGGGACCATGCGTCATGGCATAGCAGCGAGGCCTCCCCACTGTCTTTGGTGAGACATGTGGAGCCCTGCCCTGCCCCTCCCTCCCTTTAACCCCCCCCCCATCTCTCGCTCTCTCTTGTTCCGCCCCCAAGTCTTTTGTCATTTCATGTTTTCTTTGTTTTATTTACACCTTTGCATGTTGTTTTTTCTGTTTTTCTTTCTGTTTTTATCCCGCACCTATAGGGGAGAGTCAAAGGGGAAAAAGAAAAACTATTGAGCAGGCTTTTATGTCCGAGCCGACACACACCTTATCTGAGAGGCAAAAGAAAATGGTGCGCTTTGGTGGACACTCATTTGAAGAGGACTTGGCATGGTGTGAACCACAGGTTAAAGACTCGGGAGTTGATACGTGCAGTAGCACTACCCTAAACGAGGAGCATAGCCATAGTGAGAAGGTACTGAGACAAACTAGTCTGCATTTTGTGATTAATATTATTGTTTATTACTTACCTATTTAGTATTTGTTTACTCTCTGTCACTAAGTGTAAATAGATTAGAACATTTTCTTGATTTGTTTCAAATTCTTTTAAATCACTGGCGACTTTTTGTTTGGTTACTTTTGGCTCCACTTTGCTCAGTATTGCCGAAAAAGTCTTTTGGGAACACTTTTTTTGCTTGCTACTTGTACTTGCTGTTTTACCCTCCCAACACACACAAGCACACAAACACACACACCTTGCAGTAGTTGTTAAATAATAGCACTAACACACACACACTCACTCTTTGTTTGTCATGGCACACAGAATGTGGGTCTCTTCTAGTTGCATGCTCGTCCTCCTTCGTATATTGTGTTCTTGCTCTGCAGCAATCCTGTTCAGTCCAGTAGGAACACCTTGACACAGGCCCCACCCTCTCACTCTACTTCCCCAACACAACCTCCTTTTTTTTTTCTCCATTCACTTCTATTGCAGAACCAAAACGCACACAAAACAGGAAAGATTGGATGTGTTTTGCACAAAGATTTACATTTGGTTTTCTTTTTTCCCTTTCCTTCCATTCTTCTTATTTTATGTGATTTTTGCTGTTTCTGCATCTCATGACGGTTTTATATTGTGAAATTTTCACCCCTTTAGTTTGTTGTATCTTGCACCCAATGGTTCAGTTTGATTTTGTATCATTGGTTGGTTTCCCTCTCTTGTTTTTTTGCTGTCTGCTTTCCCCTCACTACTCCAGTTGCTGGTAATTGTGTGTTTGTGTTGTGAAGCATCAGAGTTAGACTTCTGGTCTTCCTCCTCCAATTTGAAGGGCTGGTTTGAGGAGGAGTGTTGGGGCTGCTTGCTTTTCTCTGCATGGAATGCTGCATGAAGCTCACTCCAGCCTCACACTGGCAGGTTTGCACAAGCTCTGAAAGTGGTACCAAAGTCCTACAGAACAATTGGAGTTCAGTGAATTCATATTTAAAACAGTTTGCCATTCAAGCATTAAAGCGCTGTTTTATGACTCCTCAGAGTTTGTGTGAACTTTCCTTCAAGTGAATCATTCATGTATTACCTCTCGTGCCCCTGCAGTTGTCTTGTTTGGTTTGAGCAGACCGGGTTTAGGTGGTCGAGACGTTAAACAAAAGGTTTGTTGTTGCTCTGACCTTGTAGCACCCGGTGACTTGGCAGCCATCCAAAGATGGGGATCGCCTAATTGGCCGGATATTGCTCAACAAGCGTATGAAAGATGGAAGCGTGCCTCGAGATTCAGGAGCTCTGCTTGGTCTGAAGGTAAGACTTTAGTAATGTATTAATGTAATTCTCATCATTTCTGCTGCTGGTTTTAACAGTGATGCACCCTCATCTTTGTTATTTACCCCCACCCCACACTTTTATTTAAACCATGGAGATTTTTCACATCTACCCGTAACAACTTTACTGTTGATACAATGCTAAAAATGAACATTTTCCATCAGTTCTTCTATGTTGTTTCATGATGTTCATGTTTGGTAAGATTTTGCTGTATTAATAGAGAATTGGGAAAGGGAGTTTTGGCTGTTTACCTGATATTGAAGCCTGGTTTATAGTTGATGCGTTGAACACAGCGCTAGGGTGCGCGCGTCAAAAGTGCTCTGCAAAGGCTGCATGCACGTGCATCATTCAAACAGTTTGTTTTTTCAAGGTTTTGCTTTCCTATTTACAAATTCTTATAAGTTGTGTACTGCCACTAGGGCTGGGTATCGATTCAGATTTCCCAAATCAATTTGATTCGATTCACAACGATTCATGACGATTCACAAGGATTCACAATTCAATTTGATTGATTTTTAAATTAGTTAAGGATATCTTGCAGTATCTTTAAGTTCGGCTGGGATTTGGCTGATAATGTTAGTGATTTCTTTGTGTCTTTTGTTTTGCAAAAACTGCCTAATTACATATCTGATTCAGCCCATTCCTGTCCAAATCACAAAGATACCTATTGGCATTGGATTAGTATTATTGCAGGAATTTAGGTCATTTGCAGGGGAATATTTACTATTTAAATTACTGACATGGCCAATTCACACAGGATTAAAAACACAGACAGTCTCTGCAATTATTACAAATAACATGTGGTCCCTAGGTAAAACTAATCCTGTAAGATAAAGGCTTAAGAATATTATAAGAATATTGACTTGTTGCTAGAGAGTACATGAAGTATGTTTCAAACATCCCTGAAATGGTAAAGATGTATTTTTATAACAAAATGCTTGTGTGTTAAAATGAAAACATCATTTCTTTAACATCAACACAAATTATTAAGTTTTATATTTTACCTGAAAACTGCTTATAAATTTAGAGGACATCTATGAAAGTGTCTGTCTTGAGGGTTCAGTTTGACATTTTGTTCTCTGTGATAACTTTTCACCTTAGAAGTTTCTAACTAGCTTTGTTCTTGGCTAAATGTACCCTCGAGTTCTGATTCTTCCTTACATCATTTTATTATCTGTATTGACTGTGTACAACTGCTGTATCATTTTCCTGTTGTGTTTTGTTTCATTAAAGTTACTGCCTCAAAGCAGAGCCTTTTTATTTACTTTTTTGTTGTTGTAGCTGCTTTGCTCTCTTCGCACAGTCTCATAAAGCCTGCCATGTGGAGAGAGCAGCGAGAGAAGCAAGATGGGGAAAAATCATTACTGATTGAATGAACCTCATGAAATGGCATGTTTGTGTCTGCTCAGTGCTTCTGTGCATTTCTGTCCGCTCAGCAGCTGCAGCCGACCAGCTCTGCGATCCAGCCAGTCAGTCTATCAGTCACAGCAGCCTTGCCCTCACTGACCATCTTCCTCTGTCTCACCTCCTCCTCTGCAAGCTTCTCTTGTAGCTCCTGACTGTTACATAAACCCATTTCATTTAGCGGACCTCTCTAAGCTTCTTTATATGATGCATTCAGCTGCCATTTAGGAGGAATTTTTATTTGTATGATGCCAGTGTAAGATGAGTGCAGCGGAGTACAACAGCTCAGGAGCATACAGCATCTTTAGCCCACAGCTGTGCACTGTTACCAAAATGTGTCTCTGAGGAGTAAAGCAGAGCCATGGAGGGTGGTTTTGAAACACAGTTTACCAATAACCCCCTCTTTGCTATACTTTTATTAAGCATGGCGTCAAGTGGACACTTGAAAGATAAATAAATCTCTTTTTCTGAGCTTCACTACTTCAGTTTTGATAGGTTTTCCCATGCAGAGGGAATGTGAAGTATTAAATATGCAAGCAAGGTTTTATTTGTAACTGCAGCTTTGTGTTGATTCGGTGCAACATTTCTGTTCCTCTGTAGGTGGTTGGAGGCAAGATGACAGAATCTGGAAGACTTTGTGCTTTTATCACTAAAGTGAGGAAAGGAAGTCTTGCAGACACTGTTGGACACCTTAGACCAGGTACTAAAATCTTAGGAATGTTCATCATTTAACAAATGAACTTGGCTTAATTCTGCATTTTCTCTCTATCTAACGTGCTTCAAATAACCCATGTGGGGATTTTGCAGGTGACCAGGTGCTGGAGTGGAATGGGAGGCTTTTACAAGGAGCCACATTTAAAGAAGTTTACAATATTATATTAGAATCCAAGCCTGAGCCACAAGTGGAGCTGGTGGTCTCCCGGCCTATTGGGTGAGAATTCAGAATGACTCGCAACACAACTGTGCCAGGGGTGTCACCAGGGGTGGGTCAGAGAGGTCAATGGTAAAATAATGGTGGTCCCCACTTGGCCAGACAGTTTTCACTTTCTCTAATTCTTAAATTTTTGTTTGCATAAGTTGTCTAAAATGTGAGTATGTGAGATAGTGTGAGAGGGCCTTTAGGATTAGTGGTACCTTATGGACATAAAAACAAACATAGTTTTACGCAATTAAGAGATAAAAATAGTTTATTTAAAATAAAATAAAAAATCAACAACACAAAATTTAGTTCAGTGGTACACAAACCTTTCAGCTTTTGATTTACAAAATAGCAGTAGCAGAGGCCTGTGCCCCCAGTTATTTTTAGTTAATAAATACTGACATGAGGTCAAATAAACAGGGGCATAGCAACAATATTCAATATGCTACTTTATTTCATTCTAAGTATACTAATCACTTTTGTAACAACTAAGACAATAAATTGTCTTTAGTAGTCTTTTTGTAAATGTAATTAATTCTGAAAATATTGTCAAGACCCCAACTTGGTAATTCGGGACCCTACTGTGGGTCTTGACATCATCTTTGGGAACCTCTGATTTAGTTCTCCTGAAAAAGGACAGCTCAGGATGCAGGGTCTCAGGAGCTTAAATGTACAGTGTTTTTTTCTATAAATATAAATTCAGGAGAGGTTCAATAAGTTGAGTAGAGTTTTTCTCAATCAAAAGTATCAAATTTCCTGTATTATCCAATTGTTGACAGTAGCTCAGCTTTAAGGCATTAGAGCAGTTTTGTTTAGAACGATTAATCCTTTTTTATTATAAATCATCAAGCATTCTTTACACATTTGTTTATTTAATAACCCCATGGGGTCCACACATTATTGTGATTGTTCAGTTTGATTCGTGCCTTTAGAGGTTTTGAACAGATGCAGTTGAGACAAATAAAATAACAATTTTGCATCTTTTTTAGACACATTTTCTTTACAAATATGACGAAGTTTTTGTCTATATGAAAATTAGCAAAACAAAACTTTCATTACATTTTGACATCACGTGATAACTTCCAACATTTTTCTCAAAGCTAGACCTAAATTTGGCAAACTTTTGTATTTATTGCTTTTATGACACAGTATAACTTTGCACAGACATTTCTATGATAGGACAAGTGAAATCTGACAGTGAACAGAGCTTGTGCTTTTTACAAACTAGCTTTGAAGGAGAGGTTACACGTCGCGAACCACCAGAGCTTCTAATAAAAAAACCTGTATTTTTTAACACATGCTGTTTAAAAAAAAAAAAAGTAGAACTACAGTTACTGTAGGTGACTGAAGACTGATGTGATGCCCATGGTCATACAAACAGAGTAATCAGCATCATCTTCAACCAATCCACCCCATCGTTCTCGTCTCCTTTGTCACTCTGTTTTTTTGTTTTTAGAATTTTTCTCCATTTTTTCCAGAGATATTCCAAGAATTCCCGACAGCACACATGGACAACTAGAATCAAGTGAGTATTTTCTTCATCACGCTTCAGCATGCTAACATAAGCAATGTTTTTAGAGTTATTTCTGTATATTTTGTTAGTTTTATGGGCTTGTTTTCTAAAACTACAAACTAAAACTAACATAATCATCTCATAATTTGTTCTACCAGGTTCAAGCTCCTTTGAGTCTCAGAAGATGGATCGTCCATCAATCTCCATCACGTCCCCCATGAGTCCCAGCATGCTGAGGGACGCCCCCCAGTATCTGTCAGGACAGCTCTCAGTAAGTGACTTCAGTTCCACACTCAGATAAAAGAGCGTTAGCATGTAATTTACTCATGCCATTAAAAAAAAATGATGCTTGAAAACCAAGTTCAAACAGTGTTGGGTCGACAAACCTTTGCATTTTTCTCTCAGTCTGTGTGTCTTGCCTTTCTCCAGCCCAGCAGGACTGAAGATCAGGCTACTTTCTTCGTTGTCCATTATCTAGTATTAAAAACTCTCTCGGGGGTAAAAAGGTACAGAGCTGCATTAAAGCTGAGGATCTGTGTTCCAGGCTGTTTTGTGTTTGGCAGCTGACCTTGAAATCCAAATCTGAGTCATGCCTCAAACAGTTTTGTTCATTCAGGGAACTTTGGAAGACCTCAAGTGTCTAATGAGTAATTTTCCTCTGAGTAGAAATGAGTTGGCACAGTGTTCAGTACATTTTAACAGAACTGTTTGCTTTATTGTAAGCTCTAAAGCAGATCAGAAAGTATTGTTTTGATACAACTATTCGATAGAACAATGTACTAATGAGAGTTTTTGCTGAAATGAGTGTGTGAGGTAACCAAATAAAAGAAGACCTCAGATGTGAACTACTAATTTGGGTTATTGTGTTTGAGTATATTGTGAGTTTTCCTATTTCTTTTTCTTTCTTTCTTGTTTTTTTGCTGTTTAATTTGACTTATCCAGAGCCAAAGCCTTAGTAGAAGAACAACGCCTTTTGCCCCTAGGGTTCAGGTAATAGGCCCAGTATGATGGGCACCAACTGTGTTTGGTCTTTACCTTATTGACTGTTGACTGGCTTTTTTTCTCCATACTTTGAGAAATGCATTCCTTGGGAAATGGTAGCTTCAAATTTCCCTCTCAGTGGAGTGCATTGTGCCATTTTCCTCAGTTTGATTTTCTTTAGTATCACAGCTATGATTAGTTCTTATTTCACTCATTTTAAACCCATTCATATCATCCTTGTACCTTAATGCATGATCAACTAATTTACAGATTTTCAGAGACACTCTCCCATTGCCTTTTTTTGTGCTGATTTTAGTTTAGCTTCCATTAAACAGATTGGCTTTTTTCAAAGGCAATTGAGGAGTTGGTCTCTATTATGTAATTATTTATTTTTTTGTCTGTTTTGAGGACAAAGGACTTGTTTTTTCCTGCTTCAGCGTGCCATGTGTCCAAGTATCAATGCTTCAATCCTTACACTGAAATGCTTCACCAACTGTGACTAAAAATCATCCCATTGATCAGATCCCAGCTGATAGCTGTGTGGTTTCATGTTGCAGGGAAATGACACCAAGTTCGCCGTCCTCTTTGGGAAACCAAAACCAAATTTAATTTTCCCTTTCAGTTGAAAATTTATGAATAAGCAAATTGTACCTGCCCAATAACTTCAAAGTTTCCCATTCACAGAAAGAGGGCCTTCCTGATACATAAAAAAGTTCATATAGCTTTAATTGTCTATATAATTGAATTAGCAGAGGCTTAAAGTTAAAGGTAAATATTTAGATTGAAAGCACTAATATGCATCTTACAAGTATATTTTCCTTATATGGATCTGATTTGTAGTTATTAACACAAGCATGTTGTGTGACATAGCAAAATTATCATCTACAATATAAAGTCTACAGTTGATAATAACAATAAGGCTTAATCTTTATATATGTCTTAAAAGAATTCTATATTTATGCATGTATAATGAGAAAAATGTATCCCCAAAAATCACGTGGGTCGTATTATACACAGGAGTAAATTCTGGCAGATTGTTTCTAATGTACTACCACAATAATTTTCAATACTTTCTCGTATATAATAGAAATATTCTCTATAAAATACATCTTGCATAGCTAAGTATATAAACAACATCGCTTAGTTGGAGGGGAAAAACGCTAGCAGCACTGTAAATGTGTATAAAATAGAATTCACCCAAAAATCTATAAAATTGTGAAAACCTGAACTGTTTGGGGATGTCAACAGTCCAATTTGGTTTTAACTTGTTCAAACTAGTTATAGTTCATCAATATTGTTGAACCTGATTTCTGTTTCTTTACACTCAAGTTGTTCAAACAGCTACCTGCAAAAAGTAAATATTATTACCTTTTTCACAAAACCGCACTTCAAAATGGGTAAACTGTTTTTGTCCTCAGAAATATTTGACTTAGTCACTGATAATATTCAGTGTTTGCAATATCTATTTTGCTTTGGAGTTTCTACAGAAACATGTAGAGACATGATTTGGTACAATTTGTTTTGCAGTAGATCCCGGTCAAATCTATTGATCTGTCCTGAGTGCTCTCTCCTGCATTACTGCATGTCCAGCTGGTAGTTGTAAACAGTAGAGGTCCTTTTCATTTTCACATTTTAACGAAGTATGGACAAGAACTTAGAAGCCTTATTTCTCATTTCATTTAGTTTCCCCGAGGCTTCTGTTGGACTTCCTTGTCTTCTAAGTGTTTTTCCTGGAGTCCATACTTCCATTTTAGCTTGAAGTGTCTTTGATATTTTTTGTAACAGCATGATTCATTTCTCTATTTAAATCCCCATTGAATAGAAGATTATTTGAAGTAACATAAGTGGTACAAAATATTATTTAAAAAGCACTTCATTAGTTTTAGCGCATTTTTCCTTTAGCATTTCACTATATTTCACCTCAGCTAAATCAGCATTAACTTTATTCATATCTATTAAAATATTCAGTTCAGCATTGCAAGAGAAGTTTTTGATGATGATAATAGCATTAAACACATACTTATAGATAGATAGATAGATAGATAGATAGATAGATTTAGACTCCATGCTTTATTAACATTAAAGCAAATATTTCAATTCTAAACAAATATTTTGCTAAAACAAAGCCTGACATCATAAGTTACACATCTCTTTTTTGTAGGGTTAGTACAGTGGAAAACAATACACACATTACTAAGTTGCAACATATAAACTCAACATAAATAGATTTAAACAAATCTGTATTAATTTCAGTTCTGTCTTGATGAAATCATCTTCTCCTGCATTATACCCTATCTCTTTTTATTCTTTCTCTGATATTATTTTTGTTGTTCTTCTTCCTGAACTGTCACTAAGCTGTCTCTCAGAATGTCATCCCTGCTCTGCTCTCGCAGGTCAAACTATGGTATGACAAAGTGGGTCACCAGCTAATAGTCACCATCCTGGGCGCCAAAGATTTGCCACCCAGGGAAGACGGGCGGCCCAGGAACCCTTATGTCAAAATCTACTTTCTCCCTGACAGAAGGTAAGAGGAAAAGAAACACATTATTTTAGGTACTAAATCAGTACAGTTCCTTTAAAAATAAGCTGATAAACCACTTTTTGACAGATGCAGGGTCTTGTTTTGAACTGAACCAATTGCCACTGGGGGTTGGTCAGCACTGCTGGTTTAAAGGAAGGTTGAAGGCTCAATTGTTGGCCAGAAACCTTTCTGTGTGGAATTTGCATGAGTAGATTTTCTCTTATAGTCCAGCTTCCTCCCATGGCCCATACTCATACATGTTAGGTTAATTGGTGATTCCAAATTACCCTTAGTGGAAATGTATGTGTGCAGGATTGTCTGTCTTGTGTGTCTCTGTGTGGTCATGGACTGGAAACCTGTCCAGTGTGCATCTCACCTATCTCTCCAATGACTGCTGGAGATTGGAAACACAACCAACTATGAAGAGGAAAAGTCGTGTGTAGAAACTGGTTGGATAGATGGATGAATGGATGCATAGATAGATGGTTGAATGGAAGGATTGATGGATGGATGATTAGATAAATGGATACATAGATGGATAAATGTTTGAGTAAACTACTATCAGGTAATGTACATACTAGTAATTGTGGGCATGTTGAAATGTCAGCTTTCATTTCTTCTACTCATAATTAGCACGATGTTGTGTCTGTGTGGTGTCATGTTGTAGATTTCTTGTGTTCGTGGCTCTTCACTATCATGATTGTAAATATAAACAGTTTGAATTATTGTTCCTCCAGTGACAAAAGCAAGAGGAGAACAAAAACAGTAAAGAAATCCTTAGAGCCCAAATGGAATCAGACCTTTATGTATTCACCGGTCCACCGGCGGGAGTTTCGAGAGCGCATGCTGGAGATCACGTTGTGGGACCAAGCCAGAGTCAGGGAGGAGGAGAGCGAATTCCTAGGAGAGGTAAGGACTATGTCACGATAACAAATTTTGCTGTACGATTAATTACCTCAGAAATTATTGCGATAAACAATAATATTGTCTGGTGACCATTTTAAAACTAATATAACGATAATAGCATAATAATGTAAGTACATCCTGCGTGTTCTTCCCATGCATGTAGGTTCCTCTCACAGACCATGCTTGCTGTAAAAGCTCCATGAATATTATAGAAAACTTTATAAGTACATGTAAATTCATTAGTGAAGAAAGTCTTAGTGATGGCATGTTTGTACTTTACTCTGATGCTGTTCTTCTGGCAGATCCTTATTGAGCTGGAGACGGCTCTTTTAGATGACGAACCTCACTGGTACAAGCTACAAACACACGACGTGTCATCCATCCCACTTCCACGTGCCTCCCCAAATGCACAGCGCAGGCAGCTTCATGGAGAGAGTCCAACGCGGCGGCTGCAAAGTAAGAAATTCTAAGTCTCTTTTTCTACAAATGTTTTTCAAGCATCTTAACGTCTAGAGATCCACAGTTCAACAGTAAAGAGACCTTTTATCCACATAACTGATATTAGGTAACATAGAAGAATTTGGTTTTGCAAATGTTTTGGTGTACAAACCAAAACACATCAAACAGAAATTTCACGCAAATGTTATTATTTGTGTCATGTCAAACATACTGCTTTTGTTTTACAGACAAGGGCTCATATTCACACAACTCAGGTAAAGGCCCCTGCAACACCCTGACATTGGTGCCCCAAAGACCATCCTAGTGTTTTTTTCACCTCTTTACAGTGGGCTGAAAACGTATTCACCCCTTTTGGTATTCTCTCTGATTGGTTGTCTTTCCATTGTGGAATTTTAAAGACATTTTGCAGAGGTTGTATTATTGTTTACACAGCATAACTTAGATTTTTATTCTTGGAAATATATTTTATCTGGAAAAATATAGTTTTATGGGTGGTAAGGAAGAATCTCCAGATGACTGAAAGTTTACAGCAAAAACAGAGAGATAGGAAGATACTTGGTGTGTCATCTGGACAGAAAGAAGATGATAAGCAAACAAGGTGGTATTCAGAAGAAGAAGTTTGCCAAAAAGAAATGGGACAGTGAGGGGACTGAAGAGAGTAGACGAGAATATGGAGATGCGGTTTGATTAAAGAAGTAGGTATCAAGGGCGAAACAGAAAACATGTGATGAGTTGTACAAGAAGTTGGACACTAAAGGCTCCCAAATACTCGGGCATACTGTGTGCAGTTTGTGACCTGCGTTGACTCCACGCATATTGTTTGAGACCGCACACTCGAGCATATTGACCACTTGACAAATTCTTTAATTTCTCGCAATTTCAGTCATGATGTCGAGGATGAGGAGGAAGAGATGGTTTGCATTTTAGCTTTAAAACAACATAAGAAAAGAACTTACCCAGGATCTGAGCGATTTTCTCCCACAAATTTGCTGCTCGCCAAAAGTTTTTAGATTCCTGCATTGACTCATCATAAAGTTCTCTAATCTCCTCCATGAGACGCTCTTCAAATTTGGACTCCATTTTGTCGACAAATGACACTGATTCTGAACTTTATCAGGTTGGTGTCGCATCCAAAACAGTTAGACATGAATTCGCCGGGCAGTTTATTTTGCGACACCGCGGACGCGGACATAAAAAAATTGATGTCTGCGTGGACTGGTCCAGCAGACTGCCGCTTCGAGTCCGCATTGAGTCTGCCTCGAGTCCGCTCGGACCTCCGTGGAGTGAAGTACGCCCGAGTATGTGAGGGCCTTGAGAGAGAGAAAGACTTGCATTGATTGTCAAGACAGAGATCAGGTTTTTAAGGATGTGCAGCAGGTTAGACTTGTTAAAGTTGAGATGATGTGAGATGACTGTGATGGGAAGATGAAGGGAGCATTTTGAGGAGTTGATGAATGAAAAGAAGAAGTCATAGAAACTGTGGACCAGGAAGTCGGAAAGATTAGTGAGGATGAAGAAGGGCAAGGCAGTTGGACCAGATGACATATCAGTGGAGGGAATTAAGAGATTTAAGTTTATGAGCCACACAATGAAGTTCTGAGAGAAAGTTGTGGAAGTGGGACTGCATCAGGGATTGGGTCTGAACCCTTTTTTGTTTGCTCTGATGGACGGACTAACAGATGAGGTCAACAGGAATCTGTGTGGACTATGCTGTTTGCAGATGACATTATGATATGTTATGAGTACAGTGAGGCTTTAAGGAGCAGAGGTCACAAAAGTGCAGGCCTTCAAATACTTAGGGTTGCTGTCCAGGAAAAGTGGGAGTGTGGTAAAGAGGTGAATAAGAGTCCAGACAGGATGGAGAAAGGTTTCAGAGTGACAAAAAATGGTGGCATTAAAGTTCAAAGTAAAAGTTGATAAGAGAGTAGTGAGACCAGCTATGTTGTATAAACAGTGGCCCTGATAAGAAGACAGGAGAAAGACCTGGAAGTGTCAGAGCTGAAGATGTTGAGGTTCTCCTTGACAAGGATGGATAAGATTAGAAATGAGATCATTAGAGGTACAGCACAAATTGAACCACTGGGAGATAAAGTTAGAGAGATCAGACTGAGATGGTATGGACATGTCCAGAGGAGGGACAGTGGGTTTATTGGTAGAAGGGTAATAGACCTGCAGCTACCAGGAAAACCCTCTCTTGGCAGGTCATGGATTCATCACCCAGCTGGGGTATTTTATGTGTGGAGTTTGCATGTTCTCCTGGTGCATGCATGTGTTTTTGGGTGGGTACTCTGGTTTACTCCCATAGACTAAAAACATGTATGCTAGGTTATTTGGTAGCTCAAAACTGTCAGAGTGTGAATGATTCACTGCCTTGCACAATGGCCACTAGGGATAAGCAGTAGCCATGCCATGACCCAGCATAGAACCCGAGTAATGAGGATTGATTGATTGATATTTTTAAATGGCCCAAACCTGATCTGTACCTCTTTATAAGTTTATGTGGAAAATTCATTGGCTTTCATTCTTTCTTAATTACCCAAATTATTGTGAAGTATTTGGTGTGCATCCATTACTCATAATTGCATTAAAGAAAACAAGAATAAACCCAGCAACAAAAAGTGAGAATATTAAGGGGATAAATATTTTTCCAGCCTGCAGTAAATAAGCCTCCTTATACTCTGACCTCCCACCGCCCCCCCTTATTCTGTAAAAACTGCATGTTTCTGCTGCCGTAGATGGATTTGAAGGTGGAGAGCTGCTGTAAACTTTAGCACTCTGGTTTCAAATCCGCTCAGGGTAGCAGACACAAGCGCAATTCAGAGAGAGTTTAAAGTTAAAGTGTTCTCTTACCCCAGTTTCTTCACCTATAAACTACCATACAGTCCTACCCTGCAACCTACACCCATATCTCACAGCTGTATGTTCTTTATCTCAGTGATGTTTTAATAACCAAGGCAATCATTTGGCAGCACTTGACAAGTTATTACTATGCTGTAATCTATACTGACTGGTACAGTATGAATCTTTGATAGCAATACATACAACCTGGTACAACAGGGTACCTGCTACTTAAAACGTATATACATGGTACTTGCAAGGCACTTCAGTTGTTAGGTACAGGGCACTTAAAAGTTACCACCAGATATATGTTCAGAGTAACCACTGGGTACCTACAGGGGTGTGTAAATGGTACTTAGGGTAACATCCTGGGAAATTACAGGTTACTTACATAGTTATATGCCTGGTATGTACCCATAGTTACCCAATAATTATTCTGTACACAGTCCCGTAAGTACCCCTGTAAATCCCTGATAATTACCCTATACATTATTTTGCAATTACCCTGCACATTACCCTATATTTACTCTGTAATTACTCAGTATAGTGTTTAGGAAATACCCTATAATTACCTTGGATATACCTTGTAATTACCCCCCTGTAAGTTTTTTTAAGTATGAGGTATGTACTTTATAAGTATCAGGTTGTGTTTTGTATTGCTACAAAGTCGTTTCTATCAACCAATGAGAGTTTACTGATGCTACTCTGTTTGGCTCATTCTTCTTTGCTTGTGTTTAAACTTCTTGCTTTTTACAGTTAAATACTGAGCAACCCACAACCTGAGCTGATTTTGAAACACACATATATATATTTTAAGAAAATAACCTTCCAAAATTCATAAAAAACAACTTTGCTTCTCTTTGAACACAATGCAAAACCTGAAACATAAAGTATTTTTGTGGTTTCCTTCATGCCTGTTAGAGTCTACTAGCAGATTGTTGTTCAGCAACTTCAGACTGTATTTTAGTGTGATTTACACGGAATTCCTTTACTGTTCTGTTTCTTCTGGCTGATTAAGGCCTCCTCCCTCCTCACCAGAACAATCTTTTGAGCGTTTGTATTAGTGCGAGGTGAAAGAGCTGACAGCTGTAAAAAGTTTTCTGCCAACCGAGATGAGAGATTAGGAGTGGTGCTGCCAGAGAGCAGCACTTGTTATTTCTGAAAAAGCATGCGTGTCCACTTGATTTAAGTTGACTGAGAGGTGAAAATGGAGGGATGTGGTTAGGGTTATTGGTGCTGTGTGTGTTTTGGAGTAAATCAACTTGGCTTAATGAAGAAAGAGCTGCCATGTTACTTTACACACACCCCACTTTTTCAGATAAAAGTACACGTTTAAAGAAAAGTCTGTCAATTGATTTTGTTTTACCTGAAGCAATACAGGTTATTGTACATATTGTGAAAATTATGAATATTATGTGTTAGTATGAGCATGTACAAGGATATAACAAATGACTAACTCCTTTTTCCATTTCTCTCTCTCTGTTCTTTTCTATTCTCCCACTTTTATCTTGATCTCAAAGGATCCCAGAGGATAAGTGACAGCGAGATATCAGACTATGACTGTGAAGATGGAGTAGGAGTTATAACAGGTAAACATACTAACAACATGGTTACTATCCAGCCTAAAGGCACTGTCGCACTATAACATTTTAGACAACATATGCCGACTTATAATATATGACTATTTTACTCCTATTAGTTATATATACAGAATGTATAGGTCCAAAAGAGGCTTCCAGTAGATTTATTTTAAATTCCATCTTCAGCTCAGACATCTCTAGTGTTGAACAAACTTTTCAGAAGTTGTCTAAAACATTATAGTGTGACAGGGCCTTTAGATTTGATGTGCATATGAATGTGGTCATCTACAATATTATAAGCTTAAGCATAAAAACACTGGTCTTAACAGTCAATTTTTCTGCTGCTGATTGTTACTTCATTGTTGATTAACAGGATTCCCATGCAATCTTGAAAAGTATGAAAAAGTACATTGTCATGTATTATTATGTATTATTATTTTCTGATCTTGATACATTTAAAAAAAACATTTGTTTCCAGACTTTGTCCTTATCGCATTTTCTTAGAAAAAAAAGATGATAAAATTATTTTAAAAAAATATTGTTAATATATATGTGAGAATGATACAGTTTCCATGATGTTGTCTGGTTTATAAACCACATCGAGCACTGAGATTATGGTGTTAGCCGTCAGTATCTTTATTCGAATATCTTTCATTAGGTACTCATAGATGCATTCAAATTCATAGATCTTCACAGCTTTATACTGTAAGTAAGTGGGTGATAAAAGTGGTTATAGTTTATGGTTTATGGTGAGTGGGGATGGATAAAGAACCCATATGAGTGGGGGCCTCGTAAGTGGGCCCATTGCTCTCCCCAACAAGACACTGAGCTTTAATCAAACCTTTGCGTCCCTCAAATGAAAAACACAAGGTTAGAAACACTCCATAAAGGGGTCCCCAAGAATCATTTTCATTTGACTACTCAGAGCCATGCAGTGACCTAAGTAGAGCAAAGAGGTCTTTAATTCAATGCCACAGGCATCACACAGACCATCGTCATGGAGTCCCATCACCATTTTGTGGTTGAGCAGGTTGTGCCCAGTTAGGACTCCAACCAGTGTACTTAAAGTTTTCTTTGTCAGGCGATGAGATCTTTTCCAAACCTAAGATTTGGGCCATTTATCAGTTCCTGTGCCTGTCTACAATCTGTCAGCTCCCTCCAGAGGATTGAGTGTTGATGTCTAATCCAGACCTGTAGGGCAGTCCTACAGACTGTTGTTGAGATACCTACAACAGGCTCTGGTCCTTTGAAGTGGACCTGACTGCTTTTGCAGCTCTCTCATTACCATTACTGCCAGTATGTCCCATTTAACAGTAACACTGGTTGTTCTCTAACCCTAAGTTTTTAGTGCACAATCTCACTATGGGTTGTTGTATCTTTGAACAAGTGGTTCCCAAAGTTGGGGTCGAGACCTGAAACATCAAGGTGGGGTCTTGAAAATATTTTCAGTATTATTTACATTTTAAAATAACTTATAACAACAAATATTTTTGCCGTAGTTGTTACGGAGCAAAGTAGTGTGGTTGGTGCACTAAAAAGTTGATAAGAAAACATAATATTATTGTGCCCACGTTTTTTTGACCTGATACCAATGTTTTTCACCCAAAAATAGGTCTCTGCTACTGTTATTTTGTGGGTCACAAGTTGAAAAGTTTGGAAAACATTGATTTATTTTCTATCACCTTCAATTGGCTATCCCAGTAGATATTTATTTTTGTCCTGAATGCTGATCAAAGTCCTTCAAAAAAAAAAGGATCAGCAGAATCCAAGTCTTAACCCTTTAACTGCCTGGTCAGTTGACCAGGCAGTTAAAGGGTTAATGCAATATTTTCATTGTTTTCCAACTTATTCAACACTTGCAGACATAGTTCTATAGCAACCACAGATATTGTTAGAAATAGTTCCTCCCAGTCGTCTCTGTTCATGATGGTACTCTGGAAGGATATAAGCAG
The DNA here is from genome assembly GCA_031762495.1 of Anablepsoides rubrolineatus. Taxonomy (NCBI): domain Eukaryota; kingdom Metazoa; phylum Chordata; class Actinopteri; order Cyprinodontiformes; family Rivulidae; genus Anablepsoides; species Anablepsoides rubrolineatus. Next base: position 23,744,702 of record JARVGW010000564.1, on the reverse strand, counting down.
GGTTGCACATAAGATTTTTGGTCTAGTTCTCAGGGAAGAACCTGGGGTTGTTGCTTGGTGCTCATATTTTCCTTAACTCATTTAACACATTTATGTAGAGGGGTGTCAGGGCA
>JARVGW010000564.1:23709940-23726736 GCA_031762495.1 Anablepsoides rubrolineatus | reverse complement strand
TCTGTGATTTGTGTTCTATTCTGAATAAAATATTAGATGTTGGCACCTCCACATCATTGTGTTCAGTTTTTATTCACGATTTGTTTAGTGTCCCAACTTTTTGGGATTCCAGTTTGTAGTTTAGGATTCCAGGTTTTTGATTTAAAGCTGTTTCCTTTCATAAACCCATTTCCCCACTTTCAGGGAATACTTTGATTATTGAAGCAGTCAACCTTTGATTTTGGGATTGTTGTGTTTGTGTGCCAATCTGAAGTTAAACTTTGTGTATGAGAACTTGTAGCAGAAGGTTTCATACCAAAGGGACTTATTTAGGTTTCAGAATCTTGATTTTAATAAGTCTGGATCTGTCTTTATGTTAGCAGCTACCAGTGAGGAAAAAGCCCAAGGTCCTCCAGTAAACGGACGGAAAGGCAAGTTGCCTGAGTGCAGTGATGGTGTGTGTTTGCTGTGGCTTTTGTTAGCAGCTGTGCTGCTTGATGCTCTGCTGCTCTGATTTTGTTTGACACACATTTAGAAAGTTTTTAATTTCCTGCTCTTGGTCACATTTCATCTAATAATTGGACTCAGTGAGAAAAAATTCCTACCGGTTCTTTCTGGACTGATCAGATTAGTGACCTCTGATGGAGCTGATGTTAATATATACAGAAATCTGTCAGGAGGATTTCTGCTAGCCTGTCCTTATCTGCCTCTAGTCTGGACTTAAAGCTCTAATCTGCCTTCTATTTTAATACTCCTTCAGTTTTTCAGGTCCGCCCCACAAAGATAAAGTTCTCCTTTTTCTGTTCTGAAATTGTTTTTATTAAGTGTGGCTTTAAGGACTGGTCTTTTACTGCAATTCTCTGCTATTTTAGGGCAGTTGTATCAGTGCACAAAATATATAAAAAAGTATTTAAAGTGTTTAAAAGCTTGTTCTGTGCTTCACATTACAGCACATCTTAATCTTTGTTTCGTTTTGATCTGAGCTACAGTTACGTCTGTTGGCCAGCAGATGGAGCCTGACTTCATCATCCAGGATTCCAGCCCTCAAAAAGCAGAAATCTCTGTTCCTCAAACAGTTTCTTGCCTTTAAGAATAATCAAAGATATAGCATGTACAGTGACTTTAGGATGAGTTTATTTCTTCTTTAGTAAACAGAGTGAAAAATTGATTTTGCATCTAGTTTGGTGTTAAGGTGTCTAAACCAGGGAGTGTGTGTATGTGTGTGTGTGCTTTTCTGTAGAGGTGACATGGGAGGACCAGCAACGAGGGCTGAATGGCTCTCTGTCTGATGGGGGGTCACAGCCACACCCCTCCATTACTGACTCAGGTTGGTGGGTTTGCTGCTGAGTGTACTTTATACAGAATACTGCAACTTACTTTTTATCACGATTTCACGACCAGTCAAGTTCAACCAGACCTAAAAACAGGAAGATATCACAACAGACTGAGGTGTTGTTGCACAAGCAAACTAAACATTTATTTGTCAAGTAGTTGCAACTTTAAATATCATAAAACAAATCATTGCACCAGTAGTTTGTACAAAAACTGAGACCTTTTACATGTATTCAGTCTGTTGAAGGTTCTGTTTAATATATGTAAGATATTAGTTTTTAAATGAACATGGTTTTTATGAAAGGCTTAAGCAAAACTATAAAGTGTAAAAAAATAAATAAATTCTTTAGCTGCAATCATTCAAGTCTTTGATGAACATTTTGTAATTTCTTAGCTTTAGAGAATTTAATTTACCACATTTCTCAATAATTAAAGATACACCCCCAAGTTTAGGATTACAATAAATTATATTATATATTATTAAATAAATATTTGAACACTTTAGCTACAGTGAGAGTAATGTTTAGTGCTGATTCTTCTTTTGAAGCATGTCAAAACAATGTCAAATTGATTTATATAGCACTTTAAAAACAAGTATAAAACTGCACCGAAGTGCTGCACAGGAACAACAAGAACACAAATAATAAAAACAGAGTATCAAACAATACTTCAATTAAATGCCAAGGAATAAAAATGAGTTTTAAGTAGCAATTTAAAATGAGCCATGCTGTGGGCAGATCTAATCTGGAAAGGTAAGTTGTTCCATAAAATAGGAGAAAGCAGAGAAAGCCTGATCTCCTTTCCTCTTAAGTTGAGTCCGAGGAACTGTCAGTAACTGATTATTTGATCGTAGGGTTCTGGACACAGACCCAAATTTTAAAAGGTCCCGAAGATAAGGGGGGGCTAGCCCATTTAAAATTTTATAGGTTAATAAAAGAATCTTAAAGTCTATTTGATAAAAGATGGGCAGCCAATGTAAAGATGCCAATATAGGCCTTATATGGTCATGCTTCCTGGTTCCTTTAAGAAGCCATGCTGTTGCGTTCTGGATCATTTGAAGTCGCTGCATCTATGATTTATCCATAACTTTATATGATGAATTGCAGTAATCCAAACGAGATGTAATGAAGGCATGGATAAGTCCTTCAAAGTCCTTAAAACAGAAATAAGACTTAACTTTTGCTAAAATCCGCAGGGGATAAAAACTTGATTTAAAGACAGAACTAACTTGTTTATCTAGTTTTAAAGAACTGTCAAAAGTGAAATCAAGAGGTCTGACAAAACCGAGCTATGTCCTTATCATAAATACAAATATTTAATTATAATGTTTATTCATTTCTTTAAAAAACAACATAATATCTATATACAATAAAATACAAATCATAAATTAAATGTAAGGCAGCATGAAAAAAATAATCTTATTATATCTGCCTCTTAAATAAATAAATAAATAAATAAATGGTTTTCAAATAACAAAAACAACAGTTTAATAATAAATCGACAAGGACAACACAAAATGGTTTTACACAAAAGAGGTAGAATTGTTTGTGTCTATTTAGATTATTAAAAAGTAAGAAAAAATGTAGACCTTTTTTAAAATATTCTGTTTTTGAAAAAAAAAAACATGCCTTTAGTTGTACTTTACTGTTCATGTAGTCATAAAGAAATGTGCAGGGAGGGTTTTCTATCAGCTTGATTTTAGTGTTTCCAAAATGTGAATGTTTTAAAAACACTTTGAACCCAGATAAGAAATTGTTTTATACATTTTATTTAACCTGTAAAAATATTTTTGATTTATATAAAGACTTGCATTTTCCTGATTTGCCTCTGGATGGCAATATTTCAATTTTTCTCTTCTTACCTTATTCTGCTGTGTGGGTTTGCAGTGCAGCTATGAATGGATTCTCATGCTCACAAACAAATAAAATCTGATTGGCTTAAAAAAACCTCACATTTTAAAATATATACTTTAAAGTCATGCATACATGTATACAACTATGCGTCCAGTACATGTTTGTATGTGTGTATTGTTTGTGTATGTGGTGTCATTTTTATAGTATTGAGATTTTAATGTCGTTCCTGAGACCACTTCTCTATTCTCTTATCATCTACTGGCTACACAATCTTTTAGGTGCTTTAATTAGTAACATGTTGATATTATTGAAGCTTTTTGAGGCCCTTTCATTTCTAAGACATTGGCAATGCCAGGCCGCAATAAAAACAGGTTTTACTTTAATACAGTGGTGGACTGCGGGGCTACTTGTCTGGAGTTTGGATGATCTTTGTATTGTGTGAAAGCATCTCAATACCAGGTTTTCAGCTGTAGAAACATGGATTATATGAATGAATGAGAAAATGATGTGAACATGATCACCAAAACTAGAGATACTAGATAGCTAAAAGCAGGAAATCAATGCTGTTGTTTCATATTGTTCTTGACAGAATATACTACAGCTGGCTCCTGCATGTCTGCCTGTGGATTTTTCAATTTTACTGCAAACTCTCACACTCTACATTGCTACTAGGTGGCATCTGTCTCTATTTTTTCTTTGTGTTTTCTGATGAAACACCGAGACAGTTGGCTTTCTCTTTGGTGTGCTCGCTGCTCTGTGCTTTCAGTTTGTGTTGTGGTCTTTTCCTTTCTTTTATATTATTTTTCTAGGCTGTCTCCGAACAGTTGCTCCATGCAGAAGTGCCATCCACTTCTCCTTTTATCCCCGCTTCTCCTCTCTGTCCTCCATCTCCTCACCTGCCTTCAGCAAGGTCTCCGGTTTGCGGCGGGTTCGATCCATTAACGTCTCTTTACTGTTTCAGCTCTTTTCTTTTAAAAAGTGCAGAACCCTCGCTCTTCCAAATCTTCTCTCTGCAGTTTCTAACAACTAAACTCTTGGGTTCCATTTTAGCCTCTCCTGGCCTCACTCCCTCCTGCTCTGTTCTGACTTTTCACTGTACCCATGGCTAATTTTGTTTGTTGTTGGTGGACATATGATTTTGTTTGTGTCTTCTGTGTTTGTTGTTTTGTCATTGTTGTGTTGTATTGTTGTTGTGTTGTGTTCCCACTTCCCCCTCCCTCCCTCCTAAAACTCATCACCTCCTCACACTAACCCTATACCTGACATATTCAATGTTGGTGTTGCCCTCTTCCATCCACATGGTACCCGGCCCTCACACCCTGTGTCCATCCTCTTGCATCCATGTTCCTCTCCTCTGTCTGTGTCTGTCCATTTTGCGATATGAACTCAGAAGACATGGACTCACCAAGTTGGACAAACTCAGGTCTGTTTCTTCTTCTTTTTTTCTGACTCGACGTCCACTCTTCTTCTACTTTTATCCTCTCTGCTCATCTTTCTGCTTGCTCTCCTCCACCCGCCTTCCTTCATCTCAGCTGCGTTTTCTACAGTTTTCCTGCTTTGCCTGGCTCCATTTTCTCGTGCTTTATATCCTTTTTTACGTTGGTCTTCAGACGGCGCTTCTGGCTTCTCTGTCATGTCTCTGACTTTACTTTGCTTTGGACAAACTGTGTGAGCGTAAGGTTCACAAAAGCATGATTCGGATGTTGCCACATTGTTTTTTCTAGAGCAGGCGTTGACATGAGACATGTGGTTTTCTTTAGGTTAATGTCCCTATAAATATATATTTGCACAGTCGCACAATTACTAACTTGTTAAAGTAAACCGATATGAACAACCACAGCTAAACAGTTTTGAAGAAACTTTGGAGTAGGCCTGTCATGTTAAACAATAAATCAATTAATTGCACAATAAATTAAAACGAGGTTGATCATTTTTATTTTCTTGCTTGTTTTCTTTGTGTCTCCATGTTTTCTACTCCTTAACGTAGGAAGGAATGTATTTGTCAGGTGCATGGTCTCTAACCTCTGTAGCATGAGAACCCCGTGAACATGCATTTAGCCAGAGGAGCGTCTTCAGTTTTACGATGCCTTTTTCCAGCTGGCACCGTGCCAAACATTGGGTTTGCTGGAAGTTTTTGTTTTTTACACAACCGTATGTAAATCTCGTAAACCTCCGTAAATTTTACAAGTGGCGTGAGGGTGACCGCAGTTATTTTATGAAGCCAGAGGAAGGCTTGGATAGAGGAGGTGGGAAATCATTTTACAGCTTCAGCTTCAGCAGCTGTTGTGTGTTTTTTTCCTTCTGCTCTCTGTCAGCTTTGTAAGCCAAAGGGCATTATATTAGTTTAAAATAGTCCCCAAACAATATATTATTGTTTATGATGATCATTTGTAAGACTAATTTGTTATGACAGGCCTACTTTAGATTTCTTTAGAGATGTTTATTATATAAACTTAGTTAAGAACTGGTTTATTTTCTAAATGAAAGGAGCCTTCTGTTAAGTAAAGCATATAGTCTACCATCTTGCAAAGTTAGCTCTCAAAGTATGTGTTGGTGATGACTCTCTGCTAATATCACATCAAAGTTTAGCTCATTATTGAGTTGTTGTGTTGCCGTAAGATGATTAACTGTGATGTCATCTTTAAATGGATTGACTCATAAAAGTGAATTAGTTGTAGATGTACCTCCAATTATTATTTTCTGAGAGCTTTAATCAAACATGTCAAGTTGTTCTTGAGATGTTTTGCTAACAGACAAACATGGATGCAGACACGGACAGTTGCATGATCACCCAGCTTCAGGCAGTAAATATATTGATGGTTTTGTTTTTCTTAAGCAGATTCATTTCAAGGTAACAGACATTCAGATGATGACAGTAATATTTATTTCAACATTGCTCCATTTTCTAAGCTGTTAATGGGATGTTGCCTATCATAAGTTTTAAAAATGTTGTTACTGTTCTTTTAGATACTTCAGTTTTATATCTTTTTACAAACAGAAAAATAGCTTTAAATTATATCTGAGAAAGAAACATTTGTATTTCTTAAATTTCAGTTCTTTCGATGATAAATATCTCTAATCATTGTATAATAATTATTGTATAATAATTGCTGTCAGAGTGAATGTTTAATAAAAAATGTTTGCATGAACCTCCATATAGTATTTGTTGAGATTGGGGTTGTTGTAAGAGCTTGTAAACTGGTAAATTGGCCCCAGTTTCAGTAGCTGTTTGTTTTCTGTGAGAATTTCCCCCTGATTCTCCAGACTGTCAGTTCTGATTGTTGTCTGCAGGGACGATAACTTCACACAGTCCACCTTATAAAATCGATTTTATTTTTTAAACTCATGTTAACATTTCCTTCAAGATAAAGCCAACACATTAAACACATCTTTTATACTTTAACTGATAAAAAAATATATATATATTCCCTTGCTTATGCAGGGGTTTGTTTGCTATAGCTTGTATTTCCTTTGTGTGTGTTTGTTTGTATGTATGTTTGTGTAGATGGATGGGTGTGTGTTTGTTCATGCAAATTGTATTTGTGCATGGCACCTGTTTGTGTGCGTCTACATTTGCTTAATCATTATCTTCATGTGACACAGAAGTAAAGACAAAGGGCAAACTGAGGTCATTGGAAGTGTTGCAGCCAGAGAGCCATCACGTTAAGGTTCTAGTAGAAAGTGTTTGGTAGTTATTTTTGTTTAATCACAAAGGGAAATATGTTTTAGCAGTGGTAATAGTTGCATATAAGCTCATCCTGATTACAAGAAATTGCCTCTAAATGCACAAAGAACAATATGCATAAAAGCACAGAGTTTTATTTTTAGGGTTATGAAATGGGCAAACAAGATGAAGGAATGATTTCAAGAAGTTTTGCATTTTGGTAAATTTAAAGTTGTATTTGTTGTCAAAGAAATATATGTTACCTCCTTCTGATCCTGATATTAGTATAATACTAACGCACTAAATTTAACAAACTATTTCAGTGACATTCGGTATGAGATTTGAATAATTAGGAAGAAAATAAAAGGATATATTCTGCAGCTTATCTATACCAATCTGTATGTCTTTTTTGTTATAACGGCCAACCATTCAGCTTTTTCCCATTAGATCTGTCCTTGTCATGGCTTACGGCTCATAGCTCAGCTGAAGCTTGTCTCTCATCATAACAATATTCTCCTCCTTCAGACTCTTCTCATAATATCAGTTCCTATGTGACCGGGGTCTGTCTTTGTGCTCAGGTATGGACATGGAGGAGAAGACCAGGCAGATGAAATTAAAGATGAACAAATACAAGCATGGCGCAGGCTCTGACTCCAGACTGGAACAGGACTACCACAAGGTAAAAACATGTCCAAATACACTGGATGCTAGACTCTGTACATCAGGTTAACACAGAACTACACATACTAAAGCAAACACAATGCATGTGCAGTTAGGTTTGCTTAAAGTCAGTATGTACAAACTTACTTGTACAGTTCAAAAGTGGAAAAACGATAGGTAAGCTGTTTATTTTACAGACATGCATGTCATTTCTTTATATTACAATTTATATGTATTTAACACATGGCTTTTCATAGACCTGCTGTGCAAGTCCAAATGTAAAATAAAATCTTTTAGCCGAAAATCAAAAGTTAAGAGAATACTGGATGTATTGTCGTGATTAAGACAGACAAAGACAAATCAAAAAAATAAATGAAAGATTCTGCAGAGGTGCCATCTTAACGTGGTGGAGGGGTTGAGTAACTTGATGGAACAGAGGGCTATGTTGTCGGGGGCTTCAGCCTCTGGTAGGGACTCCCATGGGGAGGGATCAAAATCACAAATTAAAAGCCTTGATGGTCAAAACAACAAATGCATCTGAGTATGTCACTTGTAAAAGGAAAACCAGAGCAACTTTCTGAAGCCAGGCCAAGAGAAGGCTCACCAAGGAGCGCCTGGTGGTTGGGTCTTGACTTTTGGGGCTCTGAAAGAAAAACAGGGCCCACCACATGCAAGGGCTGTCAAGATTGGGTATGATGCAAGCCAGGTTACAAGCAAGTGAGGATCCATGGCCATGATGATTCCAGGTGGCGTTGATTAGCTCTAGGAACATAGAATGTCACTTTACTGGTGGCTAAGGAGCAGAAGCTTGTTTGTGCGTTTGAGTGGTACTAACAGCTTGGTCTCTGGAACCCAACTCCTGGAGAGAGGCTGGAAACTTTAGAGTTGCCCAGGGAGAAAGGTGTGTATGGGGATACTCACAAGCCCCTGGATGAATGCCTCAATCTTAAAGTTTTCCCTCACAGAACTAGGGGGACATTTCTGGCTGTTTGTTTGTGCTTGTACACCAAACAGTAGTCCAGATAACCAGGCCTTCCTAAGTGTCTGAATGGCGTCCTGAAAGGGGTGACTTATGGAGTTTCCCTTGTTCTACTGGGCAACATCAACGCCGATGTGTGCAATGAGGGGGAGTAACAGCCTGATTTGAACCTGAACAATGTTCTGTTTGGACTTCTGTGTTAGACATAGGATGTCTGTAATGAACACCATAATCGAGCATAGGGTGGTCCTGTACAGTATGTGGGAGAGGCTGCCGAACAGACCTGGCAAACCCAAACATAGTGAGGGGGAACTTTGAACGTCAGGTTGAGTCACTATCCATCCGATCTTCAACTCATACCTAAAGGAGATTTCTTCACATGTCCTGTTCCAAGGTCCTGTTCCATGTGCTCAGTTTGGGTGTGGAACTACTGACCCAGTCTGAGAATATTGTTCAGAGGTGGAATGAGTACTTCATGGATCTCCTTAATAAGTACTCCATGTCCACCTTTGAAGGGACAGAGACTGAGGACTAGGGGGCAGATAAATCCTTTATGCTATCATGATCTTTTCTACAATTATTCATCTCCTAAATCCCATTTTAACTTTTTGGGTCTTTTGGGGCCTGTCCCCTTTAGACAGAAAGGGGATAGGATGAAAATGAGAAAGGATCTCTGGATCCAGATTGGATATTTTCAAAAGAGGTCTGATGATAGCAGTTTTGAGAGATAATGGAATGTGGCCAAACTTTAATAATTTATTATTTATGTAATCAATGGACTTATGGCAGATTGATTATATTTTATGAGAACCGTAGGGAAAGGATCCAAGGCACAGGTTGATGGCTTAATTTTCTTAATGATGTTCTCAACTTCACTCTGAGCAACTTCAGCAAAACAGCTAAAGGACACAGGATGGAGATGGTTAGATGGGAGAGGGAGAACAGGAAAGCTAAAAGAGCTGAGATTAAATAGTGTTCACGTTTTCATTTTTAATACTTAAGTAGATTTTGTGTCAGAAATTTACTTTTGATACTTAAGTACAAAAAATTTCAGATACTTTAGGACTTTTACTCAAGTATCACTTTGAGGTACTTTATACAACACTGATAAAATGTATACCCTACATTCATATCCACAATACATGGAGATGTAATTATGTCCTGGCTGGGAGGTTGGGCAGCTCAGTTTGGGAGGAGGGGATGTGAGAAGACACTCGGGGAGGCACTGGGCTCAGAAAGAAAGACCCGCCCTACTCTGCTATGATTGGGTAAAACTATGACTATGGCTCACGTTATTTGTTGAAAGTTTACCATATCCACCACAGCAAATGTAAGTTTTATTTTATGTGAATAGAGAACTTCAATCGCCAAAAAACACTTAAGGACTTTCAAGGAAAAGTGTAATTTTTGGCTGTTTTCACAAACTTTCCAGGGCCTTGAAATCATTTTTTCATATTCACAAACTTTCAAGGAGTTCAAGAACCTGTGGGAACCCTGAAATAAATAAATGCAAGAAACCGTTTTTGTCCTTGTCATTTGGATGAGCTGAGCCTAAATCTTCTTGTTATATTTTTAGAAGTGTTTCCATAATCGAGTGTTTACTATTCTGCTCTGGAAAGGTCCTGACGCTGCTGTCTCACTGCAGTTACGGTCAACACGTACAAGACAAACACTCCCTGTCTGCTTTCCTTTTAAGTCAGTGCTATGAACACTATTGCGTTTGGTGAAGGCTTGTGTTTCTGTAAGTCTATAAAAAGCAGATTGTTGTCTATATCTGTTGAACATGCGGTGTACTTTGAACCCCATCGACAAAACAATAGCGTTCCTGTTTCTAAACAAAGCTGCTGAGCAAATGCTCTGAACATGCAGTGAATTACAGAACAGTTACTGTAACACTTAGCTCATACATTCTTAAAACAAAGATTCTTCTTATAAGTAAACAGAGGATCTTCTGAACACATTAAGGTCAAGAACTGTTTAGAACCTGATTCCAGTTCAGCTTTCAACAAACACTTTGTGGGAAGTTATTTTAGTCTAATCCTCTGTATACAAGCTAAATACCATTCATATTGATGATGTATAGCACCAAATCTCTTTTCCAATGACCCATTTTTTAAAGGAATGGTGCATTTATTTGCATTTATGTTTATTTTTTAAATATAGAAAAGACCAATAAGGGAGAACTTCATAGTTTCAGACAAGCTGTAAAGAAGCTTTAATAAACTGTGAAGGCCTGTGGTCAAAACTTAATCAAAAACAATTCAAATATATAAACATCAAATTAAGTAATAGTTATCTTCTTTGGGAGTAATGTTAAGCTTTACAGTTGTTATTGTTTGACTAAGTTAGAAGATGCGATCTAAATACATTTGTAGCTATTACTATTCTTGAAGGAATAACATGCTGTCATTATCATGTAGTTTACTCTAACTTAAACATCGGACAGACCAACAAAGCAGGTAAATAAAACATAAACATTAAATGAGAGCTAAGTGTCAAAAGTAAATTCCCAAGAATTCATTGTATTTTTTATCAGGCCACAAGGTGGCGTTGTTTGACTATTTTGATGAAAAAAATACATACTTGTTAACGGTGATCACTGATATTTTAGTGTTTGACAGACAGGTTATAATATTGTGCTACTCTAAAGCTTAGGGCAATATAATTTGATTTACTGCCTCAGGAATTGCTTTTTTATAGTAACCTTAAAGAGGGTGATGGGATAGTGGGCCTGTATATTATGTGTTGCTCCAATGAGTACAGAAAACAATTTCAATTCCAAATTATATTCAAAAAGTTTATTCATTTTATTAAAAAAATAACTATATACAATAGAAAACAAAGAAAATACAAAAATCAAAATAAAAGGAAAGTTAGCAGAAGAATAATAAATCTTATAATGTCTGCCCCTTTTATCCCCAGAATATTCAAACAAAACATAATTTACAAAACAAGACTAAATAAAAATAAAAACATCAACTCAAACAACAATTCATATAGCTTCACATTTTACTTTTCCATATACCTTCAACAAACTAAATATATACATAGACCTGGCATTTTAAGATCATCCTTCAGAGCATTCTACAATCCTATAACTTGGATTAGAGTACACCTTTCTCTCAAGCAAGTATGAAAATCTGGCTTCACAAACATTTCCATCCCCTTAAGATAATAACAACCGTCTCTCGTAACAAAATTTGCCTGAATAATGGAAGGTAATATGTTTCTGTGAGCCTTGTACATAAACAGTAAAATATTATAAGCAACCAAATCATAGAATTTTAAAATTTTCAGTTTGCAAAATAATGTATTTGATGGATGGTTGTAATCTTTTTTAGTGATAATTCTTACGGCTCTTTTCTGTAAAACAAAAACTGGATTTGTAATCGTTTTGCAAGCTTTATCCCAGACTTCAATACAGTAAATTAAATATGGAACAATTATTGCCCTTTACAACACAAGCAGAACCTTGTCATTGAATAACTCCCTGACTTTATACAGGACTCCAATAGATTTAGATATTTTTGTTCTTAAATAATGTATGTGAGGTCTCCATGTCAGCTTGTCATCAATGATGACACCCAGAAATTTCACCTCACTGACTTTACAGATCTCAATACCATCTACAATAAATGAGAAATCAACCGTTGTTTACCTATTACTAAATATCATTTAATTTGTTTTATCCAAGAAAACACAAGTGAGAAACTAGAAAGGCTAAAAAAAAAGATTTAAAAGAAGTTTAACTGTGAAAAGACCCACCTGAAACAAATAATATAGCAACAATAGATTTACTCTTTTTTTCTTATAAATTATTTTTTTTTACAAAGTTTGTTTTTGGGTGGCACGGTTGCTCAGTTGGTAGAGCTGTTGCCCCCCTCTTTCTCATCATAAAAAGTTCTTTACACAGAACTAAAGAGCTTCCTCAGGTATTTTTAAAACATTAATTGTACACTTTTTTCAGCAAGTTTTTTTTCACTAGTTTTATATGAATAATTTCAAACTAAAATCTAATATTTTTCCCCCCTGTTTGCAGCGATCAGGCAGAGATCCACGGGGCTCAGACAACTTGTCAGCCAAGTCGTCGGACAGTGATGTAAGTGACGTGTCCGCTGTATCGAGAACCAGCAGTGCCTCTCGGTTCAGCAGCACGAGCTACATGTCTGTCCAGTCAGAAAGACCACAAGGAAGCAGAAAGATCCGGTAGGCTGATGTCCGCATTAGTTCACTGTAATACTTGTTTCACCTTTATACATGTGTCAAGTTGTTGTCAAGAATCCCTTCACTTATTAACTTCTTATATCACTATGTCCAGATGCTTTTATTTTGTAAATTGCACCTGGTTTAACCTAAAGTAGATCTACCTGCGTCACAGTGGGTCCATTTTTGGCTCCATTTTTTTAAAATGTGGAACCAAATAGTTGAACTCTGCTTATTCAAGCTGGGATGTAGGGATGTTTGACAGCTTTTAACACTGAAATACAAAAAATACTGCATCATTTTATGCCATCCTAAGTTAAACTAAAAACAGTTTCATTTGCTGTTAGTCTGCATTTGTGTTCTGTTATTTTAAGTCATTGTCGTTTTTGGCTGCATCGTTTCTCTGTGTTTGTCTTTTGTATCTCTTGCTGTTGAAATTGTTCACGCTTTGGTTTTCTTTCTGCTTCGCATGTGCTGCTCTTTTATCGTCTGTCTCTATCATCAGCCAGTTGCAATCAAGAAGCCATTCACAGGAGGGGGACGAGCAGTTAGGAGAGGTTCAGGAGGACGAGGAAGGGGGAGGGGAGAGGGGGAAAGGGGCTAGAATAGAAGAGAGATTGCAGGGAGGGAACACAGAGTCGGGAGAGAAGGTAGACAGGGACAAGGAGCATCAGGAAGATTTGGTGAAGGAAGAAGAGGATTTGCACCAAAGGAGTATCTCAGAGACTAACCTCAGGTAATACATGTGGCATAACTTCCATTTGTAGCCTAACAACAAAATAAAGCTACTAACAACAGTAAAGACCTGCTGCTCCTACCAGCCTACCCATCACCTTCAAACATGATGTACCTGTGGTCCTGTGTACCCCCACTAATACTACTGATGAGCAACTTAAAAAACTGATTGATTGATTGATTGATTGATTGATTGATTGATTGATTGATTGATTGATTGATTGATTGATTGATTAGTGGCGTACATCTATAGTGGATTATCTATTATTATTATAAAGGATTTCCTTTAAATGAAAAACAAGTTAATGATTCTGAGCTTATCAGTCTCAATATAATTTACCCTAAACATATGAGTTCCTTTCATTAGATAAATCCCATTAATTGTAATAAGACACAAACAAGGTGAATTAAAGTTGATACATTCTCATGTATCGTTTATTATTCATTATGATTTATAGAACAGGTCTCTTTTGTAAATGAGACAATGAGTCTCAAGAGATTAATTATGTTTAAATAAAGGATTAAAACTATGAAACTGGCAGATGAATATGACAACAGGTTATTGCAAATATGTAATCAGGAGAAGGGTGTTTCAAGAATAGATAAAATTAGATTATGACTGGAAATTACAGAAATTAATACGAGCAAGATGCAGTAAAACTAATGTAATTGTTCTGAATAAAACTCTAAGATGCAAAATGGAAAAAATAATTGTGTGGTCAGTCACCCTGGTGCGTGTCGGGAACAAGGAAACAAATAAATGAATTTTAATTGTAAGAACCAAAGCCACACAAACCACCACCTTCCCTGCATGTTTTAGATGTTTCCCTGCTTCTACACAGCTGATTTCAGTTGGTAGCTAATTAGCAGGCTTTTAATGAACTGCAATCACCTGAATCAGGTGTGTCAAAGCAGGGAGACCTCTAAAGCATGCGGGGCAGTGTGCATTGAGGACCAGGTTTGAAAAACACTGTTTTATATACGCTGTGTAGCAAAAATCTGATTAGGTGGGGAAACTTTAAGATATATTTACTAAAAGGCTCGTTGGAAGATGGGACCAATAACAACTCTGAGCACCTTTTGTCACCACCAAGCAAGCAGATGTTTCGCCCTACCAAGTCCATTCCCTGCTGTGAAATGATACCAGGGGTTCAGCTGCCAAGTGGAGCTTGCTGAAGAAGAAGTGCTTCCCCAGGGAAATTTGTCAATTGGTTTGGCTGCCAGACACCTGGACAGGTGGCTGTGTGATCTTTTAGTCCTGCAGTCAGGACGACTGGTGACGGAAGCGGAGCAGGAGAAGGTGGAAGGTTCTGATTGGCTGTTGTCGCGCACATTTCCGCCATGTTTGATCGAGGAAGAGGCTCACAGCTGATCACCGTGATTGACCTGAATTTATTCTCGATCAATAATCGCGATCAACTAATCGCCCAGCCTTAGCTCACACCATAGAGCCAACTTTCATCACTAGTCTGTCTTGCCGTGTCATGTCCTTTCTGCTTCTGTCTCCCAGCACACTACAGCTGTGTCCAAAATTAGGGGCTGCATTTCTCGAAGACCAAAGGCTGTCCAAATTTGAAGACTCCTCCAATTTCGGTCCACAAAAGCATCCTCCCTTTTCCCAGATTTGAGAGACAGGTCCGGTAAATTTTTCTTAGCCCACCCTATCCCAAAATGTATTGCGGGCCAACCAGAATTTTTTCATGTTTGCTTGTAATGATGAAGTGAGATCGCTTCCAAAGCAGGAAGCGGATTATAATGCAGGACATTCTGAGTAAAAGCAGTAAGAAAGTTACTCATCTTGTAAATACCTCACGTGACGTTTGTATTGGTGGACATCACTGCTGTGAAGTTGGACGTGCTTCTACCCGGTGAACGCTGCCTCACATGGAGCTGTCTCAGCTCAGAAACAACATTCTCCATGGTTCTGCATCATCTTCCTCTCATGCTGAGCCCATTGTTGAAAATTGTTTGGCACATTTGCCAAATAATAATAATGCGATACCAGTGCATCGCAGTTGGATATTTAAAATTGAAAGACTACTTTCTAAGGAAAACTTTGATAGATTTGGAACAGCAACAGATGAAAAAAATAGAGCCTGAATCAAAAAACATAATAATAAAGAAAATGTAACAGACAGATTAAAATCTCCAAAAATAATTCAATTGTACAAAATATTAATCAAGCTGTGCAATACCATAAAGTTGCAAAATGTTATTTAGGACCTTTCAAAAGATTGAAAATGTATGATTTTAAATATTTAAAAATACAGGCTACATTAATACAGTGTGATGTCTTGTGGCAGGAAAAGTGTTTCCAGTATCTGTTGATCTGACAGCAATGTTGTATCAGTCTGTTAGAAAAGCTGCTCCACTGTCTATCCAGTGTGACTTAGAGATAATGTTCTAGGTTTCAAGAAGCTCAGACTGAGTTTCACTTTACATTTGAGAGAAGCAGTGTGGCATTTGTTTGAATTGTGAGACAGATATTTTTAAAACTAGCTGAAACGAAACTTTGAAAAAGGATGAGAAGGAATGAATGACTGAATATGTAGTGAAACCTGAAATTTAACGCAAAATTGTATTTGTAACTGGCTAAAGTTACGTTGGTGAAGTTTGCGAGCAAATAGTGGAGTCCACACATATTACTCTTACAGTTCATATATTCTTTGTTGCTGCTCTACACATACTTATATATGCATATTTATATGCTATGCATATATATTTATACTTCAGCACTTTATGTAAATGATACGTACTTGCATTTCTGGATGCTAACTGCATTTCATTGGCTCTGTACTTGTACTCTGCACAATGACAACTAAAGTTGAATCTAATCTAATCATCTAATCTAATTTGCTTTTAACACTGAATACATTTTACAGCAATGATTGTTTTGGCTGTTTAGATTGTTGCACCTCTAATATGTTAAATGAATGAAAGAACAAATTAATCAATGAAAGCTAATCTGAAATGTATTTATGGTCATGTAGATCGAGGTTGTACCATTTTTAGGAGTCAATTTAACATGACACCATTTTACTGTGGCCACAAGAGATTGTATTTCAAATTCAAAGGGTGTTAGATTAGCAATTTAAAAAGTATGTCAAAAAGAAACTAATTTGGAATCCCAATGCAGGATTAAGGCTTAGCGTGCACCAGTAATAGGATGCCTAACTATCAAAATAAATTTACAGCAGGATTCAAATTAGATCATCTCATTAATAGTAAAACAGCTCATTGGCTTCAAGTGGAATCACATTAAGAATAAAACCAAGTGAAACAAAACTAGTCAGTTGGGTGAGTGGTCTTTTTTAAGTTTCTATCTATCTATCTATCTATCTATCTATCTATCTATCTATCTATCTATCTATCTATCTATCTATCTATCTAT
>JARVGW010000564.1:23675971-23702197 GCA_031762495.1 Anablepsoides rubrolineatus | reverse complement strand
TTGAAAGTCGGGATCCTGAGATTGAAAGTCGGGATCCTGAGATTGAAAGTCGGGATCCTGAGATTGAAAGTCGGGATCCTGAGTTTGAAAGTCGGGATCCGTTTTTATTTTTTCTTCTTTCAAACTCAAGATCCTGACTTTCATTTTTGGGATCCCGACTTTTTTTCTCGGGATCCTGAGTAAGTCAGGATCCGTTTTTATTTTTTCTTCTCCCATGTTCCCTCATGGGCTCCGTAGATTCCAGATGCTACCGGGGGCTTTTTTGATTTTGAAAAGCAGGGTGTCAGACGACTTGGTTCCAAAGTTCTGCTACTGATAGTTTAATGCTTATGTGCTAAAAGATTATGCATTTCTTTTAACTGATACTAAAGAACAACTTCACACGTTGGTCAACATTCCTCATTTTAATATAGAGTAGAGAGTGCTTTTTCTTGTAAAAGTTCTCATAATATTATCACTTTAATCTTATACTATTAAAACTTTATTCTTATTTAATGTCATAATATTACAACTTTATTCTCCTAATATTACAACTTTAATCTCGTAATATTACGACTTTATTCTCATACAACTTTATTCTCGTAATGTTACAACTTTGATATTGTAACATTATGACTTTATTCTCATAATAAAAGATAATAAAAATCTTGTGTGGCCCTAATACTCTGCCAGAAATTTCAGAGGCAACTATTAAGGGGTTAAATGAACCCATTTTATTCTGTGGAGAACATTTTGTCAGTGTCAGTAGAAAAGCCAAAGGCAATTCACACAGTAGCTGTTGAAATGGCCATTAAATACACAAAAAGCCATCATTCTGTAGTTTGAGGTCACTGCCAGAGCCACTGTCTAAACAAATCAAATCAAATTTTATTTATAAAGAAAGAGAGAGCCTGTCCACAAAATCAAATGAAGAATTATCAGGTAGAACTGGGTTAACCTTATTAAAGAAAATGCCCACATCCACCAAAACCCACTCAAACACCTTTGGCTAAAACCATCGTCTGATGTTCCTTCCAGCTCAGAAAGTCTTACTTTATTTATTTCTGTGCTGACCTAGATGGAATCTGCAAATGGACGCAGTAAGCAGTCTTTTTATAAAGTAGGCTGCAGTGTCTCATAGTGAGAAACTTTAGCTTCAGCAGGAACACTGCAGGGAGATGCTATTTTAGTGCTGCAGAGATGAGCACCTGAAATATTTTGTCCTGTGCTCATTCTGCCAGATAGATGTTTGAAACAAAAGCCCCTCCACTGCTGGAGGTTTATATATATAATCAGAGAACTGTTGATGGTAGCTGTCAGAGGGGCTGAGGTTTGATTTATGTTGTGTCCTCAAAGACCTATAGGGATGCAATCAGCAGTTTTAGTTGACCACTAAAGAAATGTTTTCATTAGGCTCTTGGATCTAGACTGTTTAAAACAGACCAGACCAGAAATATGTTCAGTTATTAAAGAGACAGAAAAAAGGGTTAATTTTTTTGTCTGTGTCAGTCTGTGTGTTTGTTTGAAAAGTTAGTAAAATATGTTTTTAACTAGTGGACAAATTTTAATGAAACTCTCAAACAGTAATCACTGGGTATACAATTACAACTGATTCAAGATGGCTGCCAGAGCTAAACAACCATAGCAAATAAAAAAATGTCTCAAACTCCATCAGTTTTACAGATATTCAGCTGAGTTTGCTGTGGTAGTAGCTGAGAGTCATTCTCAAAATATAAAGCACCAACATATCCTGTAAGATATTACATAATATCATTAGAGTGGGCTCAATGGCTTTTTTAAACGTTTCAGATTGTATTCAAAAGACTTCAGTATTTGTTGGAGTATTTTATCTTGTATCTAAAAGACTTCAGTATTTGTTGGAGTATTTCATCTTTAATCCAAAAGGCTTCAGTATTTGTTGGAGTATTTCATCTTTAATCCAAAAGACTTCAGTATTTGTTGGAGTATTTCATCTTGTATCTAAAGGACTTCAGTATTTGTTGGAGTATTTCATCTTTAATCCAAAAGACTTCAGTATTTGTTGGAGTATTTCATCTTTAATCCAAAATACTTCAGTATTTGTTGGAGTATTTCATCTTTAATCCAAAAGACTTCAGTATTTGTTGGAGTATTTCATCTTTAATCCAAAATACTTCGATCTTTGTTGAAATGTTTCATCATTTACCAAAAGACCTCTTCAGTCTTTTGGTAAAAGATGTATTGTTTTTACAACGGATAACCTGTCCAGAGAACGTGACTCATCCTTGTTAGATTTTTCTACCTGGATTAATGAGCGTGCATCAGGACATAACCGCACCTCGCAAACAATGAATTTCTTGTCATCAAACATGGCCATGCCACAGAGAGGTGACAGATCATTTTCACACCAGGCATGTTATTATAATTACTGTCTTGATTTATTTTTCTCAGTAATGAGAGATCAAACAAGGCAAAGCAAACAATCCAGCTGTGATACTGTCATTAGGGAGGAAGAAAGCAACGGGCAGCTTTGCCACGTGAACTCTGAGTGACTGCCATGTGGCTCCAGCTCTTTGACTGTAAGATGGCTGTTTATTTACACAAGCTTTTGTGGATAGGACAGGTGCAGAGAGAAAAGGTGATTTAAAGGGAAATAGTAAATAACAGTATTATCCACTTAGAAGGAACAAAGATGGAAAAACAAGAGGAAGCAAATAATAAAAGTGGAGATAAAAGAAACTGAGAGGAAATGTGGGGAGGGGGGCTCTGTATCTCTGGGTAGAGCTTGTTGAACCGCAGAGCCAGCAGAGGTGCGCCTGAGCATCCCGGCTCTCTGATTGGTAAAGCAAGACATTGCTCAGTCCCCTCCCCCCCACTGAAGAAGGAGGCGCAGCAGGAGCGTCAGAACCAGACAGCACAGGACTCGAATACCAAAGCAGCGTTTTTCTCCAGCCTTCATCTAAGATGCAGCGCACAGAGCATCCAGGGATAGACTGCTGATCACCCACAGCACAGCACCGTCATCTACAGCAAGGGTCACATAAAGCTTCAAATAGCTTGGAAAAAAGGAGACATCTGGCAAATCTGATTAACTGCATTGAGGAAGACGGCTCCCGGTCATCATGGGCAGGCA
The DNA here is from genome assembly GCA_031762495.1 of Anablepsoides rubrolineatus. Taxonomy (NCBI): domain Eukaryota; kingdom Metazoa; phylum Chordata; class Actinopteri; order Cyprinodontiformes; family Rivulidae; genus Anablepsoides; species Anablepsoides rubrolineatus. Next base: position 23,699,106 of record JARVGW010000564.1, on the reverse strand, counting down.
GGGGAATGACACCTCTGCTACGGCTCCTGGGATCCAGTGTTCCCAGAGCAAAATCAGCCTGTCTGCGTCATTTGAAGCCCTGGCTGTCTATTTCCCCTGCATGAACTCATTTGATGAGGAGGACGGAGGTAAGATGATAGATGTAGAAATGTCACATTAGCAGCTGCCTGCTTTAGGGAACAGTATGGAGACAGCGAATGAGCTGCTGGATTTAAAATTTGGGAAAAAGTTGAAGTGATATTGATTCTGGAAGGAGCTGCAGCAGGTTGAGAGGATAAATTATTTATTTAAAAATATGATGTATTTTAAATGATAACTTAATGCTTGCGTTGTGTCCTGTTTGGTAACAGAAACCTGACATTTGAGGTTAATTAAAGCACTATTCCTCTTTTTCTTCTTGCTGCTCCTGCTGATAGTGGAGATGTTGGTAAAATGGATGATTGGAGAAACCAGTTTGATTGAGAATGCAGGTCAAGCCACCATCCAAACCATTGTTTTATTTCCTCAGGATGATTTCAAACCTGATTTTTTTTACAAAAAAATGACTTTTTATGGTAAACTGAATCATCTTTAGTATGAAATGAACTGTACCGCTCAAAATTAGCTCAAAATATATTAAATTTCCTGAACATATTTGAACAATGCACTTTCAGACTGAAGTAAATGCCACTGAGCTCATTTTTATTAACTTTGTTAAGTGCAGATTTTGCTTTTTGATTGTAATAAACATACTCCGACATTGAGCTGTATGTCTACAATTTATTTCCATAGTATAAATGCTTGGATGTGCTTCATAATGACTGTCCCAAGTTAACAGACTGTATTGACTTGCTTTGAAACCGTGTTCTCAGTGCTCATTGATGAGATGTTCCTGATTCCTGTGATTGGCTGAGGAGGTTTGCTGCAGACGTCAGGGACAACCTCTGTAGCTGCAGCTTTTATTATAACATCTAAAGAACAGGAAGAGGAGGTGGAGGCCGAGTGCATAACTGAGATTTCAAGGCTGAAAAGATTCATTGCTGCTTACTGTGTGTGAATGGAAACAAGGACAGGGAATCATTCTGATTCTGTGACGTCCTCTCAGACTGGCAAAATAAGGGAGTAAAATGGTACAAAGAAACTAATTATGTGTCAACAGTTTGCTTCCTTTGCACTGAACTGAACTGCTCATAGTTCTGCAGTATTCAGTTATCAGACTCTGCAGTGGGAGATAATCTGATCCTGTTCTCGTTTTGCAGCAATTTGATCCCAAACAAGCACAGTATGGTTTGAATAAATGACAGTTGATTGCTTTATAGTGTGTGTTGATCAAGTCCTGATGCCTTCATGTTATACATGTAGGTATGTGTGTATCTGCCGCAGGCCGCACCAAGGGGGTCTCACATGCAGTGTGTGTAGATGAGCATCAGCAGGCCTAATGGGGAGAGTCAGCTGTCCTCTTGGATCAGTTAGGATGGTTGTAGTAGAACGTGGAGCGGTGGAGATGGTGTATGAACCCAGTGTGGACCCTGCTGGGCCCCTGGAGGCAGTCAGAAGTGTAGAGGGCACTACATGTAGTCCTGTTCAGCACAGTAACAATACTAGCAATGTTTTAAAATACTAGCATTTTTAAACAGAAGAAGGAACCGATGTAATCGCTTTCAGACTAAAAACTATGGTTTTGCTTGTGTGCAAAACCAAGAATGTGTCACCGATTATCCCTGTGATCCATGTTCGCTGTGTCACGTTATGATTCATTATCATGGCTTCATAGTTTATGTCCCTCTTTCTCCCTCTCTTGTTTTGTCCCGTGTTCCTCTGTGTGCAGAAGCGGGAGGTAAGAAGTTGCGGAGTACCATCCAGAGGAGCACAGAGACGGGCTTGGCGGTTGAGATGAGGAGCAGGATGACTCGGCAGGCCAGTCGAGAGTCCACAGACGGCAGCATGAACAGCTACAGCTCGGAGGGAAAGTAAGGAGACCAGGACCTTACAAAAAGCTGCTACTTTAAATATTTATTAGGAAACGTTTTTAAACACAGTTGTAGTTTCAAACCTGGTGAAAATGAACAGTAAATCAAGTCTGAACTAACTAGCACACAACTGACTTTTCTTTTTCTTTTTTTTTTTTTTTTGCTTTAGTCTCATCTTTCCCGGTGTGAGGCTCTCCTCAGATGCTCAGTTTAGCGACTTCCTGGATGGACTTGGTCCCGCCCAACTTGTCGGACGTCAGACATTGGCTACCCCATCGATGGGTGAGAACAAATTCAAAGTTGGGGTTAGTTTTTTTTTACCCCTTAAAGATATTTCCATACATTTTTAAATGTTTTGTTCTACCTTTTTTAAGGGGACATCCAGATTGGTATGGTGGAGAAAAAAGGAGCCCTGGAGGTGGAGGTCATTAGAGCCCGTGGCCTTGTAGGAAAACCAGGTTCCAAGGCACTGCCAGGTAAACGAGCTCTCAGGCAGGAACTTGTTAACACAACAGATTTTCTTCATTCCCTGAGTTGTTATAGCCTACTTTGCAAGATGATTAATAGTAAAACAAAGGCCCAGGGAAGCTAAGTACTTTTCTGCTCTTTGTTCAACTGCAGCACCATATGTAAAAGTCTACCTTTTGGAAAACGGAGCCTGCATAGCCAAAAAGAAAACTAAAGTAGCAAGAAAAACATTGGATCCTCTTTACCAGCAGCAACTGCCGTTTGAGGAGAGTCCAGGAGGAAAAGTTTTACAGGTAAGATTTAAACAAAAACAGAGACAAAGGAAACTTTTTTTTCTTACCTATGTTTAAGACAACTGCTTCTTTGGGTTCTCAGGTCATCGTATGGGGTGACTATGGGCGTATGGACCATAAATCCTTCATGGGAGCAGTTCAGATACTGTTAGATGACCTGGACCTGTCCAACATGGTGATTGGCTGGTACAAGCTTTTTCCTCCTTCCTCTCTTGTGGACCCAACTCTGGCCCCACTGACAAGAAGAGCTTCCCAATCTTCACTGGACAGTTTCTCTCGATCATAGCAGCGTGTGGACTAATAGCAATGGTGTAGCAGCCAGTGTTGCAGCAACAGGTCACGAGCCCCGGTTGCACTGCATGCTTGATGTTGTGTCTTCTGAGCCTGTTTCTCGGGGTACAAATGTGATCCTGTGTTTTAAGCAAAAACGTTGCGCACATTGTGCACGTGGCAAAGTGTGTCGCAAGCACCCAGTGGCAGGGATTGCCAGGTGTAGTTGTCATTTGGAGGTAGCCGGGATGAACTCCTTAGCACGAGGAACACATCAGTTCCAGGTTTCCTTCCAATTCGAAGCCATGGGGTCAGCACTGGGAACCACTGAACGAGTTCTACAGAGGCCCTTTTCGAATAAAAAAAAAACCTACATGTTGCTTTTTTATGTCTTTTTTTTTTCGTTTGTTTGTTCAATCATTTCTGTTCATTTTAATGTACCTGTAATGTAAGGGGGTGACAGTGTTTCTAACCAGATGCTTGGTCACACCATGCCAACAGACCATGCTATGTAAATGCAGCTTTGGAGACCACCACTTTGAGAGAGGTGTATTTATTATACTCCTCCAAAATGCAGGGGACATGCAGTACTTGCTCAAGTTTCTGAGCGGATAAATCATTGATCGATCAGGGGCAATACTGAAGTGGCCACTATCAACACTCCAGAATATTCAGTAACAATCCAAACCCCATGAAAAAAGTACAATCTTTATTAGTATTTCTTTGTTCATATAGTGTATGAAAATTAAATGAGGAAAAAAAAAGAACTATTTTTCTTGTTTAGTTGATTTGCATGGGCACAAACGTAGCTGAACAAAAAGAAAAAGAAATTTATTTTCTTGAGGCTGCAAATTGCAAAAAAAAAAAAAAAAGAACGATAAAGAAAAATAAACAAAATAGGTCAGCCATTTTCAACAATTTCTATTATTTTTAAAAATAAATTTCACTAGTGCATGGTTTTCAAGGGGAGTGAATGCAACATCGTAATGAAAAAAAAAAGACATTGTCATTATTTCCCATTCAACAGTCTGTTTTTTACAGACAGGCAGATAGGGAAAACTAAAAAAATAAATAAACTTTTGAAGTAATTTAAGGAAAAAAGCGACAATGAAAATAAATGTTATTTCATTGTAAAAGGCTGCTGCCTTATAAATAAGAACATTATGTGCAAATTGTACGTTTCTCTTTCTCTTCCTTGTTTAAGGGTTCTTCTCACTGTAGTATTCATTGCTACCATTGATCAGTCCCCTAATAAGTCCGGATTTTAGGACCGTTGGTTGCTTTACAGTTCTGGATTGTTTTATTACGTCTTTTCTTTTTGATTTGATTTGTTTTAACAAGCATGTTGAAAGGGATTTTTCTGCAACATGTCTTGGGCACACCTTACAGTAACTTAGCATGTTTTGATAAAGATGATATTTGGAATTTTTGCAGATTCTTGTACAGTGCATGGAAACTTTATTACTTTTCTCCCTCACAAGATAATTTGAGCAGCAAATTAGTCGTTGGTCTTCCACGGCCAGTTATTGAGGTTTTAAAAAACATTCCACTCCCAAATCATATTTTCTTTCAGGGTTTTGAGGAGAAAAACAAAACAAAACAATAAAAAAAACAAGAAGAAAAAAGTTTTATATTAATGAGGCTGGCAACATAAGTATGATTTCAAGTGTGTTTTATTTCAATATTGTTGAGAAACATGCAAAAATAATCTGTACTACACCAAGACATCTATGCCGAATCAAGAGGCAACAAACATGCAGGAGATGTTTGTTGCTTTGTTCAATTTTACAGGCACTGTTAGTGACGATGAGCAAATCACAAGTTTAAACAATACGGGATATTGCCACAGTAATTTTTTTTGTGTGTGTTTTAATGAAAATGAAATTATGTTACTATATTTTTGTTAATTTTATTTAAAAGCCAAGACCACTTTATTTTTTATTTTCTATTTTTATTAATTGAAAAAAAAAAAATACTTCTCATTTTTGGGAAGTATATGAGTCCTATAACTGCAGTATGTCTGAATGAAAAATGAACCGAGGCATTATTCCTTTTCCACAAGAGGATCAAGGTATTTTAAAAGTCCAAATCAATCCTCCTTGTTGTAACAAAATACAGTATATATTTTCAGTTTACCTTTCACTGTACATATCTTTAGATGTCAGAATTTGGATAAACAAACTACAAACAGCTCAACAGGTTCATAGACTCTTTTGGAATGGGAAAAATGCCTCATGATGACAATGACATATGTTATTTATGCTTTTGAATGCCTTTTTAATTTAATCTTTTTGGTGCAATGTGTTAATACCAAGGCTATGTCTTGGTCAAGTATGGTTGAGTACAGAGATTTATGTAAGTTATTTTTCAAACTAAAAATAAAAGAAATTGATATTACATTGATGCAGAGAGTGTGTGGTGATAAAACAAATGCTCACAGGCACTAATGAACAAGATGCACTTTGAAAATAAAAGCCTTTCTTTAAAAAGTGCATGTTGCCAGATATTTAGACAAACATTTCTGATAAGGAGGTATGGAGTTATAGCCTTGTTGGTCTGAGTATGTGTTAGGGATGACTCAGCTACCACCACATCAAATTTTCTCTCAGTTTCTATAAAACTGGATAAAGTAAAGATGCTGTTGTGTTTTGTAAGGTGAGGTGGTGGTAGCCATCTTGAAGTGGAATCTCAGCTGATTCATTTCAGAAGGTTTCATGAGATATTTTGCTAACAGAGTAGACCCCAACAATTATTGGCAACGTTTTAAACAAAGATCTTGTCTGATCTGTGCTGAGAATGACTCCCAGCTATAACTTTCCCAAACCAAGTTTGATTAGATATGGCAGCCATCTTGAAATAGGTTGAACTCAAAAAGTTAAATTTGTTGCCCTCATTCAATCAAAAGTTTGGACACTCTCTTTACATTGAATGAAAAGCTGTGTCCAAACATTTGACTGGTAGTGTACATCTAATGATTACTTTGTAAGAGTTTTATTAAAATGTGTCTACTGCTTTATCATCTACTTTACAATAAATAAACAGACACAAAGACACAGGCCAGTGGTTTGTATATAAAATCCAACAATTTACTATTTTCATACAGACAAATAACAACAGTACTTTGTGCTGGTTTGTGTTCAGAGAACATGGAATTAAACAGCTGTTTCCTAAACCCCATCATTTGAAATAATATGTTTTACTACAATAAATATAAAAAATACCATACTACTTTTTCTTTACCTTTATTTAACCAGGGAAATCTCTTCTCATTTTCAATGGAGGCTTAGACCTGAAGCCAACCTAACACGTGTTTTTGGAATGGCACTCTACCAGATTAGGGTTAAGTATCTTGCCCAAGGACACAACAACTGAGACAGCTGGACGGGGGATCGAACCAGCGACCTTCCGGTTCCAGGACGACTCCCCTAACCCCAGCCGCCCGACTATTGGTCTATGAGAGAAAATCTGAGTACCTGGAAAAAACCCACATAAACACAGGGAAACATGTAAACTCCACACAGAAAGAACCCGAGTCTGAATCAGGGATTGAACCCGGGACATTCTTGCTATGAAGCAACAGTGCTAACCACTGATCCATCATGCTGCAGAAGAAGACCAAATAAATTATTGTTAAAACAGCATCAATATTCAGTTTTTATCATACATCAAGACAAACTAGCTTAGACTCTTGTAATATTTGATGTTTTATAACAACCCTAAACTTTGATCCTAACATTAATGTCAGCAGCATGATGCACATACAATGTGGTAGTTTTTTTTTAATGTTAGCATATTTTTGCAAACTCAATGAACATAACATATAAAAAAATCACAGAAACATCAATTTATTTAAAAATCCAATTCTGAAATGTTGTTTCAGATAAACTTGTGGTTATTGGAACTGTGAGTTCATCAAACTCAGCCCAAGAAAAAAGCAAATACTAGTGCATGTTTTTGTGTGTCAAACACATGTTTATGTTATAATAGGAAATAATTATTTATCCCTATTACCAAGCCTGGATTATGTGTGATTGGTACGTCTCATATGAAACACATTGTCACCATATGCCCGAACAACCTCAACTGACTCTTTTTGATGTGGAGGAGCAGCAGCTCTACTCTGAGTCTCTCCCAGATAACTGAACTTCTCATCCTATCTCTAAGAGGGAGTTTAGCTGCCCTGCAGAGAAAACTAATTGCAACTGCTTGTATCCACAATCTTGTTCTTTCGATCACTACCCAAAGTTCGTGACCATAGGTGAGGGTAGGAATGTAGACCGACAGGTAAACAGAAAGATTTGCCTTACAGCTCAGCTTTCTCTTCACCACCAGTACAAAGTCTGCAAAACTGCAGAAGCTGCACCGATCTGTCTATCAATCTCATGCTCCATTCTTCCCTCACTCGTAAACAAGACCCCAAGATACTTGAACTCCTCCCCTTGAGGCAGAACTTCACCCCCAACCCGAGAGAGCAATCCACCCTTTTCTGACTGAAGACCATAGATTTGGAGGTGCTGATCCTCGTCTCAGTCACTTCACACTCAGCTATGAACCACTCCAGAGAGAGCTGAAGATCATGGCACTAGGATGCCAACAGGACCACATCATCTGCAAACAGTAGAGATGAAATCCTGAGGCCACCGAACCGGACTCCCTCTGCTCCCTGGCTGCACCGAGAAATTCTGTCCATAAACATTATAAACAGAATCAATGACAAGCCCTGGCAGAGGGGCCAACTCCCACCCTGAAGGGGTCCAATTTACTGCCGGCAATGTGAACCAAATTCTTGCACCACTTGTATAGGGATTGATTGGCCCATAACCACAAACCCACAATCCTATATGGAGCACCACCCATCTACACAACTTAAAATCCTTATTTTCCTTATAATCTTTCTTTGTTCATATCCTTCTGTTTTTTTTTCTTCCTTGTTTCTTATTTTAAATAACGTCACATAGAAAAGACCAAATCAGTCATTTCCTGTGAAAATAAACATAAGCCTATCTCTACTTCTGCTTTTTCTAAAAAAAATAATAATAATAATAACTAGGAATGACTTATGACGAAGTTTTGACAGTGGTGGAGGAGTTCCTGTTTGTGGTGTATTTAAGGAGCCTACAGAGGACAACTGTTACAACAAGATTCTGTTCAGTGTGTTGGAGTCATTACATTCTATTTATTTATTGAAAAATATTTAAACTCTGATGAATTTAAAGAGAATACCTTCAGTCTAAAAGTGCAAATGTTTCCACTTTATTTTCTGTTGTGACTTTGGTTTCTTGGGTTTTTTTCCTGCAGAACCTCAAGATGCTGTTCTCATGGATTACTCTGAAGCAAAGCTTACAGGAGACCGTTTCTCTGGCTCTAGATGTTTTTACCACAGATCAAAGAAAAGGCTGGAGAAGGACTCTTCTTCTCATCGTTACCTGCAGCGTATCGAGCCTCCTGCTCAGCTCCCTGCTCCTCCTCTACCTCCTCTTCACTCTGGACTACGAGCTCTCTGTGGCTGGAGGGATCTCTGGCTGCTTCGGATTTCTGCTGACCTCCGCCTTTCTCCTGTCAAAGACAGTCAGGTGTCTGGGGACTCTGTTTGTGATTTCTATTTTTATGAAGAAGAGCCGGAACCTGCTCCTGACGGCTGGAACGAGTTTAGTTGTTCTTAAAAATATCCGAAACACCGTGGAGAACCTGACACGCCTGGTCCGAAGTATGATTTGTAATCTGAAGGCAAAGAAAGCATCCATCGCTGCTCCATTTAGTAACTATATCAACATGCTGAAATGGATAGGAGGTTTACTCAAAGGAGTTACAGATCTTGGAGTAGTGAACCTTCACTCTCAACTCAAAGTTTCCCCCAGGATAGAATCAGAAAACTTTGAGTTAAAACTGAGCGAAGCGGAGCAGAAGCTGAATGAGACGGTGAAATACGCTCAGGCCCTCGTGGCAACCGTCTCCTCTGTGACGGAGAGGCTACTCCCTGCCATCAGCTTCCTCGTGCTCATGCTGGTCATAGCCCTACACATAAAAAAATACCGCAACAACACGAAGTACCAGAACCGGTTCATCAGCAGGAAGTTTGTTGTGTTTGATGAGAAGCAGAAGGCAGAAGGAAAGCCCCACGTTCTCCCCCTCACGGCAAAGGAAGAGAAGCTGTACCCCTTTGTCCCCTCGGTCCGTCCTACCACCAGAGAGGGGAAAGCTGTGCTGAAATTTGGAGCCCCGATACTCTCCCACGCTGTAACCTGGATTATATTCATCACTGTGGATGCTTTGTTGTACTGCTTCATTGATTTTGTTACAAAAAAGTTATCAGAGCTGAAGCCTTTCCACGTTCCCCTGATAATAAGCTTTAAAGTAAGTGTTATTTAAAACTTTTTATATTTATCTATCCCTCAATCATCCATCAAAGACTCATTTGGTCATCTGTTTTAGGGGGTTGCCACCTTGATCGGGATACCATTTGATGAGGAAACCCAACAGGAGGACTTTTCCTACTCTGTGACCCTGTTTGAGAAGCAGTGCCTCCCTGAACCGGAGCTGCTGTTGTATAACTCGCTTTTCCCCCTGAGTGTCATCCTGCTCACCCTGCTCATCATGGCTCTGATGGCCGCCAAGGTTTCCCAGCTCAGACTGATGGTCTGCGAACGGTTCTTCACCACCACCGGAGACACGAGGGTGGAGGTCCTGCATGGCAAAATCCTGAGGAGAAGATTCAAACTGAGGAAGGAGAACAACTGCAACTTAAAATCATTTATTCTTAAGGTTTGTTTGTTTGTTTTATTTATTCTTTTTTTTACAAATAGTGCAGTTTGATAAAAGGATTAACGTGTGTCTCTTTCTTTGTTTCATCAGCCACAATTCTGGTGCCCGATGCTCTTCCGACCCAAATGTGATCCTCAAAGCGCTGCGTAAAATAATTTTGCTTTACTTAGAACATCATCAGAGGATGAGCTTTACTGATTTTGGTTACAAGAACTTTCCCCTTTTATCCTTCATGTATATATTTATTTATTTATTTGGTTAAATGTTGAGAATTGTCAGGTAAGTTATTGCAAAATGAGTTGTGAGGTCAGACTCTCTTGAATAATGTGACTAATTACAGAAAACCTGTGACAGATGGTTGTTTTCTGATGGGAAATGAGGCTGTTAGCTGTGTTTGCTCTGTGGTTTGTTTCTGTGAAAACTTTCATTTCAAGCTTTGCATTTTTTCTGAACAAAATAAAGAAACTATGTTAAATCTCATCGCTGATCATTTCTTTTCTTTAAATGGAGCAATGATAAAGCTGCTGATTAATCCTAAACAGAGTGTGATCCCATAATAATTAATGTTTTGATAGCTCCAGTATGTATTCTTACAGGTATAAGCTGAATGTGTTAATTAGAAAGATGATTTCACACTACAGAACTTATAGTCCTGTCATTGTGTGCAGCTCTGCAGTCCAATAAAACACAGTTATACATTTTCTGTAATATTATTCAGAATGGGGCTCTAAATAAGTCAATTAAGTTAAATATGTTAATTATTTTACCATCAGTGAACACTTAATAAAAAAATATTTCAACAAAGATTACATAATTTTCTATTATATAAGGATGCAGATAAGAATATTTGGTCTTTTAGTTCTTCTACTGTAATCTGAGTGAATCTTTAAAGTGTTTTATTGTTGTCCTCTAACACAGTTACACATTTACTCCAGTTTTTATTAAGAAGAACTTCAAACACAGAAAACCACATTCCTGTATGTGTGATGCAGGATATAGAGCAGCAACATTTTCTTACATAATCTACAAGAGACCCCTGCGTGTGCAGCCAGCAGTGCTGTCTGCTTCCATGTTCTGCATGATGTTTATAGAGATGTCGCAGGTGTTTGTATTTCTTATCTGCTATAAAACTAGTTAGTTACAAACATTCACCGACGACGGCGTACATTTTGTTTGACCACTTGTTGAAACTTATTCATAAACAGATTGTAAAACTCTTCCAAGAAACAGATTTTTGACTGTTTCAATTATACACCTCTTTATTTTTCCGAACATTTTGTGTTGAAGGCCCCTGGGAACATAACCAATCATCTTAAAGTGGCCCAGCATCAGAACATTTTCTGTTTCGGACGTTTTTAATTAAAAGGCAGGAGATATTTTTACTTGTGTCTGTGTGATTGATATTTTCAAGGTTTGACTATGTTATACTGTATTTTGCCTTGTTAACATTATTTGGTGCTGAGGTCTTTGAACAATGAGACTTGTTTTCAGATATTACTGAGATATATTTTTTTGCTGTTTTTATTGGCTAGTTTTATTCTGCTCTAACCTTTCTAAGCACCTGAACTGTTTTTCTGGTATATTTTTCACAATATTCTCTATTACTGTGTTTTTATAACAGAATTGTAGTTTCACAGTTAAATTGGGCAGTACACTGACAACCACAGAAGACAATGTTTGTACATAACAGAATTATTCATGAGCTAATCTGAAAGATGTGTCTAAATGAAAGAAAATAGGTCTACTTCTTTATTTTTAGAAATATTCCATTTAAACTCTCCAGTTCCACAAACCGCCTCTCGCTCCTCCATCCAATCCACTGTCAGACAAGAGGAAGGAAGTGGTTTTGTTCAGCGATGAGTCGGCCCTATGTGACTCACACGCCGCCGCTGACCCGTGCTACAACCTGATAAGCTCACAGTGTGTCTTAACGGAGCCTGTGGCACAACACCACGCCAGCATGCAAGCCCAATGGGAAGCTGCCTCATGACGCTCGCTGACAGCCGCAGACCTTTAAGCAGAAAAATAAAGCCCATACATGGGCAGTGATGGAGCTGACAGGAGCTCCTGCTGAACAGTCCCACAGAGTCCGTCAGTCTGGGTAAATCATGAATCCTAATACTTTTAGAAATCTTGTATGTGAGAAACATAATAGCAACGAATGTTTAGGAGAATGGGAGATAAAAAAAATACTTTGAAATAAGATGTGATGTGGTTTGTTTCTTATTTTTATTGCACAATTAACACAGAACAGATGCATAAAGCAGTATTTCTTTCAGTATAAAATCAAGCACAAGGTTAATTTTAAATCTTAAAAAGCACAAAGCTGATTATATAAAATTTATGTCAGAGAAAACCTGATTTTCAGCAGCTGACTGGGTTCTACTGACCTGTGAACAGAGCAGATCTGACCTAAATATCTGATGCAGCTGAAACCTGAGTGTTGCACAGTTGATTTAAAGGCTCCCACCAATAAACCGTATAATGAATTATTGTCCGAGTGTCTGAACATGTCACGTGTTTACAGTGTGGAAGCTGCTCACATGAAGCCCGTCTGTGTGAAAAGGTAGTTGTTTATCCTTTGGCTCGTCTCTGTGCTGCACTGTGCACACACACACACACCGCAGGACATTTACAGGCTTTCATGTTCTCGCTTGGTTCTTCACACGGGAATGTCTTTGCCTTCATAAGGCTTTCTGATCACAGCTGTGGGTCTGTCCACCTGCCGACAAAACAAAGTCAAAGAAGGTCTAAGTCATTTTTTATATGAGATACATTCATCAAATCTGGATTCTACAACATCTCCAATACTGAAATAGTTGGGACATTGTGTAAAATGTAAGTAAAAACATACCAAATGTCTAAACTAAGAAATAGTTTTTTAGAGAAAAAATAAGTCATTTTGAATCTGATGGCAACAACATCTCAGAAAAGCTGGAACAGGACTGTTTCTCACTGTCTTTTAACAACAGACTGAACATCTAGGAACTGAGACCACTGGAGTTCTTGGAACAGAATGTTGTCCCATCCTTGTTAGATGAAGGATTCTAGCTGGTAAACAGCCCTGGGTCTTCTTTGCTGGATGTTTTGGTTCAATATATTAAATCCTCTCAGCAGAGTTGCCTCCTTAATGTGGTGGAGTCTGGGTACCCTTGTGTTACCCCAGTGTGATCCTGCTTTTTACAAACGAGAACCATCCAGGTCTGCCACTCCACAGGTGTTGTCCCAGTCCCCCATTCGACGCCAAAGAGATGTGTCATCAACCAGAGCCTTCAGCATCTCAAGATGAATCTAACCCAACCCAGGTTCCCTTCTACTGAGGAGCTTTTTGGACAACCTGTCCTCTGCCATAGTTATAGATCACTTCAGAATCTGCCTCCTCCATGGTGGACAGGGTGGATGGATTAGGGATATTTTTGAGGAAACACAGCTCAACAATATCTTCAGCCTGGGTCAAAAGTTCCCCACCCAAATCAAACACAACCTGGGACAGGCCCACTTTCCTTTTCTGAGTCGCTGAAAGGTTTGTAAGAACCGCCTAAAGGTCAACCAGAAGTCCTTCTCCATGATCTCCTCTCATTCCTGAGATTTTTGCATCAACATCCACCAAAACTGCAGTCCTTCTGCCCACCCTGTACCCATCAGCTTCTTCAGGAGTTCTTCAGGATAACATTGAAGGTCTCCCTCTTCAGCTTGACAACCTCCATCACCTGCTAGTCTCCACCAGCAGGAATTGATTGCTGCTGAGACTGGGACCAGTGAACTTCAGTCCACAGCTTCTGAAGGTCACATCTACAATAAAGATTCCCAGACCTTGACCTCCCCCCGGACACATGAAAAACTAATTAATTAGTCATAAAGAGTGAACAACTACAACTTGACTCACTTGGTCTCTTTGCTTAATCCTTTTATAAACAAACTCTGAAAACGGTTGTCTGTGGATAAATCTGCCATGTCCTGCTGACACCTGCAGCCGCCCAGCTTCATAAACCACTTTGCCCCTGGAGATGGTGACAACAGGGACTCCATGGCACTCCATGCCCTCAAAGATGTTGTAGTCCACGGCTTGGTGGTGGGTCTTTGCTGAGATCCTCCTACAAGTACAAAAACCCAACAACAGTCAGTGACATGTAAAACTTTTTATACACCACACAGTACTACTCATTACATTACATTACAATACTATTGATCTAAATGCTGTCACAAAATGTTTCAGAAACATCCATCCATTCATCCATTCGTCCATCCATCATCCTTCCAACCAACCATCATCCAATCACCCATCCATCCATCCATCCGTCATCTATTCATTCATCCATCATCCAACCATCATCCAATCACCCATTCATCCATCATCCATCCATCCAGCCATCCAGCCATCCATCCATCCACCCATCCATCCATCCGTCATCTATTCATTCATCCATCTATCCAACTATCATCCAATCACCCATTCATCCATCCATCCATCCATCCATCCATCCATCCATCATCTATTCATTCATCCATCCATCCATCCATCCAACCATCATCCAATCACCCATTCATCCATCCATCCATCCATCCATCCATTCATTCATCCATCCATCCATCATCTATTTATTCATCCATCTATCCAACCATCATCCAATCACCCATTCATCCATCCATCCATCCATTCGTCCATCCATCCATCCATCCAACCAACCACCCATCCATCCATCATCCTTCCAACCAACCATCATCCAATCACCCATCCATCCACCCATCCATCCATCCATCCATCCGTCATCTATTCATTCATCCATCTATCCAACCATCATCCAATCACCCATTCATCCATCATCCATCCATCCAGGCATCCAGCCATCCATCCATCCATCCATCCATCCACCCATCCATCCATCCGTCATCTATTCGTTCATCCATCTATCCAACCATCATCCAATCACCCATTCATCCATCCATCCATCCATCCATCTTCTATTCATTCATCCATCCATCCATCCATCCAACCATCATCCAATCACCCATTCATCTATCATCCATCCATTCATCCATCATCCATCCATCATCCATTCATCCATCCATCCAGCCAGCCATCTATCCGTCAACTTCATCTTATCCTTGGTTAGACATGAACATCACTGTGTAATAAACTCACCTATTCAAGTCAATCAAACATGCTTTAGTAAGTCTTTTGAATGTACAGTATATTTTCATGCATTTTTACTGCTAATTTGACATAAAACCTGAATTCTTCACTGAAATACTACATTTTCTATCCCCCACCACCATGAAAAACATGCTCTTGTGTTATTCTTTTTAACACTAACAGATCGTGCAAGATCTTTGTTTAAAATTTTGGCATGCAAAGTGAAAATGCATTCCATAAAGAAATACCACTTTCAATCATGTTAGCTTTAAACAAATAAATGCAACACAACCCACAGAATGGGGACAACATTAGCATCACAATGAGTGAGTTCCTATTTTTGCTCTCCTTGGATTTCTGTTTTTAGTCTCTTTAAGACATTTATTAAATATACTGCCCTGGTTAATCAAAACTAAATTGTTAATTTGTGTCTTTGTGTTGTGGTTTTTACAGCTGTTTGACCATGAAGAGTTCATTTAAAACTAGGCTAAAAGCAGCTTAAAGTTTAGAACCTAAATATGTCTGTCAACGTATTAACAGCATCTGTTCATCTTTTTTACCGGATACATTTGGCAGGTGTTATTTAGTCCGGGTTTTAAACACAATCTCATTAGGTTGACTTTGTGGGAAATGGAGAAAATCTCATCAACACTCTGTACAAGATGGACTGATGATGCCAAACAAATACATCACATATCTGACTGAAAATCAGCAAAGAAACAGTCATTATATCAGACTTCTTTAAAAAGCTCTGAATGCTAATTTCCTCCTTTATCTGTTGTGTTTTCACACATTTCCTGTTGACTTACAAAGCCCCACATTCAGTGTGTGTACTGACAAACATAAGCTCTGTCGTCTTTACTCAAGTTGCTCATTTATGAGAAATAAGACAACTGCGTGAACTTCCCCAGTGTTTTTTATTTTTTATTTTTGGGATTATGCAACTGTTTGTTGTCTCTGGTCCCGGATGTTATGAGACGACGCTTCCACCCCCGAGGGTGATTAATTACGCAGTTTCACAGATGAATTCACTGCTGCTGCAGTAAAACACGAGGCAGTCTCGTGGCTGGAACACTGACATCTGCAGACGTAGACTGAGCGTACGGAGACAGCAAGAGGAAACAAGCCAGGTCCGAGGATTTCAGCCCTGACAGGAGGGGGAAAAAAAACTAAAACAAAAAAACACAACTGCTCCCAGACCTCTCACATTAACTTAAACATGTAACCAGTGAACTCATTTACAACAAATTACACTGAGGTTTAATGAGTTCACATGAGCCGTTAGTGATCTCCCAGAGGGGCCGAATCAAGATTCAACAGAAAGCTGAGTAGTGACTTATATAAGTCTGACTGTACTACAAATCATATGCTGCTAAATGCAAACTGCTTCCTGGCCTTTGCTTCGTACCGACACTCCAGATGGAGAATCAGAAAACAAACAGAACCTAACACATTTTAACAGACAGATATGTGATATCCTGAGCCGGTTACTGAAAATAACTTTAACGGCTCGTTCTGTTCTATTAATACCTGTTTACCTCCCACATAAAACGGTTGTCAGATTTAGGATCCTCGCAGTAACCAATCAGCATCATCTCCCTGATGCAGAAAAAGCTTATATAAGTGGGTTCAAATCTTTCCCTAAAATAATCTTATTACTAAAAATAAATAAATAAATCACCGGAGATAAAAATGACTCCTCTCCACATCCAGTTTCCAGGCGTTGGATTCAGATGTAAACTGTGTTGTGCATTAATTTGAAGCTGCAGATAAGTGATGACATCCAGACATTTGGATGAGGCTCAGACATAATCAGCTTACATGGTGTGATGAGGTGGATCAACATAAAAAAAAGCATACATCTTGTCTGTTTTTAGTCGCCTGCGTTTAGCTTTCTTTCCACAGTGGAATTTTTAAAACCGCGTCCTATTTAACCGAAAGTTTGTCACCCTGAAGACACGTTTTCAAGTTGGCTTCAGCAGCATCGTGTGTGAATGCAAAGAGCTTCTCTTCCTCCTGATATAAAGTCCCCACCTTGTCAGCTTGGGGTCCCATATAACCACATCGGCATCTGAGTTTTTGGCGATGCGGCCCTTCTGCGGGTAGAAGTTGAAGATTTTTGCTGCGTTGCTGCTCGTCACGGCCACAAATCTATTTTCATCCATTTTTCCGCTGTGCTGAAGAAGAGAACACATAAAGCATTTACATGTAAACTGATTAGCAGGCAAAAAAAAAAAGGGTCAGAGCTTCACCTGCCAGCAGGGAACTCTCATGGGACAAAATATGACCTAAAATGTGTCATTTATGATGAGATTTGTGAGCTCATAAATATGGCTGCCACCGCAAACACAAATTGTCTGTAACTCAATAAGTTTACAGATATTTAGCTCAGGTTTAGAAGCAGCTAAAAGTTTCCCTTAATGAGTGCTATAGCTTACATGATCTCACAATCTCACATCAGATTGTGCTTAAAGTCATTTCTAAGTTTTGATCTATAATTTTCTTCTCATCATAAGATAATCCTAGTTTAAAACCATGTAATTAAATGTGAGGAAAAAAAGAGGTATTCTCTTAAGGATGTTAGGCCTTTAATCAGAATTAATGTTTTTATTCAGCTAAATGACAATCAGTGATTATTTTTAACTGGGGAAGTTTAACTTTTACTAACGCTCAGATACTCTTCTGTGTTTTTCATTTATTTATTTTAATTTTAGTTTTCAGTTAAACTAGAGCATCAATATACACCCTTTTGAGAGTGAGATTAGATTAGAGCACAGCTGTGGCTGGATTCATATTAGAGGGTTAGGGTTAGGGTTAGGGTTAGGGTTAGGGTTAATTAGATCAATGACATGTATGGCACTTGAACATACCACTCCTTTCTCCCAGATAACAGACATCCTGTCCTCCACACCATTCACCCCGTTAGGGATCTTAGTGAAATCATCTTTACCCAGAGCCTTCTGGCAAACAGAGAAGGTACAGTTGTCTGTTCCCGTCACACTCAGATCATCACTGTTTGTTACAAACAACAGGAATCAGAAGGAAGAAGTGTGAGTCTGAAGGTTGCAATCAAATCAAAATAAATGTCAAAATAATGTGTTGAAGTTTTATATTTGAAATAATAAATGCAAAGTTTCACCTACTTGGCCAGTAGGTCCATAAGGTATCCAGGAGTGCTGGGGTCAGGTCTGAGAGGAGGACCCATAACAAAACCTGCAGCGTGGGCCCAGTCTTTGTTCCAGTAGTGGGTACCATCAGTTCCCAATCCAGCTGCAATTGGCTCCCCAAACACCACACGGCCTTTTAAGAAAAAACAACACTTTTTTAGGAACCATGTGAGCTTGCACTCTGTCCATACCATATGTCTCTCACACAGGGAGCTGGACAAGGTAAAGATAATGAATGGATGGGATCACGCGGTTCTAACTGACAAACATCCAGTAAAGAACAGTTTGTACGAGGTCTTCAAAGTTAACACGAGGTCATCATTTCCTCACCATCCCTGCGTGCGTTGGACACCATGTTGGCAGCAGATTTACTCATGACATGGACCACGTAAAGCGGGCAGTTGACAGCGTGGGCAATAGTGATGGCTCGTTGGGTCGCCTCAGCCTCCACTTCCTCCGGCCGACACAGTTCATGACCCTCAGGTCCTGTGATACCCATGGACAACATCTTCTTAGCCCCCTGTTAGATCCCAGCAGGACCAATTACAAAAAAGAGTTAAAGATTAAAAGTGAGGGTAGATATTTTTCAACATTGTTTTTGGAGTAGACTTTTCTCCAGTGTATTTTGAGCATCACAAGCTTATTATAAGACACAAAAAGCTCACAATTGTAGTTAAATATTGCTCAAAATTAGATTTTTGTAGCTAGTTTCAAGATTTTGTTTATCTTGTTTGACTTGAAATCTTGTTGAGAGAATTTTCACTTGTTCCATTGGCAGATTTTTTGCTTATTTCAAGCCAAAAAAATCATATTTTAATTTTTTTTTAAACTTATTTTTGGAGTGGCCTTTTTTCCAGTGTAACATTTGTTGCCCCCGATTTATCCACTTTAGTCCCGTGCTTTTCCCATTTTCAATTCCCAGAGCTATTTAAAATTAGTAGAACCACATAAATATAAAAAACAAACATTGTTTTTTTTAACAATTAAGAGTTAAAAACATAAATCTATATTTGGTTTAAAAATAAAAATAAAACTTCAAATCTATTTCCTCTGAAAAAGGAAGTCTGAAACTAATGATCTTAAATAAAGACGGAAGTTCTCAGGAGGCTACATAAATACATATATTTTTAAAAAATAATTACAATTATTTTTTAATAAATATAAATTTAGGCAGCACAGTCGATAGAGCTACATGTTGCAAGAACTTTCTGGGTTGTGTTTGCATGTTATCCCCATGCATGAGTGGGTTTTCTCTAGTTTTCTCTTACAAACAAAAATCATATTTATTAAAACTAATATGGCAAATAAATTAATAGTTTGGGATAATACTGCAGTAGATGTGGTTTCTGTTCTTGTTTCTGATCTCTGGACATCTGAAAAATTACAAACTGAACATATGTTGGAAAATCCTCAACTCTTATATTGTCATTTTACAACAACAGAATCCTCAATTTTCTGTTATGGATTTTAATTTTGGTGTGCCAACCTTAGTTTTTCAATGATGAAGGCAACGTGCACAGAAACATGTGCACACAGTTGTGTGAGATTTCTTTTGTGTGAACTTTGTCAGTATGTTCCATACTGCTACCAAATGTCATCATCCAATCAGGCCACACATCCTAATGTGTTTTGGAAATATTAGAGGCACATGAAGCAAAGATTGAAGCAACCAGATCAACAGAAAAGAAACTGGAGGCTCTAACTTGTGCTGCCCTCTAGCGGTAATTTCTTCTCATGACAACTAAAATAAAACAGTCACTTCACAAGATGTCCCTGTTCAAATTAAGCCATCTTTACTTGTCAGCACTTGTCTTTAGTTGACATGGTGCTCTAGGGGGGTTTAAAATATGTATTTTTTTAAGTTTTTTTTTTACTTAACAGATATTTCCTGTTATTTCTGCAAGTGTTTGTTCCTCTGGTGACAGAAAGTAAAATATTAACTTGCAGCTTCCTCTGAGTTCAGGTGTGTTTAAACAAAACTCCCAACAGAACTGAAGCAAACCTTTGATCAGCTGGAGGCAGCAGCTTGTGTTGTTATGGTGCACATTCACATTTAAACACTCTGAGTTTAGTTCGATTCTGACTGTGCTGAGAAAAATGACCCCCGCCAAAAATAAAAATAAATAAATAAAGGGATTTCACTTGATGAAAATGTATTTCAGCAGGAAGGGAGCTGCTGAAAACAAACCAAAACAAAGAGGAATAACTAATGAATAAAACAAAAACAAGCTCTTCTCAGCAGATCTGATGATACAAACCTCTGCAATCAAGTCTCCGTTCTCAGCATGAACCTGAGCTACAGCTCCAACCTGCTTACACCGAGTGAAGGCAGCGTATAACTCAGAGTCCTGAAGCATGAACACGTCTTTATAGGCCATGAACATCTTAAAGGAGTTTACTCCCTTTTCTTTGGCCAGAGTCTCCATCTCTTTCTGGACCTGAAAGTATTAATAAAAAAATGTTTCAGAGAAATACAGCCTATAGGGAGGCAAGTTAAAACCTGCAGCTCTGGTAGTTTTTTTTTAAGTGTCACCTGCTCCCCCCACCATGTGACGGCAACATGCAGGGAGTAGTCACAGCAAACTTTGGGATCGGCGGTTTTACGCCAGCAGTCAAAGGCCTCGAGGAGGGACTTGCCTTTTTGAGGGATTACAAAGTCCAGGATCATTGTGGTCCCTCCTGCGAGAGCAGCCTTTATAAAAATCCACACATGACCAGAGAAAGGAAAGTTAAGTTTATCAGAATGTTCTTTAACATTGTCTTATTTCTGTTGTTTTATACATGAACTGATTAATCATTTAAATCTACTGCACCTTGGTCCCAACATGAAAATCATCCACAGCCTTTGTGCCCATGAAGGCCAGCTCCATGTGTGTGTGTGTGTCTATCCCACCTGGGATCAACAGTTTGTCCGTGGCATCGAGAACCCGCACCCCCGCAGGGATCTGAAGATTCACTCCGACTTCTGCTATCCTCCCATTTTCAATGTAAACATCGCTGAGGACCGAGCAGTCCTCGTTGACCACCTTCCCCCCTTTAATCAGGATCCTGCTGGGGGCTGCCATCTCTGCTGCAGCTGTGGGACACAGTGTGAGACACAGTGTGGGACACAGTGTGAGACAGTGTGTGCAGAGTGGGCAAACTGAACTCTGGGCTGAGACCACTGAGGCAACATGGTCAAAGTTCACAGGGTTTGCTCACTCATGCAGTTCAGAAATCAACATTTCTGCTCAGAATTACAGATCTGTAGAAAAACAACAACCTACATTTTAATCAACTATTTAGCCTGAAGCAAACACCTCAAGTTTGCAGTCAGCTATAGACAAACGCAGTGTAAATGTTTTAAACATTTGTCTAATTCAGACCTATAAATACTGAAAACCTGACTTACTCACATGTAGGTTGCAGGTTTTCTTTTCTTCAGCCTGTAAGGAGTTTATTTTTCTCTTCCTTTCCCCCCCTTGAATCTCCTTCTTCAGGTAAACATGAACAGGTTGAGCATTCCTGAACCCCGCCCACTGGTGGAGTTTCCACTCTGGTCACAGACACCAAACCTACAGCTGATTACTCCTCTCTCTGCTTCATGATGGGCTCAGACAAGCCCCCCTAGAGTCAGATAGTACCGTCACCACAGTTTCTTTTAGTGTTTAAACTCAGAATATTGTGCTGCTCATGTTTTTGAACTTTTATATTGCCTGTGAAGATAATTAGAGAAAGTTTCCAGAAGCAATGAAGGTAAAAAAAACAACAACAGTTCGTTTCTCAAGACTTCAAATACACAGAAATGTGAAGGAAAGCAAACAGAAAAAAACAACAATGAAAAAATCTATCAAAAAAGTTACAAAAGAGTTTTTCAAAGCAAATTAAAATGAACTTTTCAGCTCTGAACCAGGTCAGAACCTTTAGTTAGTTCATCCATCCTTTATCTTCCTCTTTATCCAAAGTCAGGTCACAGGGGCAGCAGCTTCAGGTTCAGCTACAGTAGGGTGTTACTTTTCCTGATTTACCTTTATAAATAATTGATTGTTTGGATATAAAAAACAGTAAAATATATCATATAGGGGACAAACACAGTGATATTTGAGAAGTGAAATGAAGCAGAAAGTGTGCAATAATTGGTTAAACAAAATTAGGCAGGTGCAAAAATTTGGGCACTGTTGTCATTTTATTGATTTCAAAACCTTTAGAACTAATTATTAAAACTCATATTTGGTTTGGTAAGTTCAGTGACCCTTGACCTCCATACACAGGTGACTCCAATTCTGAGAAGGGGTATTTAAAGGGGGGCAATTGTAAGTTTTTCTCCTCTTTGCATCTTCTTTTCTGGACATTTGTTCCAGATTTGTGGAGCACAAAAGCTTTCCCATGTTGTTGGTTCTGGTTCTGGGGATGCAGATTATACTAAAACCAGATGACCTGAGAGGTCTGGAAGGTTGATACAATAACAACAGATCTTTAATATATATTGGTGCTGAGCCATTCAGCAATCTGAGCTACAGGGAGCCAGTGGAAGGAGTTTAAAACTGGGCCGATGTGCTCTAGTGAGAACGTGAGCAGCAGCATTCTGGATCAGCTGCAGCTGGTTGATTTTTTTAGGCAGATCTATAAAGAAAGTTTTGCAATGATTAATGCAACTAAAGATAAACACATGGATGAGTTTTTCTACATTTTGCTGGAACATTGGTCCTTTAACCCTGGAAATGTTCTTCAGATGATAGAAAGCTGACTTTGTAATTTAATGTGTCTTTGAAGGTTGAGCTCTGAGTCCATCACTACAAACACATTTCAGACCTGATCAGTAGTTTCTAGCTGTAATAACTGAAGCTGTGTGCTGACTCTATAGATCATTCCTCTTTAGGTCCAAAGATAATAACTTCAGTTTTGTTTCTGTTCAGCTGGAGAAAGTTATAACACATCTACATGATGACATGATGTTTCCAGTTCAAAATGTTCAATTATTACAAATGAATGTGTAAAACTGAAACAGGTGTATACTGAGGGGAAAAAATGATTTTACACACACACACATGCACGGTCTAGTACAGCTATCTTTATGGGGACCTGGCATTGACTTCCATTATTTTCTACAGCC
>JARVGW010000564.1:23659519-23675871 GCA_031762495.1 Anablepsoides rubrolineatus | reverse complement strand
GTATGCCATAAAAACTGTCCCACGACGTAGGGAATACCAGCTCACACACACACACACACACACACACACACACACACGTTTGTATCTTTATCCTTATAAGGACCATGTATTGCAGGGCTATTCAACTGGCAGCCTGCTTATATATATATATATATATATATATATATATATGAGAATGGAAAGAATTGTAGGATTAGTTATTTATTTTTACCTAATTAAAAAAACTATTTAAAATCAATGGTAAATTTTAAATTAATTAATGCAACAAAATCAACAAAGCTCATGATGTAACAAATATGCGTCCAAACACACATTTCTCAGTCTCCTTCATGTTCCATGGTAGCTTCTACAGGAGCCACGCCTGCATTCTCAGAAAAAAAAACCTGACATTGTTTCAATCATTCAGAGAATGCTTCTTAAAGATTTGGTTATAAAACTTTATTGCTGGCAGCATATTAACCAGACAGTATTTGGATTTTAAGGTCTACAAATCCCATTCATCAGTGATTTAAAGCACTGATTAGTCTCCATAGATGATCACATGTTAGCTTTGCAGAGACATAATAGAGTGCTGTGTGAATGGATAAATGAGGACATAGATTGTAGTGGGAAGTGCTTTGAGTGTCCTGGTTGGATAAAAAGGTGCTATATAAGTACAGTCCATTTACCATTTATGTTGGATCAGGATAATGGTTACAAGGAGAGAGACCAGAAACCTGAGATGAAAAGATGCTAGAGAACGAGTCAGAACTTTAAAACAATACAGAATACAGATCAGACCATTAATTAGGTAATAATGAAGTAATGTGTGATAATCAGTGAATCATAGTCATACAGTATTTACTGAATACTACAGTAATACTCAAAATAAAACATGTATAAGCTCATATCAGTGAGGCTACAAAAATCAAACAGAAGATCTAAATTAGTACTAAAAATAAAGCTGATAAAAGAATCTGTCTCTGTGTTTGGGGATGATATACAGTTTAAATTATCATTGATTCTTAATCCAATATCTTGGACCGGTAATGCAAAGGAATTATCAGAACAGGGGGTTGGGATTATAACAATCAGCTGCTCCAGAGCTAATTTTTCGCCACGTAAACTTTTGACTTCAACCATCAAAAATTTACAGTAATTTGTTTACATTTGGAGTATATTAGAAATGAAAAATTCCCAACAAAACAGCCTTGCTGTGATAAGGCTGTGATCTCCCTGGAGCATGCAGCTGCCTCTCTTTCATCAAGAGTTGTTAGCCACTGGGAGAGATTATCATTTGACTGCAGTGGATTGGTTGTCTGTTCTGCATCAGTCCAGACAACTTTTCTCATCCATTAGTGTATTACGAAAACAAGACACATTGGAGAGACAAAGATGCATGCGCTGGTGAGATAAGCGCACGCACAGGGCTTAGGAACACCTAACCTTCACAGTTGCAATAAACAATAACATGTGACTTAAGAGGATTTACATAAGATGAGAGGAGTAATCAGAGGGAGTGAAAAACCAATGAGGCAGCAATGGCATCTCCTCAAAAGTCTCTGTGTTGCTGAATGAGGAAAGTTGCCTTTCTGTTGGATTTAGAGCAAGGCTGTTGTTATCGTCTTATTTCAACTGCCAGCCCTACAAATCACCACAGATGTCACTTCTTTTTTTACCTTTCACTGCGCTGAATTCTGACAAGCGCGGCTTTGAGTGTTGACTCGGTGAAACTCTGGCATCAGAAAGAGCACGGCGTGCACTAAAACGTGACATAAGATAGTTCTCAGGCAGATTATCAGCCCTTCCTGCTCAGGCAGCGTAAGGCTTGTTTACTGTGTCTGTGCTCCTATTCAGACATCATCCTGGAGATAGAGAGCGTGTGTGTTAGAGGCAGCAGGAAAAAAAAAAGGCAGTCGTTTTACCATTTCTGGTGATGTTTCAAAGATTTCAGCTGCTTTTGGGTTTATTTTGTCTGCTGGTTCTTAAAATGTATCCCCCCTCGGATCGTTGTTGTTTTAAAGCAGGGATGGGAAATAGGCGGCCTGCGGGCCATATCTGGCCCATGGATGATTTTCATCTGGTCCATTAATGAACACCCCTCCAATTCTTAGAATCAAAAAGCAGCTTTAAGTGGTTGTTTTGTAAGTAAAAATAAACAAATACATATAATAAACATTAGTATACACTTAATACAAGTCACCACTACAATATGTTGCACAAAGCTAAATATGTGAAATTTAATGACGTCACAACATGAACAATAACTACAGGAGTCTGCACTCAAGGCTTCTTATGTTGTTGCACTACAGCTTGCTAATGGGATTTTCTTTCTTTGCTTCAAACGTTTTTTATTTATATTTATTATACATGAGTACAACTGTCATACATGTATTTGAGCTTGAAATATGTTAAGTTACTGTACTGTACATTAGTTTAATAAAGATATGTGCACAAACATGTTTAAAGTGTCAGCTTTATTGGATTTGGGTAAGTAGCAGCACTATGTAGTCCATTTTGGCCCCTTCGATCATTTAAGTTGCCCATCACTGTTTTAAAACTTTTTAGAGTTCTAAATTTGACCTAAAACATGACTCTAAGCATGAAAAAAAGAACTGTAACTAACCAAAGTGTCTGAATGTTTTAGTCCTTTGCAACTCTTTTTATGATGAGCTAAATTATAATAATATTCTAAATACTGAAAACAATAGTAGAGTTCTTGTACTCTTTTATTAGCATGGCTCTCAGGTTCCCACCAGTAAACTGAGGCCAATATTTCACACTTAAAATAACTTTATTTATCCTTTAGTTTTAAATAAATAGCCTGTGCTCTTCTACCTCTCTGAACTCCTTCAGTCCATTCTGGATCCTTAGGCCTTCTGATGGTGGGCTCACACCACCATCCAGACTTTTAGTGACAGACCTTCTGGAATTTTCTCTCTGCTGACATTCAAAAGGCTTGAAAAAGAAAAAAAAAAGTATATAAAACTTCTAAAGTGTTACTTATTTAGCCAAGCATATATTTTAACTCAGTTGTGTCTTCGCTGGTCTTTGGACTGATTATTTGTGGGTGCCGTTTTATTTGTTTATCTTTTTAATTAGTCTTCTGTTTCCTTTAGCCTCGTCCTCCATGTAAATGCATAAATGTAATTATTATTATCATTATTTTTAAATGACGTATATAAGGAACACAGTTTTTACCAGTTTGAAAAAGTAACAGTTTTTCTCACGTAGCTTGTGTTTGGATGTATCTCAGCATTTTCATTCTTTTTTTCTTTTTTTTTTACACATTTTCTGTTTCAGTTTTTTTTCTTCTGCAGCCATAGGTTTGTGTTTTCTCAGATAAGGTAAATACAGGGTGTGTAAACAATGACAGGCTGCAGTACCACCCTTTGCCACCCAGATGGCAGTGTTCTCCTCAGGTTGAGACGTCACCTACTGTACTGTCTGCTACTGTTTCATGAGGCGACAACACTATCATGTATGTAAGTGAACTATGATGGATTTGATATCATTTATTCAGGATATAAGCAGTATTTTAGTACATGTAAAAACTAAATGTATAACATTTTACCATCTTTTGTTCTCTTCTTAAGAAAACCTGGAGTTATTTGAACAAAAAGGGCTGATATAATGGATACATGCTTCAGGATAATTGTTATTAAAATCAAAACTGAGTGGTATTATTTGCAGCAGAAGCGGTCTGTGTAGTAAGCTTTATATATATAATGTAACCTAAAAAAAATGCCCTGAAACATGATGGTTTTTCTCCATCGAAAATGCTGAGAAGTCTGCAGCCAAACGTTTGTCAGTCACATTGTTGCAGCTGAAGCATCACAAGGCAGCCGCTCAGCAGACTCTAAAAATGTTAAGCTTCCAACAATGGGAGGCAGAAAATGTGAAGGGAAACAATTAAATTACGCCTTGCATGAAGTTTGCTTTTCATTTTGTCAGGCAAATTTAGTGCCATGGTTAATCATTATGCTGTTGAACACGATTTGCAAAAATATTCAAGAGCTTTATGTGCCTCAGTGCCCCTTCTGTATTGAAAAATAATGGGCCTCTATCCAATTAAAAACTGCATTAAATCTCTAAAGTATTACATGCACTTTACTGGTATCTCTCTGATTGGGCTTTTCTGCATGTGCAGATACTGACAGCACTCTGACTAACTGCTCCCCTTTCAAATCTCGTTCAGGAGTCCTGAATTTTGAAGGATAATGATCGTGAATCTGTGCTAAAGATGGGGGAAAAAATCACCCACCAGGGAAAAAAATACAACTGAAACGATTTAAAATTTAAACAAACAGCTTCTTTTTTTTTCCCTTTAGCCATTTCTTCTTATTTCTACAGTTGAAGTGAATCTACGAGGTGCAGCTAAATGATGTGTTTAGATGAAATAACACAGAGACTTGTGTATTCATCGCAGCCCTTATGGTTTCATTCTGGCACTGAAAGGCAGTGATTCATTGTTCTGCAACAGAGACATCACTCCGACGTGTGAATGGATGATTTATGTGACCATCTGCTTTGTTTTGATCAGAATTTGATTAACTCCTTTTATGTGTGTGTGTGTGAGATGACTTTTCATGTCAAGATCCATTTTCTTACACGAACCCACAGCACAGACATACAGACCAGAGCAAACTTTGCAACAATTAAGCTCCCTTTCCACACTGCTGTGGGAAACCCACCAAAATATGATTCGGAGTCACAAGCAGAAGAGTTGTACGACCGACTTGCTCCCTCTATCTGTTTACGTTAATTAAAAGATTTGCTACTACATGTGTCTGCAGATAATCAAAATGTTTTTTTGCAAGCAGCTCTCCCAGATGCGTCGGCACTCCAGAGCTCATTTGCTTGCTTGCGATCTTGTGTTTGTTCAGAATTAATCAATCCAGCCACAATTGAGTTAATTAATTAGTGTTTTAATGCTACTCTTTATAATTGCAGTCAGATGAGTCTGCAGACAAAGCAATCACATTAATGCAAATACATCAGATAATTGTTATCCAAACTTCCTCTGCAGAGGCAGGGGAGAGTGTTCAACGAAGCTCCGGCTGGTCCCCGCCTCAGACCGGCACTAGATGGCAGCATTGAGCAGAGTTTCCCCTCCTTGTTTCTCTTGTCACTTCCTGAGGTGTTGTCCTATATTGCTCTCAGAGTGTGCACATTAAGGGATAAGGGATGAGGGGGACCGGTGATACCCTCAATAAGAGATGAATGTCTGTTTCCGTTGCCGCCGTGAGATAAAAGGTCATCAACAGGTGCTACAGGCTGCTGAAAGAAAGCATGTGGTCCAAAGAAAAGAATGCCTTCTTACTTTCTGATATTTAGCTTTTCACCTCCAAAAATGTTTGTTTTCTTTGTAGGAAAATTTTGATTTTCTCTCTAAATAAAGTTTTGCCAGTCCAGATTTGAGTGGTCAGTGATTGTTGGACATGAAAGAGTGAAATAAGTGAGTTAATGAGGCAAACTCTTAGCCTTTTTTATTATTATTATTATTATTATTATTATTAACGCAGCAGTGCAAAGAGAAAAAAAAATAAAAAGTTTTTACTTTGTTTTTCATTGTTACTCCTTAAAACATGTCCATAATTTTCAGTTCTGTTCTCGGCATCTTCATCATCATTATAACTGCCATCATCGCCATCATTAACGGCAGCTCGTTTTGCATGGCTTTGTAGAGTTTTTTTTTTTTTTTGTTTACCCAGACTCCTGGTGTTTTTCAGGAACATGCTCATATCATCCGGCAGCCTCTCAGCGAGAGCCATTATTCCCTCATCTCTTTAGTTTATCTCCTCTGATGATCTGCTCAGATAGAAATGACAGCTGAATAAATATGCAAACGCAGCTCCACACTTCAGCTCAAAATTTCCATTCTGCCCTGCGATTTCTACAGGAACAGTATATTGCGATAACAATGAGACCCTTTGGGGATTTGGATGAATGATTTCTTTTCTTCTTTGCCATCTTCTGATAAAATACAGATTTCAGGAAAAAAAACAAAAAAACACTTTTTTTGCTAATTAAAAAACACTTCGGAAATCTGCCATTGATCCATTCTGAGAAGATCTTTGAATATCAGAGAATAAAACAGGACTCATAAAACCATCTTTAATTAACTTGAAATCACTCTGCACTCTTCTGTTTTTTTTTTACCAGCTCTGCTGTGTCCTTCGAAATCTTTGGTGTTTGAAAAAAGGATGAAGTGATCGCACCACAAACGTTTTCACTGCTCTGACCTAATTACCTGAGAGGTTTGACAGCAATGAAATGACACAGGCTATTAATTAAGATTAATAGTCGAATATGAAACTTTTCATTCAGAAGAAAAAAGAAAATTCTCTTTTAGTTTCTTTGCAAATGACCTCACTTTCTTTCAAGCCTGTAATGTCGACATGGAAAAAATATAATGTGTTTTTTTTTCTTTTAATGGAGACAAAAATACAGAAAAAAAAATCGTTTAGCATCTGGATGTGCATCACTGTAGCAGAGCAGGACTTCTGTACATATGTCGTCTATCTAAGCTTTATTACTTTGGGCTTTTGCCTGGCCCCCAATTCCCAGCATGCTTTGAAACATGTAAATCTCTTTTCAATCACTTTTTTTTTTTAGCATGGCATCGATACTGGCTACATTTGTGGCAGAGGAGGCGCTTTGGCAGCTCCGTTTGAAAGGAATCGCCTTGGGAGGGGTCGGCTTGACCCAGCTTTAATGCGAAACAGAAAAAGAAAGAGGAAACAGAGACCAAAAAAAAAAAAAAACACCACACTATATTTAACCAAATCTGCAGCTTACTCAGAAAACACATGATAATGATATCCTCTTAGCACTCCTTGCTGCAGAATTACAGCCCTCACAGCCGCCAGGGCCAAGATTCGAGACCAAAGAGGAGGCGCCGTTATTACAGCCCCATCATTATGTTGTGACGAGGTTCCTGGCCTCTTTCACCTCACGTGGTCAAAGGATCAGGACTACAAAATTAGCAATTAATGAAGCAACACTGAATGTTTCCTCAGAAAAGCCTGCATTACCATAACATCCTAAATAAGCGCTTGCTGTGTGATTATTTTCCTGTTGGGTTGGTGCTTTTAGGGGATTTGTCTCCACTCTTCAGTTGTGTTATTTGAAGAAGAAACGCGGCAGTTTGACAGGCTTTCTGCTGATTTTCTCATGAAGCCTTATTGCTCCTGACAGACTAACTGTAACTTCTCTTTGCTGATGTGTGAAAACACGTATCTCTGCATACAGCTGCTCTTTCCCCCCCTCATCATATACCCTAAAAATAGATCCTTCCCCTCTCGCAGGTTTCCTGTTGTTTTTGCTAAATCTTAATTAGTTAGAATAATTCTCAAACCACTTCCTTTTTTGTCTCAGTGGAGGATGGTCTGTTATTTTAATTAAGCTGAGGTCAGATTTATTAACACAGCAGGAGTGTGTCGAGCGAAACTTTGAAAATCAGCAACAGTGCTCCGCGTAGTGCTTAACACGCTGACACCCGTTTTATCTCTCCACCAAACTGTGAAACAAGACAGGAGAGGGAGGTTTTAATGTAGGATTTGTTGTTTACAGATTTGTTGTGTGTGTCTGATTCTGTCCAGCACCCCCTCTCCAACCTCCCTGCTCCTCCTCACAGCTCATCCTAGACCCCTGACGGGTGTGCAGGGAGGAGGGCTGTCATACGGGATGAAAAGATAAATGTAAAAGATAAATATTTCTAAAAGTATTCATATTAAATGGAATTCCTTAAAAACACAGCTGCCTTACAGAGCTTTAGAGTTTACATGAGATCGTATATAACGTGTTCAAGGTTCGACCTAAATAGCTACAACTTAGAGTAAGTGTTGGAAATTACTCTCAGCAACTAACACATTCAATTTTATCTATTGTGTTTATGTGTGTATAATGCAAAAAAATTGAGCCCCAAAAATTATGGGGCTCAATTTTTTTGCAACCCTTGTTGTATTTTACACAGGAGTAAATTTTGATAGATTACATACGTATATAAATGAAATATTTTCTTACTTTGCAGTTGATACTGATACTCTCATTCTCATGTCTTGCTTATTAAAATTACGTAGCGTCTGTCTGTTATGTCCTGCTGACACTTGCAGACTAGCATACAGCAGAGTGTGCCTCTTCTGCGTGTCATTTTGTGGATAATGGTCAGCTTCTAGAAGCTGGTTGTTAAATGAGTATAGACTAAGATGGAAAGCTTCAAGGAGCAGCTCATCTAGTCCTATAGAACACACGTGTAAACCAGGCTTTACGGGTGTCGTGCAAAAGTAGGTATCCCTAAAATAAGCTGTTTCATATGCAAATGTAAATGCTGGTTTTCCTTTGGCGCAGGTACAAAGCTACATAAAAATGTAAAATCAGATACAAAAATCATCAGTTTTTTATATGTATGCTGACAACAAAGGCTGAAAAATATTGAAGACTATGAAATTAGGGGCAGCATTATACACAAGGATTGAATTTTTAATGCTTTTTAAGCTCTAAAAATGGGGGATGCACTTGACTCAAGATAGCATTATACACAAATAAGCATGCTAAGTATATTTAAAATTGTGTTGGCTTTTAGGTTGGTGGATACCTTGAAATATATTTTTTTCAATGAGATGTATTGAATAGATGCAAGGTCTGATTACAATGTTTACTGGACGATATATTGCCCCTGAAATTATTGCAATACATGATAATATCGTTTGGAGCCCTTTTTTAAATTGAGATAATAATATTACACCTGCTTAGAAAGTTGACAAAGCTTATAGATGTTTCCAAAATTGACAAACGTAAAAAATTTTTACAGACAAACTGGGAGCGGAGTTTGTGAAAACAACACAACAGCTACTGAAGCTGTAACATCACTACCCACCTCTATCCAAAATGACAAAATTTCTTCTTTATGTGTCTTCATGGTGCCTCCCTAAGCTAAAGAGTAGAAAAGAGGGAGACATGAAGCAAACAAACAAGCAGGCATATTAAAATGAACCTCATTTTTATATAAACCTAATTTTTATT
Organism: Anablepsoides rubrolineatus; assembly: GCA_031762495.1. Lineage (NCBI taxonomy): Eukaryota > Metazoa > Chordata > Actinopteri > Cyprinodontiformes > Rivulidae > Anablepsoides > Anablepsoides rubrolineatus. Next base: position 23,666,865 of record JARVGW010000564.1, on the reverse strand, counting down.
TATCACCACGATTAATTTATTTATTGCTAATTGCAACAGGCCTACGTTACGCACGCTTCAGTAGATTGATCACTGGGTTACGAGCGCAATGCCATATCGGAAGGGGCGAGCTGTCAACAGTAAATATTTTCTCATGACTAGATTTCTGCTCAGAATTACATATAAATATTAGTTTTGAATATTAGCTTCAGCAAACGTGTACCTTGGCAACATGTTTTTGCCTGATATGATAATATGTACTGATCTCTATCAATCAATCTGTCTCTATCAAATCAAAATACTGGTTGTCAATAGCAAACAGTTTCACTGATATGCTGACCTAGATTTAACAATATGACCACTCTCTCTGACCAAGAAAAGTCAAGTGATAACACCTTATTCAATACACCTCATTGGGTTAACTGTAAGCGTTTTTCAACTATAGATGTAGATCTAGTGATTACTTTCTGCACATTTAAACAAACTCAAAACAGAGGTCATTTTCTTTACATTACATAAAAGGAAAGGTGGTGAATGGTTGCCAGAAAGCTTTTGACTCTTTGTGATAAGGTAATGCCTTTCAGTAAATTACACAGATTTTACATCAAACACAGCATACCTCAACAGCAGGCAGGAGCCTCAAAGACAGTCCTGACAGTCGTGCCCCCTCCCTCTGACCCCTCTATCTACTGTAGGATTTATTTGTCAGCAGGGGGAAGCGATGAAAGACAAAATGAAGAGAAGCTGCTTGCACCAGCCACTCAGTGCTGCAAAAAAATGTCTTTAATGAGAAATTCTGACTAGTTTGGATGTCAGCATTGACTGGATGAAGTGTCAGTTCTCATCTGATTAATTTTTATATATGACATGAATGCCCTAATATAAACATGTCTGTTTTAAAATGGGGTCTCAATGTTGCTGAGTCACAGAGGAAAGTTGCTGAGTTATTGAGTTTCCAAGAAAAGCAGCTATTTCCCTGCTGTTCAGTAAACCTTTAAATGAAATGAGGTGAAATAATTGATCCATATCTATGCTCCCTTGTACCTACAGTTTTCATATATAGTACTTTCTCCAGTACCTATTTTTCATGGTCAGAGTTTATTTAACACAACTAAAGTTAGCCCTGCCTATCCTCTGTATCTGTGACATTGTGACGGAGAAAATATGGTGACAGCTCACAGTTAACAAAGCAACTTTTATCAGGAAGCCCAACTGGATCTTTATCACAAATTATTTATATTTTAACATTAAATTAATAGATTATATTAAAGAAAAAAATGTCATTCATAAGTAATGAGGAATTAAACATGACCTGAAGTCAGTCAATAACTATTTTTTAGCTATATGAAAAATTATGGCCTTAACTAGTGCTAAAATATTATTTTTACCTGTCATAAATAATAAATATTTACCAGCCGACTTGTAGAAAATGTTCATGGAAGTATCCGGTACTAAAAAAAAACCTCAACTGATATTACCAGTGGTGGGCAGCACTAATCTAAAAATTAGTTCCACTAGCCCTAAAACACTAACTCAAATATTTAGGTCCCCTAATTCTAAAGCACTGAAAGATTTAACAAAAGCTAATTATAAAGCACTAAAATAACCAGTGGAACATTCTTCAATAGACAACATGAGTCACATATTGCCACGTTGCTCTCTTAAGCTTTATCATTGTAATTCCACAGCCTTGAGTTAATTTATTGTCAATATGTCACTAAGTGACACATATATGAACAACATGTGTGACAGCTTTCACCCTCAGCAGTTAACAACAATAGCTCAATAACATTTAAAGACCTGTTAGTGCTTCTAAATTTGTGTAATGGAAACCTAAAAATACTTAAATATATATTGTATTAAACTCTTTGTAAATATTACATATCAATGTTAAAAATAAAAAGTGAGTAAAAACCCTACTTTAAATCTTCACTCAGACCCACACAACATAAATAAATTTAGTAAGAATATCACATTTAACTAACAAACTGTTTGCTGTCACAGAGGCATACAGGGGGGACGAGGTGAAGATGTGACTGAGACTAAATGCAGCCGGGTCCAGAGATTTATTTTAGTGAGACAGTGTCTGTGAAAAAAGTAAATAAATAAAAAAAACACTACAGTAAAAATTACATACCGCTTTGTAAACCAGTGTGTAAGCAGTGGCAGTCATTTCCAGAGGTGGACGCAAAGTGCTGAAGAGCAGGGAAACAACTAAAACATTCTGGATAATAGTCCTCGAAGTTCGCTTTGACAAACATCAGACATGTATCTGATAATTTCCTAATAATCAGGGCCCTAACCATAGTCAGGTGATAATGCACAATAATGCATTAATGATGAGGGCACTAATGATCTACTGTTAGACTGATGGTCCATTTTTTGCATGTGAACAAACAGCATTGATTGTCATCATTAAACCTGTTTGTCCACCATGTGGAGGCAGTGCTTATAAGGTTCACCTGAAACTCCTCAGACTGAAGAAGTCTCTTGTAGAAGAGATGAAACGTTTCATTAAAGGAGAATCCGTCCAGAGTACTACTTATTTTCTTCCTTCCTGCATTACTGAGATGCATCAGGGCTTAAATCTATAGTTTTATTGCTTTTATTAGTGTTTTATCTGTTTTTAATTTATACGATTTTATTTTGTTTTTTATTTCTTTGTAATTGTTTAGCACTTTGTTTAAAAAGTACTTTATAAAGTTATTATTAATCCCTGTAACAGTTGCTTTCTCTAGTTTTGCCAACTTCATCTATTTTGCAAGTTGTGCAAGTTGGGTCAGATTCTTTAACAACAAACCACTCCATAGTGTACGACAGTATTAGGGTCACACAAGATTTAAGTTATGTGAATAAAGTCATAATATTATGACATTAAAGTCGGACCATTACAAAAATAAAGTCGTATGAAAATAAAGTCATAGTATTACAAGATTAAAGTCATTATATTATAATAATAAAGTCGTAATATTACAAGATTAAAATCATAATATTCTGAAATTATTGTCGGAATATTAGATTAAAGTCATACCCTTTACATGAAAAAGCAGTCTTACCACTGCATTAAAATAAAGAAAGTTGAGCAACTTGTGAAGTTTTTCTTTAGTATCAGTTAAAAGAAATATTTAATCTTTTAGCACATTGGCATCAAATTATCATTAGCTGGACTTTGAAACAATTGTGCAAATGACTATATAATGAACTGAAGCTGCATTGTATTTAGTGGCTGCATTGACAGATTTAGTCATCACATAATTTGGATGGAAGCATTTTACACTAACAGTGACCCAAAAGTCATTGTTGACTACTTCATAAACACAGTGATACTCATGACTGCTCACAGCAGGTGTTTGGAAAATGATGAGGAAATGAGTAAAAAATCAGGAACAGAAAATGAACATGTCATGTAAGATTATGACTTTTTTCTCATAATATTATGATTTTATTCTCATAAAGTTACTAGGGGTGTAAAAAAATACATTGATCTATATTGATATATCGATTGAATGGCTAATGCTTCAGTTATATCAAGGCAAAATGAAAATATCAATCTATATCGTCATCATATACTCAATGTGAATCGAAACCATATGCCCATCTACCACAGTCGTGTTATATGAGCAGATGATATTGAATTAAATTGATTGAAGATTTGTGAATTGAATTGAATCAAAATCGGATTGTGACAGACTGTGTGATATCGAAAAATCTTGAATCATCATACAAACATATGTAATGTATTATTGTATCGTGATAAAGCAATTTAAACCCCTAAAAATGACAACTGTAATCTCATAATATTATGACTTTATTTTTCTAATAATAAAGAAAAACCCGTTGTGTGGCCCTAATACTTCATCGTAATAGTGAGATGATCACCATATGGTTTTTTTTCCGGCAGAACATTGATGGAACCAGGACAAAGTTAACATTTTCTCATGTCAACTGCATCATCTGACAGAAAGTCACTCTGCTTGGATCCATCCAACTTGAAAAGCATGTGTAAGGTGACTTTCCAACAATACTGTTAGTTTTCTCAGAGCTGCTTTCCTCATCTTCAATTACTCGTCCATTGATCTTCCACTTTGATGTCTTTGGTGTGTGAAATACACTTGTCGAGGTGTGTTTTGCTTTTTTTTTTACTAAGTGGGTGCACTTCTCTGCATCAAAAAGCACACACATAAAAAACCCTCAAGGGCAATAGGCATACTTTGGTGGCTGCGGAGGTAAGTAAAACTGAATGTCTCATACTTCTGCATGATTCTGTCACTGATTTTTTACCAAAATGCTTTTAACACAGCCTTCATCATGGGCAGAGCACAGGTGCAACACAGTCAAATTTAGAATAACTAGTTTGACCATACAGAGTTTCAGATGCTCCAGCAAGTTGTGCTGAAATATCCTCCTTGGTAAAAGATTTAGGCAGTTAATCAGAACCCAGCTTTAATCAGTCTCTACCTGTAATATTTGCGTTTTAGTTGTCTGACAGATTCCTGCTAAATTCCATGAAAGAATGGTATGGCTGTTGGAGATCAAGTGATTGGTAAAGGAGGTTTATGTGTATCCATGCGTCGCTTATCTTGATGAGGGATTTTCTGATCCACATTGGTAAAGCATCAAGGTGGAAGGTAAGTGTTCTGTGTAGGATGTGATAAGGAGGGGGAATGAAAGGTGACACTTTCTCCTACTTTAATGTGCACTCATAGTTAGGGCACTAGGTTACTTTAATCACCAGTAACAGCTTGATTATTTCATTCATTGTTTTTTATTCACAACACGTTACCACTGAAAAGTATTTTGTATCAGGAGCTCTGCATCCATAGCACATGGATATTTACCAAATGAGGAGGACAGATTTGTACTAAGTTGTATCATAACAATAATTGTAATCAAAAATAGAATAAAAATTGTCAACACAAATAAAAACAAAAGTTGAGAAAACTAATGCTGTTTATATAAATAGTTAGGGCTTAGATTTGATTTTTCAATATTCTAAGATAAATCAACAATTCTTCAAAGATTAATCCTGTCTTTTGAAAATAGTTTTTTGTTGTTTTTTTCTATGACAATTGCTCATCTTTATAACTGATGTTTAAGCATACAGCATGAAATATCTTTACCTTTAAGAGACCGCTGATTCTGCATGTCTTAAAGAGGCAATATTATGTGTTTCTCAGACATATATTTAAATTCTTATAGGATAGATAGAAAAGAGGTTGTCATTCTTTTCATTATGTAACTTTGATTTATAAAATGATAAGAACTTTTAGTTAAAAGAAAATATAAATCAAAAATATAAAGAACATTATTATTTTATTTATTATCTTGATTAAAGAAAATAAAAATGTCTCTTTTGATTGAAGTCTTCTGAGACCAGAGTCAAAGACAGGTGGAAATATTTATTCCCCCTGGGGGTGACCCTACAATACTATAATAAAGTAACTATGTCACCGTCAGTTGTTACTAAAATGATGTCTATATGTTAAATAGAAAAGAAACTTGACTTTCTAAACGTCTTGAAATTGGCCTCTGTCTCTTTAAGAACCTCCTTCCGATCCCGTCCCGCCCATTTCAGCACGTCATCGCCACAGCTTCTCTCTACAGAGAGAGGTTCTGCTTTTTACAACTTAGCGCACCGTAGAAGACTTTGTTGTAATGATAATAAAAAAAGCAACATTATACAATATCTGTTTTGGAAAACTGCATCTCAGGATACATATGAACTTTATTGTTGGACCGGAAAGTATGTGTTCTAAAGAACCAGAGCGATTACAGAGACGACATTTCGACTGGTAAGATTATTTCACAGTCACACTCACACACATGATCATAATATTATGCCCCTTTTCCACTAGTGCCACTGTGTAGTGTCGGTACGATTCGGTACAATTCCAAGCCATTTCCATTAGGCCAGATTCATGGAATCAGCCCTTTTTTAGTACCTACTTCATTGTGGTTCTAAGCAGTCGGCACCAAAATGCGACGTCAGAACACTGTTTGTCACTGATTGGCTAGGGGGTGGAGTCACTGGTTGAGACTGAGCTGCCTTTACAACAACTCGAGGTGCCATTTTTTCAATTGTAGCAGCAACGTTAGTCGTGTTTTCATTTTTTCAAAAAACCCAAAAACCACCTCCACCAACCACCCAAAACACACCCACTGGAACCAGACTGGAACGTCAATGGAAAAGCATCCGACTGACCCGTTCCGACACTGACCGTACCAACACTACACTAAGTGGCACTAGTGGAAAAGGGCATAAGTTACAAATCTTAACACATAGATGAAATAATGATGTGAACAAAACCTTGACTTGAGCTGCTGGTGTAGGGAACCATAGAACTGGACTTTCTGGACTCAGGTGGCTCTGGAGGTGCAGTAGCAGGTACTGCTCAGGATGGATCATTGGATCTCACTGGAGACTGGGCATACTTTGACCCTGTGTGGAGGCTTAGGCAACTGAAGACTGAGAAAAATAAAGAGTGAAGGACCACAGGAGCTGATGTCAGTGGAAACACTGGGAATGAGAGTTTGAGGCTCCTGGACTGAGACCAGAGTAGTTCTTATTTTGATGTCGACATCTGCAGGGATTGGTATTTGGGAGTTCACATGGAGGAGCTGACACCAAAGATTGAATCAGTGACTTTACTCTGGAGGGTGGCCCACCTCTGGAGGGTGGCTCTGGGTCTGTGGCTTTGCACATGAAGACTGTCAGACGAAGGACAGTTGCAGAGCACTGGAGGGAGGCTGAAGCAAGGTTTACAGTTGACGCATTGCACTGTGCACAAGGGCACGTCTGCCAGTAGTGATGCAATCGCACCATCCCTGCCCCTGCCCGTTGGCCCAAAGCAGTGACCCTGCGTGCAGTCGTGCTCCTCTGAAATTTTGCAATTCTGCAAATAAGTTTAAATAGTTTGTCTGTCAAGCTTTTTCTCTCCTACTTACAACATTTTTACAAATTATAAAGTGTTCTGCCACATGTCCTTTTGGAGAATACTACAACTACATAGCATCAAGTGCTGGCGAGGGTGCGTACGCGCCCTTCATGAGTACCCAAAGCATGACTATAACCAGTAACCATTCAGAAAACAGACCGGACATATTATTAGAAATACAGCAAACAATATTTTAAGAATTAAGATTTTTTTCTACTTTCTGCTAACTTTCATTTTATTTGTGATTTGTATTATTTGTTATATGCATAGTATTTGTTTTGTTTTTATATGGGTACCAGCACACATTGGCATGGAGGGAAATGAAGCAGCAGATAGGACAGCAAAAAGAGTAACAGGACGGTGACTGCTGGATATGGGCACCAGTGACCCACGTGACCCTGAAAGGAATAAACGTGTACAGAAAATGGATGG
>JARVGW010000564.1:23636979-23650685 GCA_031762495.1 Anablepsoides rubrolineatus | reverse complement strand
CGCGGGGTAGTGACGTCAGTACCCGACAAATGCGGCCGACGTCGGGCGCACCCCATGAATTGAGACACAGCCCTGGTCAGTAGATGTCCAGCATTGTTTCAAAGTTCCTGCCTGATTTCATGGTTTCGACCCCACGCCTGTTTCTTGGTTCTCCTGATCTGCCTGCTCCTTGCCTGATTCTGTTTGCCTCTCTGACCTCTGGATCTTGACCTTGTTTCTGCTCACTGGACCTTGAACTCTGGATCTCCCTCTGGATTTGTTTTCGGCTCTCTGCTTCCCTGTGCCTGACCCCTGTTTTACCCCTGGAACCAAGAGTTAAGCCTGTCTCTACTTTGGACCTCTGCTCAGGATTAAAGGCCTCCCTCTCCTACAGTTAACCCACCACTCACCAAGGCCAAACTGTCAGCACCAAGGGTGCTCAAGTCCACAGCAACAGGACTCCCAGCTCTGGAATCAGTTCTCCTCCTCCTGAGAAGGTTAGTGGCAAATTGTTTCCATCTCAACCATTTCTCATAGCCTGTCCCTGCCACTTACCTGTCCTCTCTTTTCCAGAGTGTTCCCGCCAGAAGTCCCTGATCCTGTGCAGTTTTATTATAATAAACTTTGTTAAACCTTCTCCGTGTCTGGCTGAACAACTGAATCCAAACCCCCAACCTTGTCAGATACCATTGGTTAGAACGTTAAAGATTTTACCTCCTCTCTGGTATTTTGCTGTTCTAAATTGTTGATTCTTCTGGTGTGTCACCAAAGATTTCACATAAATACATATTTTATTCTTTGATTCAGCACTATTTTTTTTGTGATTCTTTTTCATAAATTCATGTTATAATGATCAGTCTATCCACATAATTCCACAAGGTTTAATTTGAGTTTTCTTCTTTTTATTAGTTTTGGTCCTGCTTTACTCTTTGTGTGTCTTGTTCACAATGATCATCTGCATTTTTGCACTGTTGTCCTTTTACTTTCAGCGTCAGCAGTTTGCTTTTGTCACATAATGATGATGTCACCATGTTCCATTCCAATGTAAAAACGTTACCATTTGGCTGCAACATTTAAAATTACATTTTTACATTTAGATTTAGGGTTTTTAATTCACCATAAATAAAACTGTAAAAGCTGCTCCCCCGCCTCCTTGCTCTATTCTTAGATGTTCTGCCAAGCTCAGCTCTAATCTAAACTTGATTTTTTATTATTTTTTGCGGCGCGTGTTGAGAGGCCTTCAGGTTTGGCCGGCATCACTCAGAGGCCTTTCGCACTGACTGACACTCTGTGAAATCTAGCAGGTGCGTTTGGCTTGCATGCTTCTGATCAGTACACCGCTGTGCTTGTCTTCTGAGCTTGCTCTGTAATAAGCTCCTTCAAAGATCAGTATGTACACCCGCACCCCCCTCCCACCTCTCTCCTGATAAGATCTGGAGTATGTACTTCTGCCTTTCCCTTTATTCCCAACTCTTTTAGTTTTCTTAAGAAAATGTCAGTTTAATCATATCTTAATGCTTTGATAATGGGTTCTTTTACACGGGCAAAGAACAGTCACTTCAGTGTCTTAAAAGCCCAGGATGTGGAGGGAAGAAGAGAATGTCTCTAAATTAAATTTACCCTGGCCCGGTCTCAGCACTGTGTGTGTGTGTGTGTGGGGCCTTGTTTTTGCTTCTTGGTGGGGACAATTTTTCAGGAAAATACAGCCTTGTGGGGACCAAAGTCCGGTCTCCACGACTTCAGAGGCTGATTTTGGGTGGTGGTGTTGGGTTTACAACCAAGGTGTAAATTGAGTTTAGGTTAGTTTTAGGGTCTGGTAGGTACCTGTGAGGTTAATTTTAGGGTAAATGGACAGGGGTAGGATATAAAATGTAAAAACAAAATGAATGGAAGTCAATGGAAAGTCCCCACAAGGATATAGAGACATAGTAGGTGTGTGTGTGTGTGTGTGTGTGTAACAGCAGAAACTGAGACTCTTATTCACCTCTCTTGACAATCACACAAAACATGTAATTGTTCCTTGTGCGTAAGTAAGGACTATTAATATTTAAATGTCATCTTGCTTGATTTAAATAATTGTGAGCTTTTAACTGGAGACCAAACAGGAGTGTCGATGTGGGTCAAAAACCTGCCTGTTTAAATGTTTGTCTCAGGTTTTAGCTTTACTGTTTTACTCCAGTTCCTCTCATCATCAGATGCTGAGTCAAGCCACTTGTTATTTAAGATTTTTTCTGTATTTTCTTAGTTTTTAAAGGAGCAGTGGATAAGTCTTGATGCACCTTTATTACTTTTCAGCCATCAATCTTCAATTTCTGCCAGAGTTTTTGATTTGCAACACCTTACACCAGGGCTATTCAGCTAAATCGCACAAGACGCCACAGTTACTCAAAGTCTACAGTAGTGATGTGACGTTCACAAACGATCCGAATCTTTTGAACGGCTCTTTACAACGAACGATAAGAGCCAAGTCGCGGGCTGGAACGAGCCATTTGTAATTTTATTTATTTTATTCCTCATATAATCTTTTATTTTTCATCCTTAAATTGCTCCCGCTTTGCTTTTTCTCAGAAACCAGACGATGGAGTTCACTAGAAAGGGGGAGAGGGGTTTCTGCTTGACAAAACAACAATGATGTCATCACGTCGCCGTACGTGATGATGGATTTCCCTAAGCGATGACGTAATTTGTTCAAAATCGAACGGCTCTTTTGAATGGCTCTATGAAACAAACGGTTCCCCAAGATCCAGATCCCTTCAAGGAGCTGTTTATCCCATCACTAGTCTACAGCTTGGGGGCCAGACACCTGGGGGTGTTGGCTGATGATGGTAGGGAAAACACTGCTCTATGTAGGAGAGCGAGTATATCTTTTAAATTTATTAAAAAAGAAAAAAGTTTATTTCATTGCACTGGGTCATAAATTTAAAAAAATACAATTTATTTAATTTATATTTATATTAAATTAATTTTTTGAGTGGGAGGGCCTCATTGGTGGGCCACCAGTTGAAGTAAAACATGGACAAAATTTAGTTGAGGCTGTCTTTTTTTGTTTGCCTGTCTTATATAGAGTGCTGTCAGGGAGTGAGAGACACATGCGCAGTTACCACGGTGACCATCATGAGCCACTGGCAGCAGCTTTAACATTTCCTTTGATCCTGGTTTATTTTATACTTATAATTTTATCATCCTAAATTATTACTGCAATAAATTTTAAATTATTTTTGGGGTTTACAGAAGGCAGTTGATGGGTGTTGGAATTTTGAGCAATGCTGGCATCAATTGAAATTCCTACGAAAATAGTTTAGTTTCTTTCTGGGCTGTTTTGGATCTAACATGCTTCAACAACAAACCGCCGGGAGGAAATTGAAGAAAAACAAGAACGAGTAAATAAATTATTTGTAAAGTGTCACTCCTTGCTAACTAATAGTAAAGAAGAAAAAAAGCGGGAATAGTCCCCAATGGAAGTAAGTGTGTGATTGTGCAGGTGTGACGCCAGCTGCTGGGCTTCTGCACACACACTTCTCCTGTCATTCACAGTGACGGGCAGGTGTGGCGGCAAGCGCACACTCACAAATTCCCTTACATTAACTGCAACACGTTTTCTCAGGTGTTACTCCAGCACTGCACAGAACTCATACTGCTTGAAGTTTAAGAGAAAGAGGGAGGGAAAGCTTTTCATCTTGGTTAAAAAAAAACAAGGTGATTTGCATTGTGGATGAGGGAAACTAGTTGCAGAAACTTAGTGCCACCCACTTTTAGCCATTTAGACAGAGTGAGAGGGAAAGACCCGAGGGCATATTTAAACAGCCCTGTGGCTCTTCTGTGTTGCTGTCAGTCTCTGAGACCGAGACACTGCTGGCTGCGGGCTCCTGTTGACCTACTTGTGACTCGTTACCGCGCCAAATAAGAGGTGGAGGCTGACAAAAACAGTTCAACAAAAGAAGAAGGTTAAAAAAAAAAGAAAAAAAAAGAAAACATCTTCAAAACAAATAGCCAATTCTGGTGGAACTCTAATCGGTGTTGCAGGAAGCGGCACAGAGCAGCGACTCCTGCACGTAAACCCCCCCCCATAAAAACATTATCTGCGTCTCAAGATGGATCCTTGACTAATCCTGCTGTCTGAGCCCAATGCTCCCAAGATAAAAATAAATAATAAAAAACAGTTCAGTCTTCCCAAAGGCCTGTGTCCTAATTGTGCCCTCACCAGCAGCACCGGAGCAAGTCTAGGGAACCCCAGAATCGTGAGTGTTAGCAGCTTGAGATTCTTTTTAGTATCACAGGAAATTTGGCCAAGTTCTCAAACCCCAGTGTTACCATTATTCAAGAAAACTATCCTCACACTGGGAGGAGGAGATTCTCCTTTTATCTTTTAATTACTCAGTTTGTATTGGCTGCAACTGTAAGCAGCCGATTTGTTATTTATTTATTTGGCGAAACCCAGCCTGCCATGTTATTGTGTGGCTCCACGCAGGCCGCTGTCCTCTTTGATTCAGGCTAATGGAGTCCCACCAAGCGACATAATACGTGCTGTATGAAAGACCTCTAATTCCAAATCATCTTAAATGTGTACAGCAAAAGAGAATGTCTTCATAATAACACATGAGCACCAAGAGAGAAAAGAAGGGACAGAAAGGAGAACACAAAAAGTCAATGTGATTGTTTTTTTTTCTTCCTTTTTTTAGACTTGAAACCAATTTGTTCACATGATCGTTTTTGCTGCCATTCACCAGAAATGATTAAAGGGAAGCTGCTCCACATTGATCTCTGGCACAAAGCTCAACAAGCAACCAGAGCTAATCAATGAACCAAAAAGCATTTTTACATTCACACAAGTCGGCGCATTAAAGTTGATTTCAATTATAAAAATGTATTCACTACTATTTAGAACTTTAAACACATATTGAGTGAAAATTATGCCTTTTAATTCTGCTTTCGTTTTCAGCTGTAGGAAAGCGATTTCTTGAGGACTCGGAGGAGAGCCCACTGATGCGGTGAGCAGTGTTTAAGCTGGTGCCAGCTGCTGCTGCTTAGCAGGACTCTGTCACTGGCACTCTGCAAAACTGTCAGGGTTACCATTGAGATGAATCTAAAACTGGCCACAGGGTTATTTTTAGACCTTGGCTGCAGGATAAAAAGTTTCTGAGCCCCCCATAAGTAGGTCAGCTCAAGTGGTGTTCACATTGAGGTTATGTACAATTACCAAAAAGTAGCATCTCGGCTTCAGAGCAACTTTTAATCCACTCTCCGGTGAATAAGCAAGTCGACTTCTCCTTCGACAACTTTTTTTCCAGAAATCTTCTCTAATCCGCAAACAAGTTTGTTCTACAAGTTGCCTTTGTTGATGGAGCTGATGCATGTTTTCAAAAAAAAAAAAAAAAAGAACGGCTGCTGTAAGTTTGTATGGTTTTGCAGAATTTCCTGTCTGTTAGAGGCAGCTTTTAGATTTTTTTTTCTGAATTCATTAGAGGTTTTGTCTTTTTATTGTATATTTATTTAGTGCATATATTACAGTCTGAAGTGGGTTTCTGTGTAAAAATGATCCATGATTATTATTTTACTTGATAGCTTCTTAAACAGCCTCAGTTTAGAGCAGGGCGATTCAACTAAATTGCTCCAGGGGCCACAGTTACATCATCTCAGGGGCCAACATTCAGCAAATAAAGTTATTATGTAAATAAACCAAGTATTGCAAAGATCTGTTACATTTGATTTAGTTTATTTTGCTGTATTTAATCATGAATACAACATACAGAACCCTATAAAAGCAGTGATAATGAAACAATATCAAAAACAAAAAGAACACACTACCCCCCTATTTGACACAAATAATTTGATATCTCTGACTTGACAAATTTTTAAACCAATTTTATTTTCCCTTTCATAGTTTTGCTAATGTTGAATTGAAATCTATTTATACAGAATATAATATATATTTATTTTAAAAAAATACACAAAACAACAACAAATATTACAACAAAACCGCATTCTGACACCACTGCCGTCGCAAGTTGAGGTTCTGAAAAAAGCATTTTAAAATGTCTCCAAAATATGTCTGGCACTTTGGTGGAAATAGCATCGCTGATGTGCTGAATAAATCTCAACAAAATAACATTTGATTAAAAAAATAATAATCTATGTTTGAATAAAACTCATTATATACAGAGACAAATTAAACACCCATTATTGCATGATTTAAGTTGTAGTTTGAAATCTTCATATTAATATTGTAGTGTTATACAAACAGCATTTATAGCCAATTTAATTTAATTCAACCAATTTATATTGTTAGTCCACATTATTATATTTAAAATTATAATTCCAATTCAAACAGAATACCCTATTGTCAACATAATTATAGACTGATTTATTTTCAACTCGAAATATCTTCAACCTAATGAAATATAAATTTATTAGTGAATAAAATCAGTCTAGTTAACAATAGACTGACTGCATGTAAAATATATGACAGGTCTGGACCACACGTAAATTTTGTTCATATCTGAAAAAAATCTTACAATACAAAAAAATTGGTTAATTCCATAAGTTCTCCTAAATCACTTGTATGCACAACTTAAAATCTGTTCCTTCTTGCATGAGGCCCATTAATCCCATCTCTTTGTTGGACATGATTGCTAATATTTAGATCACAATACATTTTTTCATCACTTGTTTTTTCCAGTAGTTATTACGACATGATGCTCCTGAAATGCTCCAGATTACTTGCGAGTTAAAAAAAAAAGATTATTGGACTTCTGGTTGATGTTTCTCCTCTCATCTGAGGGTTTCTTGTGTTTAAATTGCAGAGAGTTGCTCAGTTTCTAGGAGCTGAATTCAAACAGATTTCCCTCTCTCCACTCCCTCCTGAGGGTCATTAGAGTCTTTAGTAACCTGGTTCATGTGAGATGTTTTGGTCACTCGTAAATACCCAAAAATTGATGCAAATAATTGTGTACTGCACAAATGACAGCAGTGTTAAATTTTATTAAATGTGACCCATTATATCGAAATGAGGATTAAGTCAATTTTGGTCAAAATGACCTAATTATATTTTCAGATTCCTGGCTTTAAAAGCTACATTTTGATACTTCGATCATTCTGATATCATAAATGGATCCAGAGATATGATTTCTCCATATACCACTTTTAGACTTAATCCTCGTTTCGATGTGATGGGTCACAAATAGAGTTTTAACAAACAGCTGCAATCCACTTTGATCTTAGCAGCTTTCATAGTAGCTGTTAGCTTTATTTTCAGTCTTATTGGACTCTTGTTTTTTTAATGTTTTTTCTAAAAATATCATATTTCTCCAGATTGAGACTATTTAAGAAGTAAAATATTAAATATTTTACAGTGTAACTTTTACACATAAACCGTATTTATTATGGCCAAACTTTTTTTTTTCCTTTTCATTATCAGATATGTTTAAAGTGATTTTTACTGCCTTCTAGTTATATTTGTTTTCTTATTATTGTTTACTGTTGGGCTGCAGTCTACAAAGAAAAAAAGAACAACTCAAGTGTTTTTATCTTGCCAGTTTTCCTGAGGTTCAAAAGCAGGTTTGAGGTTTCTGTACATCACAACATGAAAGCTCAAGCGGTCACAAAAACCCAACCGTGTGTTCAGTTGCATTAATTGAATAACAGGAGGAGAGCAGGTGACAGTGCTGGAGCAGAAATGATGAGTGGCGCGGCCTCTCTTCCAACTTTGACAGGTAAACAGTCTAATTGATTTTTCGCAACATCTCGCCAGACCGTTCGATTCCATATTTCCAGTTTAAACTGTGACCGTTCTCGGTGTTTGCAGAACAGACAAGCCCGTCATCTGTAGCACTGAAAACATGTCAAGTTAGGACGAGTAATTTGTGCTGATGAATGACAAGTGTGGGCTCCTGTTCAGTAGTCTGAGCGCTCATTAGAAAACACATTTTCAGATGTCACCAGGCTTTCGTGTTTTTGTACTTTTTCGTGGGGTGGGGGGGGTAGAATAAACAAATATTGCTTGAATACTGCAGTGTCACAGAAATGAGCAGAAGGAACTTAAACCTCAATTGACATGTCTCAGGCAGCCGACTTTTTTGAACGTTGACAGCCATCTGTGTGGATTCCTTTCACTCTCTGCTAATGAGCTGTGGGTTGAGAAGACCCAGTCTACACAGGGCTGTCCCTTGGGTCCCCATGCAGCTGCTGGGCATGAACACTCGTGTGCATACACATCCCCCCTCCCCACCCCCAAACACAGACAGACACCAACATCTCTCTGCCTCTTCTTCAAGCACTTTAGCTAACTACATTTTGCAGTCGCACAACTTTCTGTTTCTGTTTACTTGTTAAATAATTGGTATGGACCCCTGGGAAACCTATTATGGCCCTTTTCCACTTTTCTACAACATTGTTTGACTCGGCTGAACTCTGTTCAGCATGGTTCAGGTGGTTTTCCATTACACTTCAGTAAAAGCTCTAGTAAAAGAAGAAGAAAGGAAGAAGAAAAAAAAACTAACAGCTCTAGTGGGTGGGTTCAACATAAAGTTGGGCGGTCACAGAGTCCAGAAATCGACACCACACACTTTACCAGCTGTTGGCAGTAATGCTCCATTAAGCTACTTGCCATTCACCATTAAACATAGTAGAAGAAGAAGACCCCAAAACAACAATGGAGGACATGGTAGTGTTGTTAATGCAAATGGTGGATCGGGTTGTTGTGATAGTAGCTTTTGTGACACAACCAGTGACTCCACCCCCTAACAAATCGGTCACTGACAGTCTTCTAATGTACACTTGGAACCACAGCAAAGTAAGTTCTGAAAAAGGGGCTGGTTACATGAATCCTTGCTAGTGGAAAAGCTTTTGACCATAGAGAGCCAAGTCAAACCATGCTGTAGAGCAGTGGTTCTCAACCCTGGTCCTCAAGGACCCCTGCCCTGCATGTTTTAGTTGTTTCCCTGCTTTTGCACACCTGATTTAAATCAATGAGTGATTGACAGGCTTCTGCAGAACTTAAAGACTTACTGCAGAGCAGGGAAACAACTAAAACATGCAGGGCAGGGGTCCTTGAGGACCAGGGTTGAGAACCACTGCTGTAGAGGAACCAGTGGAAAAAAGGCAATAGGGATCATGGGAACTGGGGAACATTGGTATGACCCCTGGAAAACATGGGCGCTGGGGAACATGGGTACTAGGGAATGGGTACTGGAGAACATTGGTATGACCCCTGGAAAACATGGGCGCTGGGGAACATGGGAAAGGAAAACATAGAAACTGGGGAACCTTGGTATAACCCTGGGAAACATAGGCACTGAGGAATATGAGTACTAGAAAACTGGGTACTGAGGAACATAGAAAATGGGAAAAATAGGCACTAGGGAACAATCAAACTGGGAAACAGGTACTGGGGAGCATAAAAAAATTCTTAACAAAAGTAAATACAACAGTTCCACTACTACAATAAAATATTTAACCAAATGTACATGAAGTTCAGTACATGTGGAATACATTTTTAAATGTTCAGCCTTTCTGTTTGTAGTGTTCTTTTTCTGCATCTGAGGCGTAATGAGAGGCAAACAAAGTGCCAGACCAACCAAATCAGGAGACTTTGCAGGAACTTTTTTATGAAGTCTAAGTTAGATTATTCAGTTTTTCCTTCCTGAGGTTTTGTACCTGTAGATGTTCTGACAATGAGAGGAAATCTGTGTGATCTCTATCACTCCCAAAAGCAAATGAGCTGGAATGTCACAGATACAGTGTGTGAATAGAAAATGACAGGAAGAACCTAATCAATGTCCTGCAGGGCTGGCAACCGCATCGCCTTTGTTTCTTTTTGTAAATACAAGCCTCTTTAACATCACAATGTGAGCCATTATCTCGCCTGGCAAGGTAAATTTTTTTTTGGGGGGGGGGAGCTGCACAAAAACATACATTTTCCTTTCAGCTTGGAGCAGATCAGTCGGATGAGATCTAAAGTCATGTAAATTCTACAGCAGGAAAATACTGACAAAACTCATTCTAATTATTTCATATCAGTACATTTGCATGGAATAGAAGTTTATTTTAAGAAGAGGAAAGTTAATGATCAGTGGAGCTTGGGCATGGGGCCTGTTTAGGAATTCACAGCATTTTGATCTAATCACAAAATCAAAATATTCATGGAACACAATGATATCTCGCCGAAGCAGGCGGCTAGCCATTAATTTTCAAATTCAGGTAATTTATTAACACTTATCAGAGGCTGAAAAAGCCTTGCTCTGTGTTTGTAAAGTGGACGAGAGGGAGAGAGGAGTTCGAGAAAACTGATTCCAGATGATTTATAACGCAGCGCTTGGTTCATTTTCTACCAGGTATTCAATTAGAATGCATGTCCAATTTTCTAATCTAGAGCTACAGTTAAAAACTCTATTAAAGCAGCATTTTCCTCTGCATACATATCTATTATCAGTGTTCACAGCAAATTTGATAACTTTGGCTCTGACACTGTCATTGTGTGTTTTTATGGTTATTGTGGACGTTATACTAATTAGAAGCGGTTTGACAAAAGTCTACAACATTCTATTTAGGCATAAATTTGTAGCATGGATACAACCCAGTTTAGTTATATTTTATATTTAAAAAAAGCTACAGTAATAGCATGAAATCCTATTTTTTATTCAGTATCAACATCAACAACTGCTGAATTTAATCATTCTCAAAGCTGTGTTATAATACAGCACCTTTTGGAAGATTAGTTTTTTTACTGCTTTTAAAACATGTTTTAATTTAGAGGCGAAAAGCTTTTGTTTTTCTAGCCAATAACCACTCGGCTGGCTGACAGTCAAGCAGATTTGTATCAGCTGCCATTGGATTGCTTACTTATTTTGAGCTCATTTTAATTTGTCAAGCAAACTTACTTTTTTATTTGATTCTATTTTTTCATAGGAGCAGTGCAAAATAAATTTAAAAACATGTTCAGCTTCAATCACTCCTCTTGGCATGCCAATGCACTGAAATCATGCGCTCGTTTTTCTTGAAATCAATTACAATTGCCAATGGATAAGCACTGAAGCAACCTTATTGTCATTCAGTTGTTAAACTTATGTTTTTGTCGTTGTTTTTTATTCACTATTCTTGCAGCAACTTTGAAAAAAACATTAAAAATTATCAAAATATGCAGCTTAAATTAAAATTTGAGGATTCCAGTCTTTTCCACTTTAACTCGTCTCAGCTTCCTGAGTGGCTGGGCGGAGCTAATTGCCATCAGCTTTTTCTCATGCAGCTGATGAGAATCCTTGGGCTGAGTGGAACCAGAGGTTGCCTCATGCAACCTAAAGTCACTGTGAATACTGTTCTTGGTAAAATCAACCTTTGTGTGGTCCTCACAGTTCCTGATTTCAGTCTCTGATCCTTGGATTTCTCCCATCTGATTGTCTCCTTGTCATTTCCTCCTGTGAACCAACATCTGCAACTCCAAAAAAACCAAACCTTATCCATTCAGCTCTTGTGTTCAACCTGTCACTCATTAACTGGATATTCATCCATTTACCTGCTTATACCACCACTGCCCTCCCATTCCTGGAATCCTCTGTCCTCCTATTGAATTATGTAAACAATAATGTCACCATAAGCAAAACAAGCTGCTTTTCAATTACGGAAATTGATGTAAAAAATTATACTCACACTCTCCTGTCTCACACAGTTCCTCTTCTTCCCTGGACAATTCTATCACTTGTAAATATTGGAAATAAACCTTGTACCTTTTTCTTATCTGTGTATCTGAATCTCTGAGTTTTCAGGGTTTGAACTCCGGGTTTGAAAATCATTATTTAAACATGATAAAGAATAATGCAGCATGAGTTTTAGAAGCAGTTTATCTTACAGCATAAACTAAATTTACAAAAAAAAAATATCAACAATGCAACAAAGGGATTTTGGCAGAACCAGAACAGAAAGCCTCACTAAAAAATAAATGTTGAATTTTTCTTGACCGAGTTATGTCAACTGGTTCTAATCAACTCTCTTACGTAAATTTAACATTTCCTTTTTTAGAGTGGAGCTTTACAGATCAGTCACACTGTGCATGGGAAACAACATTCAGAGTTTAAACAGGTTAGAAAGATAGACCGGTTTAATAAAATGAATACATTTAAAATGTATTTTTATGGGATATATTTTCATAAAGACAGTTAAAGACAGAGTTATTGGAAACTGTGTCATTGCTGAGATAAAAAAACAAACATGTTTTTGTGTCAGTGGTAAATCATGTGGATGCTTTTGTTCATCATTCATCCTCAGAGCATAAAGATTACATCACATAACTCCTATTGTATATTTAGTTTCCTCAAGGAAACAAGCAGTGGAACACCTTCCCACTGCTGTACAGACAAAGTGGTAAGGGGAGAAGGATGGGCCAAGGACAGCGCTCAGAAGCGGCGGGGGAGGTCTGTCTTTGTCTCTCAGTAATATTGTGGGATTGATTCAAACAGCCCCTAAAGCTGAGCTGAGCCCGGCTCGGAGCTGTGATCACACTGTGATAACAAGATGGATCAATACATGTGTTGTAAAGGTTAAATGATCTTATGTTGTTCGTTGTTATTGGACATGGTGTGTCACACTACATGATACTGACACCTTCTATTCATTTTTCTTGGTTTATTTACTTAAAGTGGGCTTGAGATTGACCCAGAAACCAGGAACTCTTCACCTCTAAGTTTGAGTTACCACTTAGAGAAAATTAGCAATCTTGACTTAAGCTGGAAGCAGCATCAGATTATCTATTTTTAATAAATAAGTAAATTCTCTGTTACTTTTTCCCAAAATCAAACATTACACACAAATTCAAACTTATTTTCTTGACAGGTGGACATTTGTAATGAGAAGAATGCACGGATTCCAGTGACAAGAAGAGAAACCACAGAATTATTTTACATTTAAACTATTACTACCTTTGGGGCCAGATAATGTCAAGGAGAGTCAG
The DNA here is from genome assembly GCA_031762495.1 of Anablepsoides rubrolineatus. Taxonomy (NCBI): domain Eukaryota; kingdom Metazoa; phylum Chordata; class Actinopteri; order Cyprinodontiformes; family Rivulidae; genus Anablepsoides; species Anablepsoides rubrolineatus. The sequence continues at coordinate 23,637,769 of JARVGW010000564.1, read as the reverse complement.
ATTTGGCCCATGGACCTTGAGTTTGACACATCATCTAAGCACTAACTGGAGCCAACTGTGTATGTTAGCAAAATATCTCTTGAACCATTAGGTAGATTTTAGTATCCAGTAAAATCCAAATTTGTTCTGAACTCGGAGTCTCCAGGAGAAAAGTTTAATTTAGTCTCTCCTGGTGCTGCAAATATAATTTATATTTTCTTTGGGTCATAATTTTCAACCTGTTCAATTTTCTTTATTTTCTATGTTTTCTGAACTATCATTGTGATGGAACTTCTTAATAAGGTCTGGACTTATTACACTGGTTCCAACATGTAAGGCTGGATGGACAAGTCTTCCAATAATGACATATTTCAATTAATTTGTAAACAAAATGTTTCTGTGTCACAAAAAAGTCGTAAACCCCTCTATGAATGGACTTCTCTGGAAGCTGGAGTGGGTCAGGGTGTGAAGCACCTCATTTGGATTTAAAGAGACAGCCTCAAAATGAGTCAATCTGAGACACACCTCTGAAAAGGGGTGAAAGAGGGGCTTGTGGAGTTACAATAAGGAGGAATTCAGACCAAAGCATTGCAATTCCACTTTATATAGACCCCAACTAAAGGATTTAAATGTGGAAATAAGGATTTAAAAGCAGGATATGTCTACTTTGATTAATGCTAATTTAAGTTTGCTAACATACAACATAACATATATTTACCATTTAGAGGCAATACAGCAGATAGATAGATAGATAGATAGATAGATAGATAGATAGATAGATAGATAGATAGATAGATAGATAGATAGATAG
>JARVGW010000564.1:23598024-23608029 GCA_031762495.1 Anablepsoides rubrolineatus | reverse complement strand
TTAATAAACAAATTAATAAATCAACAATATCATAAAAGTTCATGCAAAAGCAATTCAGAAACCTGTACAGCACTGTCAGTTTAGAATCATTCCAGCAGATAATTGTGATATTCCTGCAGGGATTGCTTCAGCTCCTGCTGTTTGTGCTCGTAAATAAACACTGAATTATGCTAAAAGCTGTGCAATTGGGAAACAAATGTAAAAGTTTGTAAAATAACATTTGCATTATTCACATATTTTTTTTTTTTTTGAGTTTGTAGTTGTTATAAAAGTTGAAAACACAGCTATACTGCATTAATATTGCTCTGTCAGTTATGCTTAAGTGAGTGCTGTGGTGAAAACGATGTCCTCAGTACCTGTGTTTTCTGTTTTCTATGTTCCCCAATACCTATGTTCTCCTGGGGAGTCACAAAAGATGCTTAGCTCTCATTTCAAATGTCTTTTAAAACAAATGTAAAAAAAACTAAATTATAGTCAAGGCATTTTACTGGGGAACAGATGGATGTTAAAACATAGTCTATTTACTGTGATTTACAGGTTTCAGTTTCTTTGTTTTGTGCTCGAACGTTGCCACTGCATTTCTTAAATTTCAATTCATTTTAGCAGGTTTTTTTTATTTTATTCTACAGTATATGACGCATACAGTTTGCAGCTGGTTTTTACAGTTAACTAAATTTTTTAAGGTTTCATTTCCTCCTTTTTAACACCCAGATTCAAAAGACGTCAATTTGTGCCGCGAGTAAATTGCTGCGTGGTGACTCCACCAGATTTCAAAAGGCAGAGGATCAGAGTTTCATTTCACCCCATTTTGTGTTGCCATAGTTTTTTTTTTCTTCTTCTTTTAATTTTTTTTTTTTTATCAAACCCATGTCTGGTCTTTTCATGAGCCCAGAGAAATTTAAAGGTGATGAGAGGTCCTCTGCCTGATAGGACACGGGGCCGCTGTGGTGATCAGACAAAATTACATGAAGTTTTCCCCCCCCTTCTCAACAGCACTTGCCTGCTTTTTTTTTCTTTCCTTTCTCTCATTTAATCAAAGTTCTCGCAGCCTGATGCTGCCCTCTCTCTTGGCCAGGTGTCAAACACTTTCCATTGATGTTGGTGTGGCGATAATCACAAAGTCTATCCACAGATGCCAGCGTGCACCGGCGTTTTCACCGGGCCATCGCTTTCTCCGCTCAACACCTTTGAGGCATGTGAGATTATTTCTTCAATCTGAAAGAGAGAATAACCTCTATGAGAGGAAACTAAATCACAATATAAAGTAATTAAGCACATTATCAACATGGAGGTTAATTAGTGAGACCTTAAACGGCAGCACAGCGGCTAGCATTGCAAACAGACAAATGCTTTGGTTTTCTTCTGTTTCTGTCCACACTCACACATACATAATATACAACACTCAGGCAGCTGATTGTCACTGTTGAGGCCTCTGAAATTGATTAAACAACTTGCAATCCAGTTTAATTAATAGAAACTATCTTTAGTTCAAAGCTGTTTAGTTGAATGTTGTGTCTTGGCTCTGACCTGTCTGGTTTTTCTTAAACAAAACTAGAAATTAATTACATTTTTCACACAGGCCTTATAGAAAAACCCTTTAAACTATGTGATGTTATAGTTTATATTAAAAAGTAAGCCCAACCTGAGAGCCGATGTACTGTTTAGCCTGTGTTTATCCATTAACATAAAAGAAGTTTGGCGAGCCATAATATCACAACACAGGGCTGACAACATGCTCAGCCTCTATATCTCTGAAGTGCAGCTGAGTCCAAAAATGGCACATTGACAACAACATACATAGAAACAAAAGACGAGGCATTCCTAATTATTGACAAGCAACATATATTTACTTTTCCCTCATTTGAAAACGATAAAGCCTTGAAGCTGCACTCGGTGTCTGCAGTGTGAAGATGTCCCTATCAAAAAACAACAGACATACCTGTTTGTTCAGGGAGACTTGGCAGGAAAATACTGCAGCTCTGGGTGAAGCCATTAACTAAACTTTCTTCTTTCTTTTTTTTTTTTTTTTTTACATGTGAAATTTTGGATTGGTCCTTTTATGCCTCATATCTCATTTCACCTGAATGGGAAAAACACTTTTTTTTTTTTTTTGCTTCAAACTTTGAATAGATGTTTCATTATCCTTGTTTCAGTTGTCTTAAAACATTTGACCCTTCGAAGCAGTGAATCATGGGAACTTAAACCCCAGAGGTTTTAGCTACAGCAGCAACCGCCTAAAAGAGTGCAGACAGCTCATTTAATTATCGCAACTCCAATAGCTTCGCTGCAGGATAGTTTGAATTTTTAAAACTTTCTGTCCACATGTGGACCAACAAGACTAAAACCCCTCAATCTGATTTACATTTGGAAGATTTTATGTGTGTTTACATGTTACATTTACAGTAAACCTCAGCTAAAATGGGTAATGTGAGGTACTATATGCAGCACTAAATCATTTGTATGATAAATTAAAATGAGGTTGATCATTTTCATCTTCCTGCTTGTTTGTTTTCTTTGTGTCTCCCTCTTTCTACTCCTTCACGTATAAGGAGTGAACTCTGATGTCAGGTATTTTCCAGGTGTATGGTCATGAGAGTCGTGAGGAAGCCCTCAGAGGACAGTGCCAAACCTTAGATTTGCAAAGAGTTGGGTTTTGTCTTTTTACACTAAATAAATTCCGTAAACTACGTAATGTCTGCATGAACACAATTATTTATGAAACCAGAATACAGAATAATTTGTGCTGGATTGGATAAAGGAGGTGGGAAGCAATTTTACAGCTTCAGTTGGTAACTTTTATTACGTACGTAAATTTCATAAACTTTCGTACGTTTCGTAAGCTGGGGTTGGGTATCATTATATTAGTTTAGAATTATAATTTTATAATTAATAAATTATTTCTGAGACAATCTATTATCAAGCAATTGTTATTGTGACAAGGATAGTTTTTGAAAGTGCTCTTATTTGTAATATTCAACAAAGGTGGAACATTTACAGAACTAATAAACCAGGAATAAGGCAAAAAGTAGGCATTTAACAATAAATGATGTTAGTGATTTTAATATATTTTTTATTAAACAATAAAAATGATGTTCAGACACAATGTGAGTTTGACCTCGTGTGGATAGTTGGAATTTCCCAAAGCCAATCTCAAGCTAACAGATTATGGTCTCAAGCAAGGTATCTTCCTCTTATTATCACTTGGCTTTTTTTATTATATAAAAAAACTGCATGAACAACAAACAGGTATTCTTCACTCAAATATACACACCCCAGATTATAAAAAACTAGAAATCTGTGCTGCAAAAATGAAAAATATTGCAAGTTGTTGAGACATGGTAATCATTTTAAATGTATATCAGAGGGAAACAAACATTAATTGGAACATCCCACATTCAAACAACAAAGAGGACATGATCATAAATGTTTTGATACTGTTATAATTTAAGATCATATCTCAACAATGATTCTCAACAGCTGTCTCAATAGAATTTAACTTTGGTGGGGTTTCTTTTAAAGGGACATGCATGTCCTTCAAATACAAAAAGTCAAAGAAAGCATCTTTTTATAAAAAAAAACTTTGCATAATACACGAGTCTACATTTTCTCTTAACATAAGTGGCATATTTTGTTTTAAGCTTGTCTCAGCCAAAGTGAAACAGAAAGTGACATCAAAGAGGAACTCTTTAAGCAAGACAACTCCCTTCTCCCGTCTTGTAAATGTGTTAGTTAATAGTAAGCTTAGTGATTAGTTAGCTGAATCTAACAATTATAATAGATCATTATTTTAATAAGATGGTTGGATATTATAAACATAATAGACTAATGTAAACTGTGATTAGGTTGTGAATGTATATTTTTAGTAAGTTGTAACAATCAAGTTTTTACTCTTTACTGCTACTTCATTTAACATGATGGTAAAAAAACATTTTTTTCACCACAACTGCTGTCAGTTTTGAGTGAATGAATATTGCCAAACACAAGATCTGGTTGTAAAAAAGGCTCTTTGTTTGGTGCAAAGTGACAGAAAATGCACGACTCTAAATGACACAGAAATGCTGCCTGCTTGCTGTAAAACTCAGATCACACAGCTGTTGTCACCTCTCTCTCTCTTTCTACCTCTCCTGGTCCCCATCCTGCTGTCCCCTCCCCTCTTTCTCTCTCTCTCTTTTTTTTTTTAAATGGCATGAAGGTTGAGATGGCTGGACTCCAAGATCATCGCGCCTGAGACCGCACAGATGGGGAGAGATAAAAGTTCTCTGTGAGCCGCTCTTACAGAGCTGCCATTTTACACAGAAGGAGAGGGGGCATGAGGAGGAGGTGGTGGGGGGGGAGCCACCTGCGGCCGTGACATCACCACCTTATCACATATCATGTATCACCTGCAGCTCCACGTCAAGCCCAAAGAGACAGATTTCATCTGTCATCTCTGAGAGGATCTCAATATAATTTACTCTGCTGATCTGACATCCAGAGGAGAGGAGTAGAGTTGCCAAAGCTAATCTTACAGATGAGGACTCTCCTTTTTCTGCCCAGTCATGTCCTTGTGCTGATGGGGAGGGGGGTGGGGGGGGCCGGCATATCAGATTTAACTGTTATTTGAAAGCAGCATCTTGGGTTAAATGGATCTTGTGGTTTCATTTCTCTGTGAACTCAATATGTGGACAAGACGACCTGTAATGTTCCATCTGTTCTGGAGAAATGGCAGACTTTTGCACACTGAAACTACTTAAAATATGCCAAATATTTTGTACAAGATGACTATTGTGCTTGCTGATGAAGAACAGTTTTTCCTAAATGTGGGCCTGTCAACACTTACATGGTATGATGGTATAACTTTCTGATATTTTACAACAAAAAGATGATCCTATATAAAAGGCAGAAGCTAAAGACAACTGGTTTGGAAAGGATGACCTAATTAAAAAGACTAATCAACCTAAATGTCTTATTGTTAAAAGGAACGGGGAGGGAGTGCAGTTCAGACTGCCTCTCTGCTTCCAACAGCAGTGGATGCTGTCGAAAACGGCCTCCCACATACAACTGTTAATTGCAGGTTTTTGCCCTCCAGCACCCTTCTAGTCATTGAGACAACAAGAAAATTGCCCATTTCTGCTATGCAGGTTACCATTAATAATTAATGGCACTTTCAAGAGTCAAACTGTCTGTAAAAAAAACTTAAGCAAGATGTATTTTGGGCTATGACGCAGTCTGGTTTTCACTCTGACACCAAATGAAAGCTTCTCATTATACACTGTAGTTATAAGCAATGTGTTACTGATGATCAGGAAATATATTACATATAATTAATTCTCTTTAATGTCTAAAACAGCATTTGTCAATTGAATTATTGTGGTTTTTTTCTGTGATTTAAAAAACAACTAACCCAATGTTTCCAAACGGTTCATATCTTTTTTATTTCCTATTTTTATAGTTTTTCTCTTTTATGTATAACTGAAATATCTTTATTCAAAACTAGTTTTATGAAATGTAGGCTGCTGCTTCTATCAGGTTGCTTTGACTGATTCAGTTTAGTTTATGTTGTTGTCACTGCCCCCACACAACTTTATTTGATGTATATGTATGTATATAGGTGGCATGGCAACCCAATTTTCAAAAGTGACCATTCTTAGATGCAGCTGTACACAAAATAGAACTTGGTATCTCATTTATTTTTCAAGTCGTCCAACAAAAATTACAGATAATTCCTGTCTTCACTCCGTGACGAGGGACAGTAATTGTGTAATGAGAAAGTTTTATCGGAATGACAATTTCTACAGTAAAGTTTACATGAACTTAGCTTATATCAGTCTGGTCTGTACTGAACTCTCATTCTGTAAAAGGAGATTGCTCAACGAGCTATCTACAACAAGTAAGATTTTATATGTTCATATTTTTTCCCTGGAACCACACTTTATCAAGATAAACATATTTCCCAAGAAAACACAAAAAGTTGATATTTGATCACATTTTTCCTTCTTAGAATGTCATTCATGCTTCAGTTCAAGGGTAACGGCCACTGTCTTATAACTTTATTATTCTCTCCCTAATCGGTTTATAAATATTTATGAGTCGCCAAAGCCACTTCGACTTGCTTTTGAGATTGAAGCTGGGGTGTTGGTTCCATCGGTGGGGAGGAGAGCGATAGCACCGGCAGGAGATTTGTGACAGAGCAGAGCATGAAACCCATCACTTGATGAGTGGAAATCCCTACTTTCTAATTAATAGAGGTACACAGGCCAGGAGGATAAGGAGGATCAGGGAAATGAAATCAGCAAAAAGATACCATCACTCATTTCTGAGGTCCATTGTCACACTTCAGAATCTGCTGTAATGAATCACTCAAGCATTCTGCAGATACATTTGAATGGTGGGGGAAATTCATTGTCCAGTGGAGAGCATTCGATAAGGATCTTTTCTTTTGCCTTCCCCTCTTCTTCAGCTTCTTCTTTTCTTCTTTTGTCAAAAGGCTCTCTGATCAAAAAGCAAAATCAGGGCTCAAGCAACAGGTACGCTGTCTGAAAGGCTGCCGTAATCTGAGAGTGGACCGGGAAACTATGTCGGATTTAGAAGGGAAAAAAAGAAGAAGGCTCATTTGAGAAGTTGGAAGAAATTAGTTTCTTAGGAATTAGTTGCAAAAGTCAGGATGGATAAAATGTTGGAATCTGCTTTCCTAAAATCAGAACAAGCCCAGAATAGTAGCAAAATAAAACCTGAGATATGGTAGTTATTTTTTATGATTTGCCGTATTTTCTACTTTTTTGATTGCCTTATATCTCATTTTCTGTCTTAGAGCTGGGCTGCAATGCATAATACAGCTGGATGAGTAATGCTCACAAGTTACCTGCTACCTACATGATATGTATCAGGTACTTACCTGCAAATAGCTAGTTGTTTACCTGGTATGTACCTTGTTTGCACCTGGTACATATGCTGTATTATGTATTGTTAGTGTTGTGTGTCTCTGACCTGTGTCAGATATAATAAGTATCTTAAAACAACACTAACCACTCATTAAATATACAAGCAGCAAAAACAACACAGTAATATAAAATTTAACCCCAGACCATGATTCAGTTTGACTTGTGATGGCTTGAGAGCCTTAAGTTGGTCAGTTTGTTCTTCCCTTTATGGGTTGATAGGGGTAGCTCATTATAGCTCCAATTACCTGAGAGGTGTGTGTGTGTATGTGTGTGTGTGTGTGTGACAGGTATAAAGGTAGCTCAATACACTCTCTCTCATATTTTTGCCCACGTGAGGCTGGCTTGCTAAATGGGTAATGTTTTTGGTTACAGCTCATTTTTTTGTTTCTGGGTCGTTCAATCTTACGAACAATTCAGGCAGAAGGTTTTTTTTCTGTTATTGTCCTAATCATCTTTTCTTTTCACAGTGAACTGTTTTGGACAATAATAAATTTGAGCAAGCTAAGTTTTGTCTGGAGTCCCCTTTGCTGTTGCAAACTATGAGCAAAGTTGGTAACAACTCAATATGTTTCATTTGTTACATTAGATTCAGTGAGGAAGGAATGTGAAACGTGTAAATCTACCAAAAGCAGGTCGTCATCACAAACTGAGTGACCATGTAAGAAGGAGAACAGTGAGAGAGACCACCCAAGACACCTGTGAGTCTGAAGGTGTTGGAAGCTTCAGCAGGTGAGCTACAACTGTAGTCATGATTCTTCACCAGTCTGCTTTACTGTTAGACACCTTAGATTAAAGGGGCAATATCATGTAAAATCAACTTTTTTTTAGTTTTTATCATGTTATAATGTTATCCTCTCATCAAAAACATACATAGAGTCTTTCTTTGACTCATTCATGCGTGTTTGAGAAATCCTGTACTGTCCTGACTGAGGCAGCCCGGCAGGGGTGTAAAAACGACCGGTTGGGCCTAGAACCGCCTTTTTTTTACCCAGAGGAGCAGCTCCTCCTCTGGGCTGTGTCTCCAAGTCGAGCTTCCAAATCACAGAGCACACCTCCCCCACCCCCCACACCCCCCGGCCTTCCAAGCGGCTCCTGCAGGCTATCGGCAGCAACAACTAGCAAACGACTGGTGAATCTGTGCCTCTGCTGAGCTCGTAAAACTACTTTTCAGTCCAGTCCTTTTCAGATTAAAAAATGCTTTTGGGGAAATAGATTTTTAGATGCCAAGGAGACTCTTTTTAAGCTTCCCATGGATGTCAAGGTTCTTAGAAAATGGTCAGACAAGTAACCCTGCAACGAAAAAAAAATGTTTATGCGAGCCACTTTACCACATTTGATGTGCTGCGTTTAGTTAAACGCAGCACTGCACCACAAACTCACCACCTGCATCATGAAGCACGGTGGTGGCAGTGTCATGCTCTGGACATGCCTCTCAGCAGCTGATCCTGGAAGACTTCAAAGACAACACGGTGAATGTTCTGGAGTGGTTGAGTCAAAGTTCAACTGCTGGAGCCGTTTAGCAAAGAAAAAATGGAGCGAAAATCAGATGTGTCCAGATGTACTGATTGAGACTTATCCACACAGACTCAGTGCTGTGACTTAAGCCAATACTGATATAAAGGGTTGAATAGACAAAAAATAAATTTGATTTTTATCATTTTTGGAGGTTTTTTTTGACTGTTCATGGTGTACCTGTAACGACTCAGTTTTGTGTTTCCATTAGCCAAATTAAATCTATAAAACTTTATTGTTCCTGTAGGAGAATTTTCCCTGGCCCACTAAATAAAAATGTGTAGTATTACAAGTCAAAAACTAAAAATAAAACACAAGAAGAAAGAAACACATTTTACACTTGTGATCAGAATATGTTCTCATTTAATAAAATAACTGGAGTTTAAAATGGCAGGTTTTACATTTTACTGTTTAAACAAGAATCGAGGAATATTACAAGGTCAAATAACACTTTCTTTTATTAACAAAAGCTTTCAGCTTGGTTTGATTCACTTTATGTTGCTGCTAACTCTTAGACACACTTAGACCAATTTTTAATGTTTTTTTAACTATTGTTTTGTGCTAACATAAAAAATACAATACATTACTTGTACTTCTGAAACAAACAAAACTAAAATGTGAAAAAAACATTTTTATGTTTAGTCAAATTTCCTACAGCTCAGTTTAATGGTCTCATTGTGGGATTTTATAGATATTTCTTTTTAAACAAATCTAAAATGTTGCCATGGAAAATAAATTAATATTTTCTTTCACAAATAAAAAAAGACAATTTAAATTCTATCATACAGCTGAGCTAACAGGATTCTGGATGTTTCTCTACTGAAAGCAACAGTTCACAAATTCCAATATAGTTTTTATTACATTTATTTTAGGTAAAACAACTCAGTTTCTCATGTTTAGAGAGTATAATGTGCATAAATCTGTGTACTGCAGACATGATGATGGAGCTAAAGAACTTTTTTAAATTCTATAAGAATTCTTCTGTAACCATTTAATGCAGCGAACCTACAGGCCCAACTAATGTCAACTCAAATTTATTTTGTACGATTTATTAAATATTGTCTCTAAATGATCTCGTGAACGGGATGTGAAAGTGTGAAAGAGTTTTTAAATTTTGTGAAGGATGGTGATGATGATGATGCTTCATCAGCACTGACCTTTGACCTCCAGACAGTTTGTTTTTTGTCAGGAAAAAAAGGTTTTCTGATTCTCGTGGAGCTCAGCGCAGCTCCTCCACATCTTCACACAAAACTGTGGGAAAATCAGAACTAATCATGAAAAATATGTTTCCTCTGAGAAAATTCACCAAAAACAGACTTTTATTTGTTTGGAGCAGGTTTCATGTGAATCTACCTGTGTTTTCTCTTTAGCTTTTGTTTGCTTTCTGTGGAAAATGTAAGTTTTTTAAAGAGCAGAGTCCATCTGAACACCAACAAAAAATAATGCTTTTCTTTTTCTTTTTTTTTTTTTACCTCCACCCTTATATCCCAACATATTTTTTAATGTCCTGTTCACTCACTGTCTGCATATGAAGCACATGAGATATGAATATAATTGTATGTTACTTTTTAAT
>JARVGW010000564.1:23545626-23560811 GCA_031762495.1 Anablepsoides rubrolineatus | reverse complement strand
ACACTGCAAATACCATCCATCTAACCAAGTTTTAAAACCTTATATCCAGCCAAAATGTCTTTTTGATGTAGTTTTGAGACTGATTTACTCAACAAGAACTGATTGTGTCAGAATAATATTCTTGTTTTTAGAATGTGTCAGATTATTTGTCTTGTTAGCCTGAAAGTTTGACTCAAATTAAGTCAAAGTTTTCTGCCAATGGAGTAAGAAATTTTTACTTGTTAAGATTCTTGAAATACTTGATTTGACTCAATTTTTTCTTGTTTTAAGAATCTTACCATATACACATATTGAAAACAAGATTATTATTCTGACACAATCAGTTCTTGTTTAGTAAATCAGTCTCAAAACAAAATCAAAAAGACATTTTGGCTGAATATAAGGTTTTAAAACTTGGTTAGATGGACAGTTTTTGCAGTGTACTTAATAAAATAAAAGAAGAATGTGCCGATAACTAATTTTGATAAAAAAGACATAATGAAATGATTAGTTATCTTTAATAAAATATAACATTAACCCATTTTAGAGCATAATACCAATGCATCTGTGAAATTCGACTTTATTTTTAAACCCATTGTACACCTCTTGAGAAACTTCAGATCTGTTCTTTATACCTTTTAACCAGATTTGTGTTACAAAGAGCGCGGCACTAACGGCATGCCGGGTTGTTTTCTGTGGCGAAGCGAAATGCAGACGCTCTATCCGTGGTGTCGTTGGCCATCTGAACTCCGGAGGAGGCTTGATAAGAGGCAGAAGCAGCAGACATTCCTCTGGCCCAGTTCGTCAGCAGAGCCTATAGAAATGCACCAACAAGCGTGGGTCACACAGCGAATGTGACAGGATTTTAAACAGTACACAACTAAATATAGCAGGAACACCACTATCAGAAAATGAGTTAGGAGTGTGGTGCTGGTCGTTTAGAAAGTCATTATTCTTATCATTGCTGTCTCTGAAATAATTTCAGGTCTCTCCATGCAATGAATACTGTATAATAAACCAAACATGTGAGAATGCAAGCAAACTTTAGCAATCTACGTGGCCCTCAAGAAGTAGCCACCAGACCCCCTTTTAATGTCTCTAACTGGGTGGGATTTTTCATTTTTCCATATTCAGCAAGGCCTCCAGTGTCTCTATCAGTCTGAAAAAGCTCCATTTAGTTACTATCTGCTAGAGTGGGGAAGTGAGATGCCCTTATTCTGAGTCTATTAAACCTCAATTCTATCTCATCTTATCTACCTAATCTTTGTGTCTTATTGACCATGAAGTTTATCTTTAATCTCCCTTTACCCTTATTATCGCACAACACTGTAGGTCTATTTTCTGCGGAGCAATAGTGCTGCTGTATTTGCGAGCAACAGAGGAAGAATCATTTAGTTGTACACACAGTTCTCATTCAGCTGTGTAATGGAATGTGTACAGAGTGTGTGTATAGAAATGTATTTTCCCGCTTTCTTTCACACCGTCTTCATTTGCCTTGGCAGAAGCTTTTAACGCCAGTCATACAACCTCCCCTTGATACTGCGATATTTATCTCCCGGTATCATCCTAAGCGATGGTAGCCTCATCGAGTCACTTCACGCCTCACTTCACTCCTCTGCGAATCAGCAGAAGGCATCAGATAAGATCATAAAACTGTATCCTAATTTAAAAAGCAGCACTCGGCCTCCGCGGTGTCTATTAGAGATCCGCGCGCTAATTCTCTTCATGTCCGGGGCTCCTGCAGATGTTGGATTCTACAAAGGAGTCATTTATAAGACTAATGAAAAGAGCAGGCAGTTTGTGGACATCAGGGGGGTCTTTTATGAGGCTTGGTGGAAAGAAGAAAGAGAAACAGGAGAGGCGCACCAGCCCCGTTTTCTGAGCTGAAATTATTGCTTTATTAAAGCTGAGGGCTTCACTCCTGCTGCAACAGAACAAACAGTGAAGGAGGAGGATAGAAGTGCACTCGGTTTGAGCTGCACAGTGATGAACAAGAAGCTGCAGCCAAGCTCATGTGTGAAAAACTGAAACGGAGGCTGTCTTCCTAACTAACCAGCAGTGAACACTTGAATGTAAACACTACGGTAGAGGCTGATTTTAGTTCGAACAGTTACGCTTTTGTTTCCCCTCGTTCCCTGAGAACCAACCCTGCCACCCGGTAATCTATGGGAAAACATTGCAGGCACATTTTTGGTGAGACAAAAAGGCGCACATTATCTTAATAAGATGCAAACGCCAGGTGGGATGTTCCTCTGAAGTAATACAATTCAGGTAGCAGTACAGTAATTCCATCAACAGCCTTGATTGAAGCACAAACGGTAATATGCTAATACCATAAGAGATGTACAGCTACGAGCGAAACTCTGGAATCATTTAGATTTAAAGAAAATAATATTGCACAGAGGGGGGAAAAAATTAATCACACGGAAAAGTGTCTCCTTTAAGATTGCACTGGTGTGTTACCCGGAGGCACGGAATGTAAATGGAAAATCAACATTGTACCCTGTGATAAGGCTAACAAATTAATAAAAGTATTTTCTTTCCTCCTCCTGTGTCGACGCCTGCATGAAAAGTCTAGAAAGGATCCCCCCCCCCACCTCCCCTTCCCCTCCCCCCTCTCCCTCCATCTGTGTGAGGTTTTGTTTTGCAGGTAGCAGGATTAACATCAGCGCTCACCTTGGCTGCATGTCAACTTGGTTTTCGGAGAAAACACAGAGTCACAAAAGGCTTCTGCATTAGCTGTAGAAATACTTTGTGGGGGGGAAAACAAAACTATGGTAAAATCACAGTGTTATTCATAAAGCTTTATCTGCACCTGAACTGAGTGTCTGAGCAGTCAAAGTACTCCTGTGTTTTGAATTGCATCTGGCTCAGTAGTATTGCAAAAGTCCTTTTTTTTCTTATTTTTATTTTATTCTTAAAAGCCTGAAGGATGTGATGAAACCACTGAACATCTATCTCCCTTGTGTCTGTGTTTGTGTATGTGTGTGTGTGTGTGTGCGTGCATTCCCTCAGGTCCTCTGGAGGATGGCCTGGAGGAAGAAGAGGAGGAGTGTGTCTCCGAGGAGAATGAGCTCCTGGCCAAAGACGAGTTCTCTGCGGAGGAGAACTTCACGGCTGAGTTCGAGACAGAGAACTTGAGCTGTGAAGAGATGGAGTACTTCTGCAACAAAGGTGAGGATGAGGATTTAAAAGGGTTTTCAGTTCTTTATAAGAATCACACTGGTTTCCCCTCACCTGATTGGACACAATATGGTTTTTTTTCCAAATAAGCACAATGTTCTCTAAAAGTTAAGTTTTGTTTAATAAAATTTCTCAACTTGCTCGGCTCAAACCTGGCAGAACTTGAATGCTTTTGAGGATTTTTTTTTTGTCCTGCTGAAGCTGAAGCTCTCCCAGTTTCCATTTGTGATATTTGATCCCAGCAATCCACCGAAGAGCAGTGGTTTGATCTGAGAGGAAGATGGCTCTTTCTCTGTGATAGCGCTCTGAAGATATGCTGTGCTACACCAATGCTCTGGAGTCCTCAAGAAGTCCCCAGTGAGCCGCCGCCGAAGCTCTGTGAACACTCAGCAGCACCTGCTACAGCTCGGAGGTCCAGCACTATAAAGCACCTCGGCAATCGCCAAACGCGTTCAAGTCCTCTTTGAACTCCAATTCAATTAGAATGCCTCTTTGTGTGTTTGTTTCATTTCCGTCACACCTTGCCATCACAGGAGCTAATTTGTGGTCTGCTTCAGGTTACAGTGTGAAGATGACAGACTTCCTCCCCACCCCAAACCCTCCTCCTCCTACCCTCAGGTTATGTTTCCTCTCCCTACCCCAGGTGTCCCTACCCTCGTTGGCACGTCGATGCCTTAAATTTGACTTTTTAATGAAGAACCAAGGCTTTGAATGTCTGCCTCCTCTCTCCCCTTTCAAAGAAAATACTGTTTAGAATTATTTCTTCACACTTCTAAACTGATGTGCCTCGTGGGATTACATTATTCAAGACTAAACAAATCTTTCATGTTTCAGGTATAGCTGTTGCCCCAGCAATCCTATCAATAATGCTTTCCTTTTGTTCTCCGCTAAAAGTTGAACGGCGCAATTATTGAAAAATTCCAATTACCTGCGACGTCCTGGTTGGTAAAACTTCCCAACTTCAAAGTGCGACAAATGGGCCTCTAATAGCCCAGCAGCTATGAAATAGATGCTGCAGAACATAATGGTGGTTAAAGAAGGAAGAAAGTACAACTTTTTGACAATCTTCAAAGAACACTGGCAAAGCCATTTGATACTCTCTTTGTTTTGGATAAAACCACCAGAAACTGCGACTCAAATCTTCTTTCCATGTTTATGGATAAAGTCAACACGACATAGCAATCCCAAATGTCAAATACTACTTTCCGTGGGCATTGGTAATCTGTTCCTTGTCACACACAAGCCTTAGCAGTCAGATTTTTTTGTATTACTTTGCTATCTAAGCTTACAGTAGCTAAGTCCCCCGTTGCCTCCTAAGACCCAAATTATGTACTATCCACTCTTCATTCTTCTTTGTGGCAAATTCAGTGCAATCTTCAGGTGTAGCCATTTTCCCCGTGATCCCATCCTCAATTAGATCTGTTTAAAACTAATGTCATAGTGGCTTAAATTTACCCCACTTATGTGAAATGGTGCTGAATTAAACAGGATGCAATCCTGGCGGCATTAAGTGGTTTAAGTGTGTTATTCCTCAAATATAGAAGGAAAAAGAGAGCCCCCTTGATTAACTAAACCCTCTGAAATGTGATGGCATGCTGTAATTAGCCCTGTGCGGACTTGAACGTGGGTTTTAAGGCAGCCACTCATCCCATGGCCTTTATCTTCTGCTGCTTCCGGGAGACTAAGGTCTCCTGCGTGAGGTTCTTCCACTGAGCAGTGACTCTCCGGTCTTAGCTTAGCCTTGTATCTGTTGTATTCACTCGCCGAAATGGGGCTTGTCAGAGGGACCTAAAACCTCCATTAAAAGTTTCAGTCTATAATAGGTATTAAAAAGCTGTAGGAACACAAAGAGGAGTACCAATTTTCATTAACATATGAAGCACTTATTAACTTTGATCAGAAAGCGGTGAAGTAGCAAAGCCGCTTAAAGGCGCAAAGGTCAAGAAGTTGAATGCCACCAAAGACTCAGCCGTTTGCCTTACCCTTGCAGAAAAGGACTCCCCTGATAATGGTGCACCTTGACGTCCCATTTTGGTCCGAGGGTGAAGAACCATAACATTTAGTGACGGCTGAGTCCATAGCTTAGTTAGTTAATCATATCAGGCCTCTCATAGAGTTTTGGTGCTTTTATTCATTTATTTAATTAAGGTTGTGTTGGTTGTTTTAGCACTATCAGCCAGGAATCTTTACCCAAAACCCTTTAAATCAGTGTCTATGTGTTGTTAATCTTCCTATCACTTCATTGCTGGGTAGTTAGGATCAGTTTGACAAGCTTTTTTTGTTTAAAATGTTATAATTGTTTTTAGATTTCTTAGAGAAAGCAATTCTACACTGGAATTCAAAATATGTATGTGATGTTTTAAAAAGGGATGAGTTTCTGGTAAATTCTTGGCAGCTGGAGTTGCCAAAATTTCCCCAAATTCATGTTTGTATAAATGTCTGAGCTGAGAATTGTTTTTTGTTTATGGAAACTTATGAAGAAAAAGAAAAATGTTCAATTTGTTTATGGTAACTAATAATAGAAATATCATAAATCCTATAAGGGCTTTCAGTAAATAAAACACATACTTTTACAGGGCAGCTGTAAAACATAATAAAGCATTTTATTTAAAACATGCAGATTTGGTTTCCAGAACTTCATAGTAAAATATATGATTATAATGTATGAGGCTGTACAGAATACTTTTTTTGAAACTATAACTGTACACTTTGAAACTGTCTTTATTGCTGCTTTTAGTAAATTATTATGAAACTTACGTGCTGTACATATACTATAAATTGGTTTGGTAAATAACCATAAAACACACAGTACAACTGTAAAACATAAAGGTATTTTAAAATATTAAGTTTACAGTCATATACCAGAGTTTCACTACAAATCATTATAAATGTACAGGTTCATTTAAATATCATTATTTTACTTTACCCACAACTAATCTGACACTTTATTAACCACAATACTTTAATGTTTAATCTTCATTTATTTTATTTTGAGTTTTACTCCAGCTGCTACTTGAAGTAACATTTGATTTCTCACATCATCCTCCTCTTCATCAACATCATCTGCATTTCACCAGGTTAAACTTTCTGTTTGCCTCTAAAGCTAAGTAACGCTTCCTTGTCAATTACATTTAAAACACTGACTTTGAAACTTGGGGAATAAACATCTGCGCTCCTGAGGAGAATAAACATGTTTTAATATACATGACATTTTAAAGGAGGTCTGTCTGCCTTCAAAAGATCCGTGAAGAAAAAAAAAGGGAGAAATTCAAAGAAATAACCTTGCCTCTCCAAGGTGATTAAACAAGAATCTTACTTCAAATAACTTCCTCTCAATTTCATATTTATAGAGCTCCCTTTTTTTGTGGAAAACATACAAAACAACACACCAGGATTTATTCTCTCCGGACACACCTGTCTATAATAGGGAAGAAAGAGCCCTTTTTAGCAACACCTTCTTTTTTTTTACTGAAATTGTGAAATTTCACCTTGCTGTTTTACCCCCGCTTTTATTGTTGGCTGTATGAAGTTCAGCACAGGGTGTTGCCACAAGCTGTTCCCTTTGAACGTTCCAAGTCTTGTCTGATGACAAATGACTTCCTTTCTTAGCTCAGACAGTAAATTTACATGTCAGCTCATGTGTCTCATTTTCTCGGCCTCAGCCTTGTGTGTTAATATTATATTACACCATTTTTTTTTAAACCTTAAGCTTGATTTAGTTGTTTTTTTTTTATATGTAGGGCATATCGAGCCCAACATTTGCACCAGTATGTGCTTTCTTTTACAGTTTATAGAAATTACAATGTGGCTTGCTGAAAGCAAGGGCTGCATGGCTTCACACGGCAAATGAAAAACCCACCTTGACCCTTTCGGTCTCCTCTCCGTAAAGAATTTCACTGGCTGCATCCAGAGTTCTAGAGTGGCAAAGAGAAAAGTCCCAGAATTAATTAGTCTTTGTGCAACACAGACTTAATCAGAATCTCCAGCAACACTGAAGGAAGATCTCCTTGGCTCTTTCACCACAGCTGCCAGTGCCCAGAATGGTAAATGTGGAATTTTTATGCACAGTTGATGCTAGAGAATATGGGGAAATGCTAATTTGTGGTGCGATAAGATGAATCGAGTCATCCCTTTAGCCCCATTTGACTCAGTGGAGGAAATTAATCATTAATGTTTGTTAAGTATGACAATCTAACTGGGCCAGATCTACATGCTCAAAGACTGAGGCAGAGTGAGATAAAGAGCCAGGCTGCAGACAGAGAGGAAAACTGCCAGATTCTGTAATGATGGGAATTTATTGGCATTTAAAGAGACAGTGGCGAGGCATTTCTCTAATAGCCTCCCTCCGTTGGAGTGCTGCGGCGGCCACAAATTGCATGCAATTCAGACCTATTTCTCAGATAGCGGAGGAGTCTTACAGCTATGCTTGACTTTTGTGGGGGAAAAAAGGGGGTCGCTTTGATGGAATTGACTTCATCTGTTGCAGCACAATCTGCATCAACAACCCAATATTCAATATCAGCTAACTGCTGCTAGGCGGGGGGCGAGCGTCCCACCTAATATCCTGAAAAATCACTGCCAGGCGCCGGTACCAGCGTGGCAGAGGTGGGGTCGGAAAAGTCTCAGCTGGTAAAACTCACCCAGTAGCTTTACTTCAAAATACTTCGTCTCCATTTTCCGAAATCGGGACTGATCTTTAAAGTCAGTGGTCAGGATTAGAGTGCTCTGAGCTCCTTAAAGTCACACACACGAGATTGACATTTTCAAGGGCTTTCTTAGCAGAGACAATGCTAAAAGGGAGGAGAAAAGCCAATATGACTTTGTTGCTACCTTGCTGGAGGAATTGTTTGTGTAAATCGCCTATAAGCTTATTGACCTGAATGTGTGGCGTGCTGCGTGTGACTGCGATTTGGCTAGAAAGCCGTCCTTTGATGGAGCAGCGATAGGGGCTGATTTTAACAGCTCACTGGCTCCTCTTCCATGCCCGCCAACCCCAGAACGCAGCAGGCCGCCTCGCCTCTCCCGCCCCTTCCCCATCTCTTCAGCCTTAAAGCCGTTTGGTTGCGCAGAGGGGAAAGAACCTGAGCCAGATGTAAATTAATTATCTAGTCGATAATGTAGTTGGTGATCATTGACAGCCTGCCTCTTTTTATAGAACTGGACAGGGTTCAAATGATAAAAGAAGAAGGAGGATCTGTTACTCGGAGTGGACTCTATCAATTTTATTTTCATACCAGACAGCTCAAAACTCCTGTTGTTAAAAAGGAAAATGAAATGTGTCCTCAGATTTGGTTTTACTGCTGGTTTCATCAAACTAAGTAAAAGAGTGCTGCTGCAGCACTTCTCTGTGACATTTGTGCGGGGAAACTTCATCAAAGCTCTGTGACATTGTTCCCTGTGAGGTTGCCTGGGCGAATTGTGTTTAAAATGCACTGCAAACTGTGTTAGATAGAAGGCAGAAAATCCTTAATCACTGCTTAATTAAGGAATCATCTTGTAGCTTCATTTCCCGGGCTGTAATTAAACACTTCCAATACGTTTCGTTACAGGGCTTAACATGTTCGCCTGAGATCAAGGTAGTGCCTTTAATGTTATCTCGCCAGCATTTTTTTTTTTTTAAACTCCGCTCCATTGGAAGGAACTGTTGATACACGCCTTTGTTATCCTCGTCATAATACGAGCCTAGTATGTTAAAGAGGTTCTCCAGGCCCAACAATAAATAGTGGGGGAATTTAGTTGAGTGGGCTGCTTGTTAATATACTGAGGATGAGGAGGAGGAGGAGGAGGAGGGGGAAAACTGCCAGCACAAGCAGACACTTGCATAAGCAAAACTAGGTCATAATGACCTCATGTACTGTAAGTAGGACATTTCTGAAGACTTCCCTTCAGTTTATTTTTAATATATACACACATCTCCTATTTTAGAGTGAGGCAGAAAGCTGACATCCTTTTGGCAATGTTTGCTACCTTCTTTGAAGTGAGCCATGTCAGGAAAAAAAAGCTAAACAAGCACAGATCTGGAGATTAGGCTAACAGAGAATGGACAGTGAAGTTGTGTGTGTGTGTGTGTGTGTCCCGTGGCAGTTCAACAGAAAGTGTGATATCTGTTTCTGAAGCTGAAAATCAGATCCAGGTGTGATAAACAGCCAAATATCAACAGCATGATTTATTCTGAGAATGTATCCAGCTGTATTCCGACAGCCTGCTCTAATATATTCACATGTAGATGAATCTACATATCCTTTCCATTTTTCCCTGTCGAGTGTATGAAGTGTAATAATCCATCGTGGTAATCCCAGCCTGTCCTTGACCGTTCACTATTGGGTTTAAAACATCAAAGGGATGAAATAGATGTGGTGACAAAAGTGAGAAAATGTTCCTGTAGAAACCATCAGGCTCCACCACACGCCCTGAGCAGGTTTCCTCCTTCTCGCCTGCGTTTGGAGACACACTGTGTCAGCCACGTTGGATTTGTTCAGCGCGCCACACCGGGGGCATCTACTAAGCACTGGTTTAGGTCCTCATAAATCTTTAGAGCGAACTCTACTCACTGTAAACATGCAAAATAGATTTTTGTTTTACAGTAAGAGTGCTGGAAGCGTTACTGCTGCACAGGCAGAGGCAGACTTTGTCGAACTCGCTCTTTAAGCACTTACATCCTGGAGAGAGATACCCAAATATCCCTTAGCCAGGACTGCATGAGCCCCGAGACTGTAAATCAGCACTACATCCTATAACACACATTCTGACTGGCTCCACAATAGATCAAAGGGTAATAAATAGCCACCTCTCTCCCACACGTTGCTTTCCTTCCTGTTCCATGAGGCTTCCTCCTGTCCCTGCAAGTCCTCATGGGAACTCCTTTTTTTACACAGACCAGAGCAGCTGGGTCTGATGAGCTCACCGACAACGCACATATACAAAGCTATACATACACAACAACACACAATGGCTGCAATGTTACAGGAAATTCTTCTAAAAGCAATGTTGTTGTGCTTTTTTTTTTTGTTTGGTGGAACACAATTCAGAGTCTATAAGAATCTGCTCTTTGAAAGGACAGTGCAGTTTGTAATGCAGCGTTTAATTGAATTAGATGTCTGAACATTAAACTTAAAAGGGAGGTTCACTTTGTCTTTAACGACAGATGTTTTTTTCTGTTTTGCAGGAGAGGAAGACGGCAACCGAGAAGGAGGAGACACAGAGATGGAGGGTCAGAGTGAGAAGAGCCGGCACGCTGCTGGGGGGCCCGAGGAATGGGATGGTCCAAGTAAGAGATAACTCCGTATCGCTTCACTACACTTAAATCAGTGCCATGAATCTTTAAATCATGGTATTATTGCACCAGAACTGGAAATCCTTCTTTAGTCTGAAGTCAGTCATGAGTGTGCGACGCTTTTAATCCTCACCAAATCACTAAATAGGTTTTCTGTGTTCTCCACATCCCTGAGACCCTCTCACACCTATGACTTCACCACACCCTGAGCGTAACCCTGCATCACTCTCTCAGATCACGTCAGAACCATTAGTCGTTTATGTATCTAGACTTCTGAGGACATCTGGGAGTTGATGACAGAGTGAGACCTGCTTCCATGTTGGCTGGTTCTAGGCCTGGGCGATAAACCGAAAAACAACCAATACCGACATTTATGTCAATAACCGACGTCATTCTGCCCATGTCGGTATTTTTGGTAAAAAGAGTGTTGTGGAAACTTTATTTTACCTAGACAGAAACACAATTAAATAATAATAAATAATTAAAAACTTTGTTTTATTCTTGAATCCTGTGTTTCCGTCTAGGTAAAATAAAGTTTCCACAACAAGAGGAAAAGAGAAACCTGCTTGTTTTCTGTTATGGTTGTGTTAAACAGTCTGATACAAGTTTAAACAGACGCTGCATTTAACAAATCAAACGAACTCAACAGCTTTATCCAATCAGAGCAGAGCAGGGCCGGTCTTTCTGATATCGATGAAGCAGTCTGCAGGATAAACACCAGTCAGCTCTGCAGCTCCTGTCCTAAGCGAGCAACCCCCATCCTTCACACTTCACTCCCGAGCTACCCGAGACATTGGTATCTAAAATCTAACACTCTATAAGTTTATGTGTACAGATTGTTGTTATCTAACAGATATGTCCAACTTTGCTCACGTGACCAAACTCCTCTATTTGACAGCGCTGGTTACGGGAGCAGGACGAGGTGCTCACAAGCTGAGTTGTTTTGTGAGAGACACTGTTTGAAACAATATTAACTCTAACAGATGAACATTTGTTTGTCCTATAATATAGAAGATGAGTCTCTGCTTAGCGTTACCTGACCCCCCCAAAAAACAATAAAAAGAAAAAAAAACACTATGTAGTTTATTATTACTGTGACTGAACTGCTCTGTGAATCAATAATGATCAAATATGAAGAATAAATAATATTAAATGATTATAATGTAATCTTTTTGAAATAAATAGTTATTTTAATAGAGAAATTAAGTCACTCTGACAAATAAAAAGATATATTTAAGTTATTTTGTGCAGTGCAAAAGACATATTTGGTATGTTTCCCTGCTTCAACACACCAGACTGAAATGAATGAGTGATCCACCGACCTCTGCTAAACTTGATGACATTCTGGGTGTGGGGCGGCATGGTGGCTCAGTTGGTAGAACTGTTCCCGGCTGGGGACCTTTCTGGGTAGCGTTTGCATGTTCTCTCTGTGCATGTGTGGCACTCTGGTTTCTGCTCACAGGCTGAAAATGTGAAGGTCAGGCTAATTGGTAACTCTAAATTGTGAAGAGAAAGAATGGTTGGTCTTGTTTGTCTCTATGTGTCCCTGTGATGGACCTGTCCAGGGTGTACCCTGACCCTCGCACAGGGACTGCTTTATGTGGGCACCATGTGACCCTGAAAGGAACAATGGTTAGATGGAATCAGGTGTGCCGAAGCACAGAAACAGCTAAAACTTGCAGGATAGTGGGTCACAAGGAACAAGGTCAAAGACCTCTGGACTAGAAGATTACACCCTGCTTGTTTGGATCTACAGGGTCTCACATCAGAGCTTTGTCTGATGTTGCAGATGCATCAAATAGCAAGGGTTACCCAGTTTTATTGTATACAAGCCATTCAATAAAAATAAAGATGATTTTATCCTACTCTAAAGTTGTTTTAATGACCAAAGTGGACAGTCCTCTTGGTCACGTTGGTCCATGCTGGCATCCCATGCTCCATGCTTCACCCAGGTCAGGGGTCTGCATACTTGGAACCACATGTGGCTCTTTTGTCCCTCTACAGTGGCTCTTTGAAAATGTGGCCAAACATGATTTATTTATTTATTTATTTATTTATTTTGGGGGTGGGGTTGTTTTTATACCCACAACAGAAATTATTTGTATGCAAATATGTGATCAATACTACTAATACAAAAAGTAAAACATGTTGAGTAGCTCATGGTAGCCTGTTGTGTACTTAAATAAACCTCATCTTCCTCCCAAATACATCAGAATTACCTTTAAAAAACTTGAACACTACATAATAATAAGAATTAGAAAAATAAATATGCCTGAATAGTTCAGTTGTACTATTTTTTTCTGAAATGCGGTATAAGCTATATGGTATTTTCTTGTTAACATGTATATAGTCTTTGTGCTGATGTGTAAAAATAATACTAAATGTTAAAATTAACATTATATTTTTTAGTTTTATAATGTCACCTCCATTACCGAGTTTACCGAAAAAGCCTCGAAAAGGCCCACGGACCACCAGTTGATAATCACAGTTGTAGCTTGTTTTGCGGCTCTGGACACATTTTATTAGTGCATCAAGTAGAAGTATTTTGGTTGCAGACCTTTGACCTTTGATTTACTTCTACTATAACAATCAACCTCCACAACTTCATAACAGACGTTTTGTATGTTCAGAACTACTGGGAGCCTATTGGGAATCTATCAACTCTATCAAGCATACTTGGAAGCTCAACTAATACTCACCTGAAGACCTTGCAGAGACGTGACTCTGAAAACAAGTCAATGTTCAGATTTATTTTACAGGGTTGTGCTCTATTGCAAAAGACCTAATATTGTACACAAAGTTGCCGTTCACTTGACAGCTATGTAAACAACACTGAGGTAAAACACACACTGTGTCAAAGTGTCCCCTAATCCAGCACAGACATTGCTTTTCTTAAGAGTTTCAAACAGCAACTAACTTCATCAAAGTGAAGGATTATACACCGAACAAGATGGTTGCACTGCAATTACTGCTCAGCAAAGCCTGCACACACAGAGCTGAACAGACAAAATGTCATTCCTTTTAATGCATGAAATGACCTCAAGAATTTAATACAGGTACATGAGTTGGTAAAAAGAGAGAGAGAGAAAAGGGAAAGATAGAACTGGGGGGAAAAAAAGTGGATTTGGGCAAGTTGTGCTTGCGAGCTCAAAGCCCCCTGGGGTGTGTATTTTATACTGACAGTGAATCAGTGTTATCGCACTCATCAGATAATGCATTTATCATTAAATTTCACATTTGCATTTAAATCTGGGGAAGGAAATGAGCATTGCTGCTAAAGATAAGAGCGCTGGGACGACAGTAATAAACCATCACTGTGATCAGTCAGGAGACAGGGCTGAGGGGGTCAGCTCAGAACTATGGGGGCCATGACAAAAAGAAGGCATCACATGCAGGAAAAAGAAAAAAAAAAAACCTTTTGGGCGAGAAAATGCTGAAGCCCTGAAAAGCATTGATGGATGCAGCACATGTATGACTGACTGTAATTATGTTTCCCTGTTTGTGCAGCCGTTACAGTGAGAATCAGGGCTTCAGAAATGTGTTGCTGGACTGGCTGCTGGGAGACTGGAGAGTTCTGTGAACAAACTCAAATTAATAAGGAAGCCATATATGAGACGTGATGCCTGTTAAATCATGAAAAACACAGCATGAGAGGATCCAAGTTATCAATGCTGTGTGTCACAAACTGAAGGCCCATGGGCCGGATCTGGACCCTTCTTACAACTTTATCTGGCCTGTGATATAATGTTTTAAATGTATTAAAACTAGTCTGCCAATCAGTGACAGACTGAGTCTCCAAACGTTATTTTGCGTAAACAGATTTAGTGCACATTTCACACTGAAGCCAACTTTAAAGACAAGGAAATTAAAGTTTCAATTTCTTCGTAATGTGTTTGATTTTGATAAGGAAAGAATTACTCTGAACTTCCAAACAGAACTGATCAAACTCTTGCAGATGAAGCTGAAACCATCTGATTTAAGCTAAAGTGCAACAGAGCAATAAAGAATCTGCTGAAATGTTTGTTTTCTTTTATTTTGTAATGCCTAAAAGAAGAACAACAGAAGCTATTTGTTTAGATTTAAGAGGCTTTTTTTATTTGATTTGATAGAATTAAAAAAATGTTATGAAAAGAAAAACAGGAAAAGATGCAATGCATATGAAAATAAAAGCCTAGCATTTGATGAAGCAGTATATACTGTTATTGAGTTTTATTCAACTGAGTTCAGTATAAACATTGATGAATTCAACTCACTGTGGCAAATATTTTTATTGGGATTGGGTCTAAAAGTTAACCAGTTGTACATGCAAAGAAATATTTTTAAAATAGTTTTATTACAATCCGTACAGTGGTTCATCAGAGATTAAAATAGTGTTGGTAGTCTTTCAGATGAGTGTTTTTTCTGGGCTGGGATTGAACTGCGAATGTAAGAAACCTTAATGTTTTTGGTGCAAGATATTGTAAAAGTTACATTGTGTATAAAGAGAGAGGTAAGATATATACACTGCAAACATGAGCCATCTAAAAATAAGTTAAAAATACTAGATTATAGTATGAATCTTCTCAAATTAAGGGAAATAAATTGCTAGTGCAGCAAGACAGTTGCACTTGGTAAGACTTCTTGAAATAAGGAAAACTTTTCAGGCTAACAAGATCAATGATCTAACACATTCATGCTTACAGTGGGGAAAATAAGTATTTAGTCAGTCACCAATTGTGCAAGTTCTCCCACTTAAAAAGATGAGAGAGGC